>CM028137.1:932177500-932565000 GCA_016271365.2 Neoceratodus forsteri
ACCATCTTGCATATAGCTGGATATGTTAGCTACGACTAATAGCTTTTGGGACTAGCATAGAATGATGCCATATTGCATAATATTCTTGGATACCTATATATTTCTTACATATTCTGACATCTTATTTATGAAAACTGAGCTAGTTCAGTTATCACTATCAAATGGCAATGCATGAAAAATAGCTGCGTGGTGATGGGGACCAGTTACTCCAACAGATGGCATCAAAACACTGCCCTTCACTCTGTTATATGTGGTGGTTTTCAGCTTTCGTTCATAAATTGCATTTGGCTTCCAACACTAAGCTTATAGAACTATTTTTATGTTTCCAAAGTAAGCATTACATTTTGTTTCTTATATCTTTTTGTATAGCATAACAACTGGTATTTATCACTATTAGATTAAACAGAAGCAGTGACTGTTATTTTATGGAAGGAAGGCAATGGCCAGTTAATACTGAAGAATAGCAGTTAACTCTGGCAAAGTTTAAGCTTTGAATGGGTAAGCCAACCTGCTGGTATATCAGCACCACTTTGTAGTGCCTTATGGGAGACCTGGGTTCTGGGTTTTATTTTGGGACTTATATGTTGGGTAAGTAATAGCCAAGCAACTTCACGGAAGAGAGAGCTCAACACATAAAGCCTCTAGGCTTCAGCAAAGGATGGCACACTGAAACACTGAGGCAGGTGTCCTTAATGAGCCATAGAAGGAAGGACTGTGATGGTTCCAGCACCTTGCCATCTACTTTGTATTCTTAGTACTGCAGCCAGTTGCACTTTATTCAAAGTTTCTGTTAATATGTAAGTGTAGGGTAGTTAGTCATTAGTTATTTACATACAACAGAGGTAAGTACACATCAGCTAAAAATCTGTTGTATGTAAGTGCACCACAATTGCCCTGCAGTTACAGTGCAATTACACAGCAAGTACAGTGTAGTTAACTGGAGCCTAAAGTATCTGCTGTGCACTATCTGGAACTGCAGCCTCATATTTCTAGAAAAGTGAAACCAGGATGTGGACATGACATCCTCTGGCTCCTAACAGTTTTCTATCATGGACAACCCTAAACCTGAATGAGTACCTCTCCTGAGTTACTGGAGGCAGAAGATACTTTTACGCACAGGTTTTTTAAAATGAAATAAGTGTTACCTGTCTGGCGCTGTTGTACTCTGTTGCGTTCTGGTTTCCTTTTACGCCCTGCAAGTATTCCGGCCAATCCCGCCTCCATTTGTTTTGGCTCCCCCAAAGTTTGCTGCTCTAATTGCAGTTTCTGCAGTGCTACTGGAATGGCTGTTTTACACAGCCAGATGAAACGAAACACGTTGGTGCAAACCGCGAGAAGCAGAGATTGCGGTTTGGACGAACATTCACCAAGGGAATGAAACAGACGCACTTTACACACAAGGGATGTAATGGAATACTGTTTCCGTAACAGTTATTCCATTACATAACCTGTGTGTGTGAAAGTGCCTAGAGATCGTTATACATTTTAGCCTGTTCCTCACCTAGTACATTACCACATCAAAACGACTTGCAGGAGAAAGAGGTTAAACAATCCTTCCTTACCTGGGTTGTGGTGTAACTACTACAAAATTGTGGTACTGAATGAGAGACCTAGGATAATTTCATAATTCTAAATCTTTGCCCTGGGCTAGGAAACACTAGGTTCATTAAACTCTTGGGAGAAGGGGAGGAAGGGGTTGATTAGCTCCCATGTAATCACCCCAGTGGCCAAGAACAGGTGGCCTTGTTGTGCAATTTTGGCTCCTATGGCAGCAAGTTCTGGTGTAGGTAGAACTGTCAAAAGTTAAAGGAGGGGGCATGGTTACAAAGGAGGCTGAACATACTGCCATAATTAATAACAGCTTTAGGGCAAGTACAGCGGGTTAAGTGATTTGTTGATGGTCATGCAGTCAATGGTGGTGGAGGCAGTCATTTGTCTTTAGCTTTACAGCACAGCACTCTAATCACTAAGCTGCACTACTTTCAAAGAGTATGCTTAATGAGCTCCTCACGTCATGAGGAAAGTTTGGGAAGGTATTATTTCAGACACCTTTCAGCTTATATTTCATCTAGTCTCCATATATAGCTTTTGACTTTTTTCTTTATAATTATACACATTAACTTGAAAACAGACAAACTGTCCACTAGCCTTTATCTACTTGGCTGCTTGTTTACACCTGACATTATAATTCTCCTTTTACAACATTATAATGTTGTTTCAGCATAACAGATTGTGTTGCCACAAGCAGAGGACTGTGATGTCAGTGGTAGATAATCAGTCAGAGCAGACAAAGCTGAACATATAGTGATCCTGTTTTCACCTTAATATGGCTAATTGAAATGAAAAGGGAAGCTAAAATACATGTAATATGAAAATAAGCTGAGATGTGCCTAGAAAATTTCTTCCAAAGTTTCTGCAGAGATGTAAGGGCATTTGACTCTCTGTGTAACATTACAGAAGTCACTTGACCTTTCATGTTTATCAGTATATAAGGAAACATTGTTAACATGGAGACCCAGGTATGAATCCTACTACAGCCAGCTACTCACTATAAGACATTGGCCAGTTTACATAAACATTCAAATGCTGATGCTCCCTGAGGTTCCAGTAACCTCCCTCAATGCCACCAAATCTACCTGTGCAAGCCTAATGACAGGTCCAATTGTGCACTGCTTATTTATCAAAAATATTTCTCTCACAGCTGGCCAGGTGGTGTAGAGGGCTAAGGTGCTGGTGCCTTACCTTGACCCACGCTGGCGACCCAGGTTCGAGAACGAGCCTGGGGTGTTGGAGGTCAGCATGGGGGGAGGATGGAGCTGGACAGAGCTGCTGACAGGCAAGGTCTCCTCTCTGGGGAGGGAGTACAGCATCCCTCAGCTGATGGGTGATCTCCAGTGGAGGCTGGAGGAAGCTCGGGCTGAGGTGGCCTAGGCACTAGGCCTGGGGTGGGGGAAGGAGGCCATGACTGGGGCTGTTCAGCACATGCGTGCCTCCAAGCACATGCGCGCTGACTCCTGGGGCCTCCAGGAGAAAACATTTGGAGGAAAAAATGCCAGTCGGCAGAGTGAAGACCGACCCCCCACAGGAGCTGCTCCTGGGCTGGGCAGGTAAGAGCCAGTGATTCTGGGAGGGCTGGGGCGGGGGGGCAGTTGGATGGCAGCCAACTGGCAGGAGGAGCATAAAGAAATATATTTATAAAAATGTTTCTCTCAAAATAGCATTCTGAGATGAGAATGCCTCATTTGCATAACAGTCCTTGGGTGTCAGCAGACAAACAAGACTGTTACATTATATGACAGAAGGCACACTTAATCACACTATGCATGCAATAATCTAATCAGTACAATATTTTACAAACTGTACAGTACTATAGAGTACTGCATTTCATACAATGTAAGTAAAAGTCAGACCTTACAGATAAATGTTTTATTTTAGCCGATGGATTATTCTAAATGAAAATTAATCATTTAATTCAATGTTAATTGGGTCATCAGCATTTATTTCAATTTTAGACTGGTCACAGAGAAGCTCTTGACCTATTGGAGCACAACTTGCACAATGCTAATGATATCACATTGGCCTCCGCTGCCCTCATAATAGAGCAGTGAAATCACACACAATTCAATTTTCAATAAAAGAATGAATCTGAAAGGTCTACAATTTAAAATGCATTGTGAGGGGCAGGACATTTGTAACTCACTTCTGGATCTGCCACGCATAGATACATAGACAGTGTTGGCAGATAAGGGCCTATGGCCCACCCAGTCTGTCCATTTGAGCTTGTAAGTTCAGTTTATGTTTTCCTAGAAGTCTGTTGCCCCTTACCCTTGACCTCCAGCATTTCTTTATGTCTATCCCATGCATTCTTAAATCCCATGATTGTTTCAGCCCCCACCACTTCCTCTGGCAAGAAGTTCCACTTGTCCACCACCTGTTCTGTGAAGAAATTCTTCCTCACGTTTCCTCTGAATCATTCTCCCTCCAACTTCATCCCATGCCCTCTAGTCCTGGAACATCTTTTTCACTTAAAAATAGTGTATTCCTGCACCTGTTCCTCCCTGTAAGATACTTGTATGTCTCTATCATATCCCCTCACTCCCTTCTCTCCTCCAGGGAGTACATGTTCAGTTCCTTCAACCTGTCCTCATAGGACTTGTGATGCAATCAATATGCCATCTTTGTTGCCCTCCTCTGAACCTTCTCTACCCTATGTCCTTACGTAGGTAAGGTCTCCAGAACTGTACACTGTACTCCAGGTGGGGCCTCACTAGTGTCTTGTATAGTGGAATTATGACCTCCCTTTTCCTGCTGATGATGCCCCTGCCTATGCATCCCAGCATCCTATTTGCTTTACCTGCTGCCTTGTCATACTGTTCCCCTACCTTGAGGTCATCAGAGATGATAACCCCAAGATCTGTTTCCTGCTTGGTGCATGCATGAGTAATGTCCTGCCCCAACTCATGAAGATCAAAGACTTATTCTGAGTCAGATTATTGAGCATCCCATATTTATATATTATGTGAAAATTTCTTTGGGATACAGTATATATGAAAGACATATTACATTGGTGATCAGATAAAAGTTTTCCATTATCTAAAGGTATACTGCAGTAGAAGGCAACTTTTTCATTACTACCACTATAAATACTGTAGCAAATCCCTTTCCTTTCCTTTCCTTTCCTTTCCTTTCCTTTCCTTTCCTTTCATTCCTGCTTGAAATATAAAGTGAAGCAGGACTCAACTAAAAGTAAGACACTGCATCTCAGTTGAACTATTTTGTGCAAATAAATTGTAGAAAAGATCTTCAAGTTAGTTGAACAGAATTGAGAATTTATCCTGTAAGTTACTCAAGTTAGTGACCAGTGGAGAACACACACATCCTTGAAAAAAGTGTACATCACCATATAAATAGAGGTAGTACATATGAAACACACATGCTGATATAAAGCAACTAAAGTAGGGAAATGTGGTGTTAGGTTTTCCTAAGCTATCTCTCCACCCACTCAGCAGCAAAAGGACAAACACACAAGCAACCACAGACAGCCATCATCAGGTAAGAGAAACAGAATTTATTTATTTATTTATTTATGTCTCAGATTACATTACCTTTGAGCATAGGCTCATTTACAAAGATTCCATATCAAAGTACAACAGATAATGGCACAATTACAATTAAGTACACAAAAATTAAAAACAAATTAGGAAATACAAAAAGTATCAATAAATATTAAGGAAAACAATTCATCAAGTGAAATACTAACAAGTTATAGATAAGTAAACTTAACCAAAGGAAAAACCCTTATCAAACAAAAAGAAAAAGTAAAAAGGAAGGAAAGGAAGAAACAAAGAAAAGAAAAACAGAAAATAAAACAAAAGAAAGAAAAAGTAAGAAAAAGAAGAAAGAAAGAAAAAACAATAAACAAAAAATAAAAATAAAATAAAAATCCAAAAGCAATTCAAAAAGCAAAATACAAACATGCAAAAGAAAAGAAAAAAAAAAACTAAAAAAACATTCACAACACTAAAAATGCAAAATAACAACACAATTTAAATTAAAAGGGCCAAGTTTTAGTTCCAAGACAATATCTGATGGGAGGTATTGAGCCAGGTAGAGGTCTGAAGCAGAAAGAGCACTGGGCAAGGGACGTGCAGCAAAGAGGGATGAGGTAGGATTGCTTGGCTGTGCTTCAGGTTAGGCATGAGAGAGAGGTTGGCTGCAGCATCACCTGGACAGCTGGGGGTGGTGGTGAGGTTAAGACAGGTCTTTTTCATGAGGAGGCAGGTTTGGTACATGATTCTTCCCATAAGATGTAACCAGCCAGTCTGGACATAGTGGTCACATGTGTGTATATGTTTGTGTACACCAGTTACAAGCTGCCAGCAGTAATTAAGTGCCACCCTAATACAGCTAAGGGTGGTGTCAGAAGTGGCCCCATACATAACAAGTTCATAGTCAATAATGGACAGGACAGAGCATGTCACCACAGTGTGTAAAGCCTCAGGGGTAAGACAATGTCAGTGACAATAAAGGAGCCCAGTCCTAGAGTTGATCACTTTGGGGATGAGGTCGATATGAAGATGATATGAAAGTGAACACCCAGAGTAACACCTAGGTATTTAAAGTCATAGACTTGGTCCAGTGGGAGGTTTTGTGATTGTAGATTGTAAGTTTGGAGATCTAGACTTATTGTAGTTGCTGGAGAACAGCATGACCTTGTTTTTTTATAATTCATTAAAAGTTTATATTGGAGGAACAGGTCCGACTGAGGAGAAGTTGGATTGCAGGTCAGCAGTGAGTGGAGTAGATCAGCATAGGAAGAAAATTACCACGTACGTCAGCGTAGAGGAGCATAATTGTTATTGCAGGCCTTAGGAAGATTACTGATAGAGAGCTAAATAAGAGAGACCCAGTATAGAGCCTTGAGGATTCCAGAATGAACAGGAAGGGTATGATTAGTGATTCAAATATCTTAACACGCTGTGACTGGCCATCAAGGTAGCTGCCAAACCATCTGATGACCACAGGGGAGAGGCTGAGGGCAGGAAGGGAGTTAAGTAAAAGCTGGTGGTTGATGGTATCAAATGCTTTAGTCAGGTCAATGTAAATGGCACCAAATAAATGACCATGGTCTAGCGCCTTGTGGATGTGATTCATGTATTCAAGGAGGGCAGTGGTTGTGCTGTGTGTTTTGCAGAACCTGTGTTGCTGGGGGCATTGGATGCTGTATTTTTCCAGGTATTCTGAGAATTGGTCAGGGACGATGCATTTCAGTGCTTTGGAACAGAACCAAACCACACAAAAACTTGTATCCTGGATTTTAGGAGGGCAGACTTTGGGAAAATGGGGACATGCTTGAAAGAGGCAGTAATGGAAATGGGAGGTATTAAGGTGTGGAGGAAGAGTGGGCAATATTTAAAACAAGGATTACAAGAGCAACAGAATTATGCATTAAACATGTTAGCACGGGTACAAGGAAGGGAAGCAGAAGACATTATGGTTTTCAAGGAGGTAGTGGAGAAAGTGAAAACCAAAAGATTGCATTCGGCAATACAAAAGACACAGGCAGAAGGGGATAGGAAGAAGTACCAGGAAAAGCAGAGAGGCAGGGAGGTCAGTAAGGAAGCCAAAGCTCAGACAGAGGACAGCATCACAAAATCAGTGGGTAGAGGGATAAAACCTTTACAGGTACATAGGAAAAAGAAGGCAAGAGAGGGATAGTGAGACTGAAGGGGAGGACGGGTGCGTGTGGAGGATAACAGTAAAGCTCACATACTGAACAGATATTTCTGCTCAGTCTTTACTAAGGAAGAGGAGAGTAATGGGCCTGAAGAGAGTACAAGGGGTGGGAATGGTGCAGAAATGGACACAAGTCCCTTTACACAGAAAAGGGTCCTAAAGGAACTGGAAGGAATAAGAATCGATAAAGCAGTGGGGCCAGATGGGGTGCACCCAGGGTCATAAAGGAACTAAGGTGGCTGAACCTCTGGCAATCCTGTTTAGCCGATCACTGGAAATGGGAGGTACCTAAAGACTGGAGGACAGCAGATGTAGTCCCCTTATACAAACGCGGGAACAAAGAGAAAGCAGGGCACTACAGACCAGTTAGCCTGACCTCGGTAGTGAGGAAGATCATGGAAGCACAACTGAAGAAGAGATTGGTGGAACATCTGGTTGCCAACGGACTACAGGACCCAAGACAGCATGGTTTCACCGCGGGGGGAGGTCATCCCAGACCAACCTCATTGAATTTGTCGACTGGGTGACAAGGGAGGTGGATCAGGGGAGTGCAGTGGATGTGGCTTCTCCGGACTTCAGCAAGGCCTTTGACACTATGCCACATAGAACGCTATTAAACTGGGGAATATGGGAGTTGGAAGGACAGTAGTGCGGTGGCTGGGTGGCAGGAACACAGAGGGTAGTGGTAAATGGCTGTCACTCCACAGAGGGAAGAGTGACCAGTGGGGTACGGCTGGGACCGGTCCTATTCAACGTCTTCATCAGTGACATTGCACAGGACCTAGAAGGCAAAATTTCCCCTGTTCACTGAGGACATGAAGCTCTGTAACAGAGTGGACATGCTAGAGGGTGCAAACAGAATGAGGAGGGACCTGCAGAAGCTTGAAGAATGGTCAAGGGTTTAGCAGTTGAAATTCAACACAAATAAGTGCAAAATACTGCATATGGGGCACAAAAACCCTGGAGCAACATATCAGTTGGGGGGTGAGGATATAGCATGCACCAAGCAGGAAAGGGACCTTGGGGTTATTATCTCTGATGACCTCAAGGTAGGGAAACTGTGTGCCAAGGCAGCAGGTAAAGCAAATAGGATGCTGGGATGCATAAGCAGGGGCATCACCATCAGGAAAAGGAGGTCATAATTCCACTATACAAGACACTAGAGAGGCCCACCTGGAGTACAGTGTACAGTTCTGAGACCTTACCTATGCAAGGACATAGGGTATAGAAGGTTTAGAGAAGGGCAACAAAGATGGTACAGGGCTTGCATCACAAGTCCTAGGAGAACAGGCTGAAGGGATTTGAATATGTACTCCCTGGAGGAGGGAGAGGGGGGGGGGATATGATAGAGACATACAAGTACTTTACAGGGAGGGAACAGGGTGCAGGAATACACTATATTCCAGCAAAAAGATGTTCAGGACTAGAGGCATGGGATGAAGTTGGAGGAAGGGCAATTCAGAGGAGCGTGAGCAAGATTTCTTCACAGAAAGGTGGTGGACAAGTGGAACACCCTGCCAGAGGAAGTGTTGGGGGCTGAAACAAATCACGGAATTTAAGAATGCATGGGATAGACATGAGGAATTCTGGAGGTCAGGGTAAGGGCAACAGACTCTAGAAAATGCAAAGGAACTTACAAGCTCAAATGGACAGATTGGGTGGGCCATAGGCCCTTATCTGCCAACAGTGTCTATGTATCTATGTACTGGGGAAGCTAATTCATTAGCAGCAAGTTTGAGGAGACTGGGCTTGATCCCATCAGAGCCAACAGGTTTAAAAACTGGGATCTGTCTCAGGAGTTTGCAGACCTCTTAAGACTTTTGACTCCTTTAAGATAAAATGGGGGTGGGGGGTGACGCAGTATTATGAGTTGGGAAGGGTTCTGGATTAGGGGAGGAGAGAGGGAAAGCCCCCAGTGTAAGATCAGTAAAAACATTTATTGAAAGCATTCAAGATGGTGGAAGGGTTGTTACAATTTACTCCCCTGACCTCAGTATCTGGGGGTGGTAGGGGTACCGTCCAGGCCTAGGGTTTTCTTACTGAAGTTCCAGAATTGACGTGGGTTGCTGATGGAGGAACTAAACTGGGTTATGCAACAACTATTTTTGCAACGTTGGATAGCCTGTTTGCATTCCTTTCTAAGCTTTCTGTAGTTTATCCAGTTTAGAGACTGAGTTGGATGCTTTGTAGGAAGCTCAACATTTATCTGTCTGTCTGAGGAGGGATAAAAGAGTACAATCCTACCATTTTGTAATAGGGCTGCAGACTCTCATGTGGTAAGGGGAGCATACTTATCCTGGAGCCCAGTAAAGATTGTACAGAAATGTGAGACAGCTAAGTTGACATCACTAGTGACCCACAGATGAGACCAGATCTTCCTGGACATAGTCTCCACCACTCATTTACAGTAATGGGATCTGTGCCAGAGTCACTAGGACCCAGCGGGAGCAAACTTTTTGCTGGAGGGTCAGCGCCAGAGATGGAGCCGCAAGCCTCAGCTCTTGCGGTAATGACTGTCTCGGCGTCGACCCTCCGACTGCCTCAGTTCCTTTTTTCCCGCCGTCGAGTGCACTTCAGCGACTATGTCGCTCGCCTGCCGGGAGTCAAACTTCAAACTAACAGCACAGTTTTTCAGTTTTATTTTTTTGTAGTAATATCTAGAATAAAGTATTGCTTAGTTTATTCTTATTTAACGAAGAAGTCTCAGCCTACATTGACGGAGTCGACCATGAGCGGGTCAGGTGACAGTAGGGAGACTTCGTGGCTAATGTTCAGTCAGCTGGGCTGGGTCTGGTCGCCCGCTTTCTCCGGAGGGGGTCTGACAATGGACAGTCCAAAGCCCGAGGTGGGCGGTTCCTCAAAAGCATAAAAGTAAGCGGTCGCAATCTCGGCACTGTTTGGCCTTGAGCTCTCTTGACCCACAGGTCAAAAAGAGAAGGCATCACTCGGGGTCCCCTCTGATATGTCTCTTGTGAATGTGGTCAGTTATTGGGGCTAGTTGCCGGTCTCCTCCTTTGGAGTCACCGGTTTCTGTTTCTGGTAGCCAACATCTTTGACATCGGAGCCCTACCCCGCCCTCTGGTAGGTCTTCAGATGAGCAGTTTCATCAGGGGGCTGCTCTTATGGAGCAATGGGCTCAGAGGTTGGTCCAGCTGCCTGGCCCGGTCACTCAGGGGCCTTCGGGTTTTTTGGGAGATCAGGTAGGGTGGTTGGGCCTCCCTAGTTGCGCGGTGCCATCTTCAGTGTCGTCGACTCCGCGCTTAGGTGTTTACCCCTCTCACACGGCTGCGGCACAGGGAGCCACACCAATGCCTTTATTTCCTGGTATTCATCCTTCTTTCTCTTCAAATCCTGTTTTTCAGAGTCTTGGGATGTTTTCGGCCCCTCGGTGTCGATGGCATGCTAAGCCATCGTCTTGGCACCGATGCATCTATCGGTCGGTTGAGTTTCTCAGCACCATGCACCCTGTCAGGCGCCGTCCTCAGCTGTGCGTGTTTTCGCGCCGTGAGACCTCGTTAGCCATCGCCCTCTTCAGGGCCTCCTCTTTAATCCTTTCCTTCCTCGTTTCCTTCTGATTTTCACTCCTTTCCTATTCATACAGTCCCTCCTGGACTGTCAGGAGATGACATTGAGCCTGACCTAGACCTTAGGCTGGGTGATGATGTGGAAGGAACAGGATCTATTCCTGCTGCAGAGCCTGTGGTTGAGGACCTGTCATTTAAGTCTCTGCTGAAAAACTTGAATTCCACTCTTTCTCTCCAAACTACAGATATCGATCCTGGGAAGCTGTTAAGACTCCAATACCTCCATGTTCCGGAGATCCCTATGGATTTGACTCCTCGGTGCAACCCTCCTGTGAGGCGCTTTCTCAGATGGTATGGAACAATCCTGCTCTCATTCCCTCTGTGGCTAAGTCCATAGATAGGAAATATGCTGCTCTCAAGGATCGACCCATTTGGCATCTCAAGCGCTGCGGATTCTATTGTAGTCTTGGCAGAGAATGATAACGTCGATCCTTCCTCAGACTACTACAGCTCGACCTATTAAAGAATCTCATAAGATAGACACTTTAGGTAAGAGAGTCTTTGCTGCTTCCACCCTAGTTGTCGTATTGCCAGCTACCAGGGCTGTTTCTCTCAATATGAGTATATCCTTTGGCATTCACTCAGACAAATGGTTGAAGCTCTGCTGAGTCAGACACTAATTCAGAGCTTCTTCAGACCATAACCAGGGGTATCGAGTCCAACAACCAGCAGGTCAAAGCAGCTATGGACGCCTTCGATATGGCCTCTAGAATGGCGGCGGCGGGTATTTGTACCCACCATCATTCCTGGCTGCGCACTTCAGGTTTCACGAATGATGCCCAGCAACAGGTCACGGCGTTGCTCTTCGATGGTGTGTATCTCTTCAGCCTTCAAGTAGAACAGGCTCTAGAGGCCACACAAAAGACTAGGTCAGCCATTAAATTGGCTCAACCTCCTCCCATCCCCTCTTGAGGGGGTGTTAAACGCCAGTTTCATAACTGCTGTCCTTTCGAGGCAAAGGCAGGGGAAGCTTAATAAACCCCCAGCCTCAAAAGAAAATGCAGCAGAAGGCTCAGGACCCAAAGCACCTAGTGCCGCCTTCTGAGTTGTTGGCCCAAGTCCCACCTCAGCTGCCCGAGGGGACTCTTCCTCAGTGGTGGGAGGTCATCTGACTCACTTCTTCAATCAATGGAAGTCCATAACCTCGGACAAATGGGTCCTCTGGATAATCCACAAGGGGTATTCCCTCAATCTTTTGGAGACCCCTCCGGACTGTCCCCCCAGGTAACAGCCCAGGCTGTCAGCTCTTCAGTCAGAACTTCTCGCCTCCGAGATACAAGGCCTTCTGAACAACAGGGCAGTAGAAGTAGTTCCGCTGGATCAACGGAACACAGGGTTCTACTCCCATTACTTTCTGGTTCCAAAGAAAGCCGGGGGCATGCACCCCATTTTGGACCTCAGACAATTAAACAAATTCCTTCCCAAGGAGAAATTCAAGATAATATCACTAGGAACCCTGTTACCTTTGCTTCATCAACACGACTGGTTAGCCTCCTGGACATGTGGGATGCTTACCAGCACATTCCTATTCACCGAAAGCATCACAAATACCTAAGGTTCGTGGCTTTGGGACATTATCAGTTCAGAGTCCTGCCCTTTGGGCTATCCTTGGCGCTGCAAGTTTTTACAAAGTGTTGTGCAATTCTTGCAGTGCATCTCAGGAAAATCAGAATACAGGTGTTCCCATATCTGGACGATTGGCTTCTAGCAAGTCCTTCCAGGCAGGGAATTCTGGACGCCGTAGCCAGGGCTTCTCACTTTCTCACATCCATGGGAGTCCTGCTAAACCTCAAAAAATCGCAGCTGCAGCCCTCCCAGAGGCTCCTTATCATAGGAACTCTCCTGGATACCACTTGTGCTTGACATTTCTTCCAGAGGACAGGAGGAACGATATCCTTCAGATGGCCCGATACATTGGAGAAAGCAGCTTGGTAACAGCTCTCTCGATGCAATGGATGCTAGGTCTCATGGCATCCTCAGTGTTCATGTTACCCCTAGCACGCCTCCACATGAGAACCTCTCAATGGATGCTCAGTACTCAGTGGTCCCTGACAACTCACCCTCAGTCCTTTCTCATCAAGGTGACAGAACCTCTGAAGAGGTCACTCACCTGGTGGTCGCAAGAGGACAATCTTCTGGAATGATACCCCTTTGCTCCTCTGGATCATCAGATTTCCATTACCACGGACGCGTCCCTGATGGGGTGAGGAGCTCACTTTCAGGCTCTCCACACTCAAGGTACGTGGACTCAGGACGAGTCCCAGCTCCACATAAATGTCTTAGAAATGAGAACCGTTCTTTATGCAGTCCGGGCTTTGAAGGGCATTCTCTGTCACAAGAACATTCTCCTTCAAACGGACAACAAAGCAGTGATGTACTACATCAACAAGCAGGGCGGTGCTCACTCTTACCCCCTATGCAGGGAAGCAATGAGGGTGTGGGAATGGTGCTTAGAGCACAAGGCTCTAATTCATGCGGTCTACCTGCCAGGGGTGTAGAACGAACTGGCAGACCGTCTCAGCAGAACAGAGACAGATCCTCACGAATGGTCTCGACTCAGCCATAGCTCAGTCACTATTCGCAGAGTGGGGAACTCCACACCTGGACCTGTTTGCATCCCCACTCAACACAAAACTGCCTCTCTTCTGCTGCAGAAATCCAGGGCCTGGCATTTTCTGTCATGATGCGTTCAGGCTGCGGTGGACAAAACACTCTCTCTAATTCAGAAGTACTTCTCAAGTTCGAGTCCCAGGGGACAAAATGATCCCAATTGCTCCCTTCTGGCCTCAACAAATATGGTTTCCACTACTCAACAGTATGTCGGAAACTCCTCCAAACCACTTCCCTTCAGGCCAACCTTCTGACTCAGTGGCCTGTTGTCCATCCCAATCTGAGATCACTTCACCTTCACACTTGACTCCTGAAGAGATAAAGTGAACAGGTTCAATGTCTCTCACAGGGTTTCTGATATTCTTCTGGCTGCCATAAAGCCAGCCACTAGAAAACTACGCAGCCAAATGGGCGTTTTTGCTCTGGTCTGCAAGATCCTCTTTGAATCCTTTTTCCTGCCCACCAGATAAGGTTCTAGAGTACCTTTTAGACATCTCAAATTCAGGTCTGCAGTACTCTACAGATAAGGTTCACCTTTGTGCCATTTCAGCTTATGAGCCAGTACTTTCCTTGTGACTGGCTCAGTTACCTGTGGTTAAGAGGTTTCTTAGGGGAATTCTGCACACCAGACCTCCAATCAGACGTCCAGTTGCAGCCTGGGACATTAATCTTGTGCTAGACATGCTCACTCGAAAACCTTTCGAGCCTCTAGCTACCTGTGAGTTAAAATTTCTCACTTGGAAAACGGCCTTCCTAGTGGCCATTACCTCAGCCTGCAGGGTCTCTGAGATACATGCCTTGGTCACAGACCCTCTGTATACTGTGTTTCATAAAGACAAAGTAGTTCTGAGGACCCATCCTAAGTTTCTCCCTAAGGTTGTTTCAGAATTCCATCTAAACCAACCTTTGGTCCTTCCTACTTACTTTGCGAACTTCCAAAATGGAGGAGAGCATTCTCTTCATTCCTTGGACGTCAAAAGAGCTTTGCGTTTCTATCTAGATTGAACAAAGGATTTTTGCAAAGCTCAACAACTGTTTGTTTCCTTCAGCGAGACCGGCTGGGTCAACCTGCCGCTATCGGATGTATTTCAGCATGGCTGGTGGCACGCCTTCGCCACTGTTATTCCATGGCGCAGGTTAAGCTGGGGGGCAGAGTGTACACTCACTCTACTAGAGCGGTCGTGGCATCCCTAGCGGAAATCCACAACGTGCCCATTGCAGATATTTGCAATGCGGCCACCTGGAGCTCAGTGCATACTTTCGTCAAACACTATGTCCTGGATGTCCATGCCAGACAACATCTTTCTTTGGGCAGAACCATGCTTAATGGACTCTGTCCTAAAACTGTGAGCTCTTGGTCTCTCCTGCCGCCCTCTTGGGGGATTATTAGCTCGGTACTCTCCCATTAGTGTGAATGAGTGGTGGAAACTTTATGTCCAGGAAGATATGAAAATTACATACCTACCATAATTCTTGATCTTCTTGGATGAGTCTCCACCACTCATTCACATGCCCACCCACCATCCTCCGAGCTCACCTCTGTTGTTGGTCTTCACTCCCTCAATCTTTAGGCTGTGAAGACTTCTTTGTTGACCCTTCTTATACAGGTCGTCCGGACTATCTTATGTCCGGTTTTTGTTAGAGCTATCCATCTAGGTTGAATTCGCTGCACCTCCTTGGAAAAAAGGTACTGAGGTGGTTGGAGGGTCGGCCGAGATAGTCATTACCGCACGAGCTGAGGCTCTGTGGTGTTGCCCTCGCGGCTCCATCTCTGTGCCGACCCTCTAACAAAAAGTTTGCTCCTCAAGGTCCTAGTGCTCTGGCGCAGATCCCATTAGTGTGAATGAGTGGTGGAGACTCGTCCAAGAAAATCAAGAATTACGTGAATACGTCATTTCCATTTTTGGTTGCTACTTTATTTTTAACTGGTTAAGGTCTAAGTACAAAAATCCTGAAAGTGAATCAGTAGAGCATTATCCAGGCTGTGGCTCATCCAGGTTATGGAGGAAGCTTCTGATTTTAAATGGACTATTTTAGGTCCTTTTACTCCTGGGGGTAAGAGTTAGGATATGCTTTGACCTGGGTTTGGTTCTGTGTCCAGCAGCCAGTAAAAAGGATGGGGCCAAGAGGACAAAGGCATAGACTCTCCACTGTAAGCTATTTAAGGGGGAACCCTAATTAAAAATTATGGATATGCCTGGACATAAGGTACCAGACTCTGGAGGTAACTAGGCTAAGGCTATCTTAGATCTTAAGTGAGCAAACTAAGGCATTGGGCATAGCAAAGTCAGTATAGGACCCAGCAGAACTTTTTCCTACAAAGGAAGCTGACATCAGCTGCTGGCGTTACTGAGCACCTGACCATGGTGCCCTTCTTGGCAGCTAATAATAACTATCATCTGCTCCCTCGTGCACCTCGGTTCTGTTCTTCCTGCCATCAGGTGCACACCGTGGGAGCGAAGCACCTCAGTTCAACAGCCATCGACTGAGTTTCTGCAACACTGCCAAAAGTCTTCCTGTTTGTGATGCTGCCTTTGTTTTGTTATTTTTGTGATGTTGAAGTCTGAGAAAAGGAAAAGGGGCTGGTAAGAGACATTAGCCACATTATGCATTATCGTTGTTGCCCTATAGGAAACCAGTTGTGTCATGGACAGACATAGAGTCTGCTGGGCCTGCCTTGGCCCAACTCACAAAATGGATTCATGCAATGCCTGCTTCTCCATGGAAGTTCAGGCATTGAAGTGGAGTCATGCAGTCCCTACCTTTGGAGGCAGGTAACACACACCTGAGGCCAAGTCCTCTGGGTCCTTCCTGAGTCCCTTCCCAGTGCCTTTGATACTGAGGGAAGTACAGGTCCTCCTTGCCTCTCCAAGGCATCGGAGTCCCGGGGGGGGTGAGTCTATTGGACAGCCAGCTCCTTCTGGGTGTCCAACTGAGCACCTCCTATCTGCCCTAGGCAGCAGACATCCCCGATGGCAAGGCTGAGGCTGTACCTTCAGTCTACACTGTTGGACACCTCGGTTTTGGAGCCTAATGCCACCCCAGCTCCTGACACCGTCTGTGGTGTTGTTGAGTGGGGTGCTACTGTACGTGTTACTGGGCATCCTCCTGGTACCGGTGGCAGTACCAGGAGAGGGACCAGCACTGGGGTCAGGCGGCATCCAGTCACTGAGGTAAAGGTGTTGGTCTCTGCCCCGAGTTGCCCTTGTGGCTGCAGGAAGGTGGCTGCCCCTGGTGACAGACTCAGCACTGGTCATGGTGTCAGTTCTGGGCCCAACACTGGGCATGGTGCCACCTAGGTTTGTCCCAGAGCTGCTAGCAGCACCAGGCCAGCTTCTGACACCACTCTCTGTGTCATGGTGGGGTGGATCAAGGTGATCATCATAACGGTACCAGGTCCGGCACCATGGAGGGGCACTTTTCCAGCTGTCAGCCATTCTTGTCGGACCGTGCACAGAAATAACACTGTTATAGTCACTGATTACTTCTGTTTCTCACCGTAGTCATGCTATCACTTTCTCAAGTGATCTTCAGCGTGTGAATGTCAACTAAAGAGTGGTCGAAGCTGTTCAACTAATGTGAGTGAGGCAAGAAAATATATTCCAGAGACTTGCATAATGTCTGCATGTGCTGCCTAGCCCTGGATCACAGCATTCAGGCTGGCCAGATCTGCAAGGGATTCAACACAGCCACCTGGGATGCAGAAAAGGCACTCTAGAAAAGTATCTATTAAAGCAGTAGATAGCCCAAATGGAGACGGACCCCCAGTAAAAGAGCTCTGCTGCTTCGCTGGCACATTCTTCAAGATCCAAATCCTCGAAATCTCAGGAAAAAAACATCTGGGTCACACATGCACAAGCACTGAGAGAAGGAGACCAAAAGATAAAGCCTCCCCAGTTCGCTCTTCGTTGCCCCACCATGTAGTGCCGACCACCTCTGTGCCATCGACCGCTTCAGGAGCAATTGCATCATAGTTGGACAAATTATGTACAAGAATTATAACAGAACTTGAAGGGTTTTAGTAACAGGATTAAATGCACCAATTTTAAACCCCCCTGCCCCCTAGCCGCAGTGACCTCCAGGATGTGCTGTTAGACTGAAGTTGATTCTACTGAGAATCAGTACGAGATTACTCCGAAGGTAGTGGGCTAGTTGTAAATAAACCAGAGGGTGGGTTTGAAATCACTCCCAGAGGGTGGAAGGAGGCCAGTGGGGGGGGGGGTTGGTGGTGGTAGCACAAAATGACTTGTCTGGGTTGGGAGGGGAGAATGTGGAGAGGCCTAACTGCATACAGATAAGAGCTGAATCGAGTAGCTTACTTACACACTTGGCTGGGCTGGGGAGGGAGGTTCTTGTCACCCTTACGGACATCTTCTAACAGCTTTTCCTCCTACACCTTGGGGTCCATTGACGAGGTCCATCGACTCAACGCCCGCTGCAGACACCTACCAGGATTACACCCTCTCGAGTACCGATGGCTCGCCAGCATGCTCCGCTCATTCCGGCGACCAGACAAGCAAGGACATTGAATATAATCCTGATCTTAAGGTACAGGATGAGGCGGAGTACAAGGCCGATTATGTGGAAAATCCCTATGAGAAGACTAGTTCCACAGTTTCCACCTGCAGCAAGGATTTGATGGTGTACACCCCTCGGTTCCCTCCTGAGGACTCCTCTCTTATAACTATGATGCAGCAACTTCAAGCTGCCATGGGGTTTGATTTGGAGAAGCAGGACACAATCAAGAACCTGATAAGACTTCTTGGAGCTGGTTGACTCTTCCCCTGCCTCCCCGTTGTAATTCCACCCCTCCTCCCTGCCCTGGAGGATACCACCTTTGCTGCTTGGCATAGGCCTAATGTAATTCCTGCCATACCTAGAAAGGTAGATAAAATGTATTTGGCCCCTCAGGTAAGCTTTTGTTTGCTGGCCAACCTGAAGCTGACTCTGTGGTCATCAGCGCTGATGACGGATCAGAGGCACCAAAACATCTGATCTTTCTGGACATAAAGTCTCCACCACTCATTCACACTGATGGGATCTATGCCGGAGGTGCTAGGACCCAGTGGGAGCAAACTTTTTTGTAGGGGGGGCCGGCACCAGAGATGGAGCCACGAGCCTTGGCTCATGCTGCAATGACTATCTCAGCATTGACCCTCCAACCACCTCAGTTCCTTTTTTCCCGCCGTCAAGTGCACTTCAGTGACGACGACTCTCGCCCACCGAGTCAAACTTCAAACTGGCAGCGTAGTTTTCAGTTTTATTATTCTGTAGTATATCTCGAATAAGTACCGCTTCGATAATTTATTCTTATGAAAGAAAAAGTCTCAGCCTACATTGTCGGAGTCGACAGTGGCCAGCTCAGATAGCGTAGAAGACTTGATGAAAGCTGTTCAGTCAGCCGGGCTGGGTCCAGTCCGCTCCCTCTCGGAGGGGTCTGACAAAGGATGGTCCAATGCCGGGGTTGGAGGGCAGTCCCCTCGGAAGCATAAAAGAAATTGGTTGCATTCTCAACACCGTTCGGCCTCGAGGCTCTTCTTCAGCCGCAGGTCAAGAAGAGAGGCATCACTCGAGTCGCCCTCTGGTATGTCTCGGCGTCGACGGTCAGTTATTGGGGTCAGTTGCGGTCTCCTCCTTTGGAGTCGCTGGTTTCTGGTCCTGGTCACCACCCTCTTCAACATCGGAGCCCTTCCCGCCTTCTGGTAGGGTTCAGATGAGCAGTTTCATCAGTGGGCCACTCTGATGGAGCAGTGGACTCGAAGGTTAGTCCAGCTGCCTGGCCTGGGCACTCGGGACCTTGAGCTCTTTGAGGGTCAGGTAGGGCGGTTGGACATCCCTAGTCATGCAGCGCCTTCCTCTGTGCCATCGACTCTGTGCTCAGGTGTTTCCCCTCACATGGCTGCGGCGCAGGGGGCCACACCGATGCCTCTATCTCCTGGAAGTCTTCCTTCTTTCTCCTCAAATCCTAGTTTTCGGAGCCCTGTGTTGGTTTAGGCACCATCAGCGTCGATGGGTTGTTTGGTGCCATCCTCGGCACCGATACGCCTGTTGGCGCCGTCTTCGGTGCTGTTGAGATTGTCGGCACCATGCGTTGCGCTGGGTCAGGCACGGCACCGAGTTTTGGTTTTACGTCTGCCAGTCTTCAGGGCTTCTCCTCTCAGAATCCTTTTCCTTCCTCATTTCCTCCTGATTCTCTCTCCTTTCCTGTCCATACAGTCCCACCTGGGCTGTCAGGAGATGATATTGAGCCTAACCCAGACCTTCGACTGGGTGATGATGTGGAAGGGGCAGAACCTTATCCTGTTGCAGAGCCTGTGGTCGAGGACCTATCTTTTAAGTCTCTGCTGAAAAATTTGAATTCTACTCTTTCTCTCCAGGCTACTGATATCGATCCTGGGAAACTTTTAAGGTTCCAGTACCTTCATGTCCCAGAGATCCCTATGGATTTAACTCCACCAGTAAAGCTCTCCTTTGAGACGGTTTCTCAAATGGTATGGAATAATCCCGCTGTCATTCCTTCTGTGGCTAAGTCCATAGATAGAAAGTACTCTGCTCCCAAGGATCGATCCATTTTGGCCTCCCAAGCCTTTGCGGACCCTATTGTAGTCCTGGCAGAGAATAAGGTTGTCCTCCGTCAGGCTACTACAGCCCGACCTATTAACAAAGACTCTCGTAAGATAGATACTTTCGGTAAGAGAGTCTTTGCTGCATCCACCCTGGGTATGCGTATTGCCAGCTACCAGGGTTATTTCTCTCAATATGAGTATGTTCTTTGGCATTCGCTCAAACAATTGATAGAAGCTCTACCGGAATCGGATAGTAATTCAGAGCTTCTTCAGACCATAACCAAGGGTATCGAGTCCAACAACCAGCAGGTTAAAGCAGCTATGACATCTGCCTCCTGAGCAGTGGCGGCGGTATTTGTACCTACCGTCACTCCTGGCTGCGCACTTCAGGCTTCACAAATGATGCCCAGCAACAGGTCATGGCGTTACCCTTCGGTGTGCATCTCTTCTGTCCTCAAGTGGAGCAAGCTGTAGAGGCCACTCAAAAGACTAAGTCTGCCATTAAATTGGCTTGGCCTCCTCCCGCCCCTTCTAGGGGGGGCGTTAATAAGTGCCAATTTCACAACCGTCAGTCCTTTCGAGGCAAGGCCAGGGGAGGTTTTAATAAAAATCAAGCCCCCCAGCCTCAAAAGAAAATGCAACAGAAAGCACAAGGGCCCAAAGCGCCCAGTGCTGCCTTCTGAGTTTCTGGCCCAAGTCCCACCTCAGCTGCCCGAGGGGGACTCTTTCTCGGCAGTGGGAGGTCATCTGACTCAGTTCTACAACCGGTGGAAGTCCATAACTTCAGACAAATGGGTCCTACGGATAATCCGCGAAGGGTATTCCCTCAGTTTTTCAGAGACCCTTCCGGATCGTCCCCCCAAACGTCAGCCCAGGCTGTCAGTACTTCAGTCAGAGCTTCTCGCTTCCGAGATACAAGGCCTTCTGAACAACAGGGCAGTGGAAATAGTTCCGCTGGACCAACGGAACACAGGGTTCTACTCCCATTACTTTCTGGTCCCAAAGAAGACCAGGAGCATGCGTCCTGTTTTGGACCTCAGACAATTGAACAAATTTCTTCCCAAAGGAAAGTTCAAAATGATTTCGGTAGGAACCCTGTTACCTTTGCTTCATCAACACAACTGGCTAGCCTCCCTGGACATGCAGGATGCTTACCAGCATATTCAATTCACCCAAAGCATCACAAATACCTAAGGTTTGTGGCTTTGGGCCAACATATCAGTTCAAGTCCTGCCCTTTGGGCTATCCTTAGCGCACGAGTTTTGACAAAGTGTTGTACAATTCTGCCAGCACATCTCAGAAAGATTGGAATTCAAGTGTTCCCATATCTGGATGACTGGCTTCTAGCAAGCCCTTCCAGACAACGAACTCTCAATGCCCGTAGCGCCTTGGACTTTCTCACGTCCATGGGAGTCCTGCTAAATCTCAAGAAATTGCAGTTGCAGCCCTCCCAGAGCTCCTTTTCATAGGAACTCTTCTGGACACCTCCTGTGCGAAAGCTTTTCTACCAGAGGACAGAAGGAGCGATATCCTACAGATGGCCTGATACATCAGAGAGAACAGCTCGGTTCAAGCTATCTCGATGCAACGGATGCTGGGTCTCATGGCATCCTCGGTGTTCACTGTACCCCTAGCTCACCTCCACATGAGAACCTCTCAATGGATGCTCAGTACTCCATGGTCCCCAACCACTCACCCTCAGTCCTTTCTCATCAAGGTGAAAAAACCTCTGAAGAGGTCTCTCACCTGGTGGACACAGAGGACAATCTTCTAGTGGGATATCCCTTTGCTCCCCTAGATCATCAGATTTCCATTACCATGGGCGCATCCCTGATGGAGTGGGGAGCTCACTGTCAGAATCTGCACACAAGTGCGTGGACTCTGGGCGAGCCCCAGCTTCACATAAATGTCCTAGAAATGAGAGCGGTCCTTTATGCAGTCCAGGCTTTGAAGGACATTCTCTGTCACAAGAACATTCTTCTTCAAATGGACAACAAAGCAGTGATGTATTACATCAACAAGCAGGGCGGTGCACACTCTTATCCTTTATGCAGGGAAGCAATGAGAGTGTGGGAATGGTGCCTAGAGCACAAGGCTCTAATTCAGGCAGTCTACCTGCCAGAAGTGCAGAACGAACTGGCAGACTGTCTCAGCAGAACAGAGACAGATCCTCGCGAGTGGTCTCTCGACTCAACTGTAGTTCAGTCACTATTCGCAGAGTGGGGAACTCCAGACCTGGACCTTTTTGCATCCTCACTCAACACAAAACTGCCTCTGTTCTGCTCCAGAAATCCAGGCCCTGGCATTTTCTGTCAGGATGCATTCAGACTGCAGTGGACAAGATGCTTTCTATATGCCTTTCCTCCTCTTCCACTAATTCAGAGGGTACTTCTCAGATTTGAGTCCCAGGGGCACAAAATGATCCACATTGCGCCCTTCTGGACAGGGGAAAGCCTGTGGATGTATTATTCTTGGACTTCAGCAAGGTGTTTGACTCTGTCCCCCACAATGGTCTGATGGAGAAACTGACGGGGTTGGGAGTAGGCCTTTGATGGTCAGATGGATTAAAACTGGCTAGCTGGACGCACCCAGAGAGTAGTGGTCGTGGGGAGCTCTCGAACCCTAGAGAGGTCGGTAGTGGGGTGCACTGCAGAGGCTTGGTCCTGGGTCCGATCCTGTTTAATGCATCCATATTGGACATTAGGAGGTAGGTGTGAAATGAGTCTCTTCACTGATGGTTCCAAGATGGGAGCAGTAGTTGAGGGGAAGAGGGAGGTTGGCACTGCAAGGGGACCTGGACACCCTGGAAAGCTGGGCTCACACATGGAAATTAAATTTCAATATCACCAAGTGCAAGGTGTTACATCTTGGGCGGGGAAACCCTAAACACAGATACACCCTGGGAGGGGAGGCGCTGGAGGCCTCAACAGGGGAAAAAGACCTAGGGGTCTTGGTGGATGCATGCATGAATAACTCTGAGCAGTGCAGGAGAGCAGCTAGCAAGGTAAACAGGATGTTGGTATGCGTCATAAGGGGGATCACCTCTAGGAGCAGGGAAGTGATTCTGCCGCTGTACAATGAACTGGTTAGACCACACCTTGAGTACTGTGTACCGTACTGGAGACCACACTTGAAGAGGGACATACAGCTCCTGGAGAGGGTACAGAGGAGGGCAACTAAGATGATACGAGGACTAGGGGATTTGACGTATGAGGACAGACTTGAGGAGCTCTGCCTGTTTTCATTGGAGGAGAGGAGAGACAGGAGGGACATGATTGAGGTCTTCAAGTACCTCAAGGGAATAAATAGGGTAAACATGGAGGGGATCTTTATACTAAAGCAGGGAGGTATCTCCAGAGGGCACGGTTTGAAGTTGGAAGGTGGAAGGGTGAGGGGGGAAAAGAGGAGGTGGTTTTTCACTAAGAGGTTGGTGGAGCCTTGGAATGTGCTGCCTGGCGAGCTGGTTCAGAGATCCACAGTGGAGGGCTTCAAGAGAGGGTGGGACAGACACAGAAAGCAGATGTATCAGATGATGGCCTGGCCCAGAGGGTGGGGATGGATGATGGGGGTTTCTGGAACACAAGGGGGAGGGAGGGCCTCGGCACCCAACTAGGGATCTGAGGTTTGAGCAGACTCGATGGACCGTAAGGCCCTAATCTGCTGGCAATTAGTATGTTAGTATTAGGACAAAGTAGTTCTTAGGACCCATCCTAAGTTTCTCCTAAGGTTGTTTCAGAATTCCATTTAAACCAACCTTTTGTCTTACCTACTTACTTCGCGAACTTCCAAAATGAAGGGGCATGAACCCTTCATTCTTTAGATATCAAAAGAGCTCTGCATTTCTTTTTGGATAGGACAAAAGAAATTCGCAAAGCTCAACAACTGTTTGTTTCCTTCAGCGAGACCCGGCTGGGTCAATCCGTTGCTATCAGATGCATCTCAGCATGGCTGGTGGCATGCCTTCGCCACTGTTATTCCACGGCGCAGGTTAAACTGGAGGGCAGAGTGTACGCTCACTCTACTAGAGCAGTCGCGGCATTTCTGGCGGAAATCCTCAACGTGCCCATTGCAGATATTTGCGATGCGGCTACCTGGAGCTCAGTGCATACTTTCATCAAGCACTATGCCTTGGATGTCCATGCCAGGCGACATCTTTCATTTAGCAGGACTATCCTTAATGGACTTCAGTCCTAAAATTGTGAGCTCTTGGTCTCTCCTGCCACCCTCTTGGGGGATTATTAGCTCGGTACTCTCCCATCAGTGTGAATGAGTGGTGGAGACTTTGTCGAGGAAGATATGGAAATTACGTACCTACCGTAATTCTTGATCTTCTAACCCCAGTAATGCTCAGGATATTCATAACTTTGTGCAGTGAGCCTGGAGGGTTGGACTGCCCGGAGAGATGGAACACATGCAAATGATGGAATTCTTTGCACGTGAGCATCTTTCAGATACTGCCTCTATCAACTTTAGTGTTCTAACCTCTTTAGATTTTTCTCTCCGCCTGAAAGTCTGGTCGCTCAGAGTCTCTGTCATCCTCTTTCGCATGAAGAAAGGTAAAAAATCTTCAAAAACCATAAGTATATTTAATTTCTTTTACTGTCTCTACTGATAATCCGTTTCGATGTAGTTTATTATTAAAAAGTAGTTGTTTTCTCGGTTCCTCACAGTTCGGCATAACTGTGAGGGATCCGAGTTAGTTTAGGTTATTTAGGTTCTCTGACTAAAGAACCTATTTTATTTTTGCTAAATTTTGGTCCTTACAAGTTTATTTGTAACCGTTTTTATCGGTTACAGAACCGCTGACCCGGTTCATTTTTTCATCTCCCAGTTTGGTTCCTCCAGTTCCTATCGGTTCCGGAACCGACTGCAAAAAAAAAAAGAAAAACTGTTTAAATAAACGCAACAGTCTTTATTATTTAGCGGTTGGTGGTTTTCCTCTTTGGCTTTCACCATGGCAGAGAAACCTAAAAAGAGAACCGGGGAGCCCGGGTTTAAAAACTGTTTAAAGTGTGGAGATGTGTTTGCTAAGGCAGACAAGCACACCTTATGTGTAGCTTGTATGGGTTTCGAACATCTGGACCAGGAATGTGAAATATGTAAAACTTTTCCAGATAAAACTGTGGAAAAGCACCTTGGACGGCTCAATAAGAAGTTTCCTAGGGGTCCCTCAGTCTCTGACCAGCTGACACCCCAGTCTGTTGTGGCTGAACCCACAAGGGCTACTACCCTGCCCCGATACGGGCAAAAAAGGGGCAAAAAGAGGAAAAGAACTGGCTGACTCTCCGGTTCCCTCAAAGAAGGCAAAGAAACTTAAACATGCAGAACCCTCTCCTGTTAATCCAGGTACTTCTGCACAGGTGTCTGCAATGCCTTCAGCTCAAGAGATAGCTCAGGCATTCAAAATTATTCAGGCTCTGCAGAGCATCATCCCTCAGCCTCCTGCCCCCTCACAGGGTCCCCAGGTTGCTAATTCTGTTTTGCCCTCTGTACTGGAGCAACTATTTTTGAAGAGGATGATGAGCCTTATGAGGGAGGACGAACCTATCCCTCCAGGCGTCCCCTGAGCAGGATTTTGGCTCGCCTCCCAGGGTGTCTGAGGATTTTTCCCTCCCACTTTTCCTTTGTAAGGAAAATGGCAGATGCCCTAGATATCGCCATAACAGAGCAAGTGGAGGATGAGGAGGAAATTGAGTACCTGAATATGATGGGTTTAACACCCACAAAGGCCCTCCTCCTCCCAGTATATAAATTTTTTAAGAAGGATGCTCTGAAGCTCCTGCAGACCCCTAATTCTATTCCTCCCATCGACAGAATAGACAAGAAGTACCAGTTGGATAGAGAGGGAGCTGACTTTCTCTTCTCCCATCCAGATCACCAAGGGGTAATACAACAGGCAGCCTGTGATAAGGCTAAAGTCTCTCTGTCCTCATATCCACCAGACAAGGTCTCCAGAAAATTGGACAGTATGGCCCAAAAAGTCTATCTGTTAGCCTCACTGGCCATGAGACAGGCTACCTTCCAGGCTTATGCTGCCCAGTATCAGAAATCCCTGTGGCGGTCGGTACTGGCAATGTCCATGAAAGCCTCCTCAGTCTTATCAGATGACCTGGCTGAAACTGCCAGGTTTGGGCTGGAGGCGGCTAAGTACCAGTTCCAGATGGCTGCTGATTCGAATGACACTGCAGCCAGATGGATGGCTAACTAGATGGCTCAGAGGTGGTTTTGCTTATTAGGGCTACAAACCTCATTCAGGTACCCAATCAAGGCCCTGGATTTTCCATTTGAACGAAATTCTGTTTTTGGGGAATCCACGGTGGCCTATATGAAGAAGGTGGATGAATATAAGGCTACTTATAGAAGCAACTCTGCCAGGGACAGAGCTTCTTCATCCACCAGGCCCTATGGAAAGGGGGGCAGAGGTCGGTCTTTCATGACAAGACCTTTTTCTAGCCGGTAGCCATGCCCCAATACCAGCAGTACCCCCAACAGGGCTACTCTAGGGGTAGGGGTAGAAGGGGCTCTAGGCAATGGTCTCAGACACAACCTCAGCCCCAGCCTAAACAGGACCCCTGAGATGCAGGCCACCTCCTCCCTACCTGTCGGAGGCAGACTGTCCCATTTCCTCCATCTTTGGTCAACCGTCACCACAGACAAGTGGGTGTTGGAGGTAGTGGGCAAGGGTTTGTCTCTGGACTTCAGATTTCTTCCTCTAAAAATGTCCAGGGTTTTCATCTCTCCTCCCTTAGCAGCAACTTCACTGCTAGAGGCAGAGGTTCAAAAGCTGCTACAGCACAGAGTAGTGGAACCAGTTCCTACAACCCTGAGAGGCAGAGGTTTTTACTCCAGATACTTCCTAACAACAAAGAAAAATGGGGAGTGGCGGCCAATTTTGGATCTCAGAGCTTTAAACAAACACCTGAAAAAAACAAAGTTCAAAATGGTAACTTTGGCTCGGATTTTGCCAACAATCCAAAAAGGGGACTGGCTGGCATCTCTGGACTTGCAAGACGCCCAAAATATCTCAGATTCAGACTCTCATCAGGTCATTATCAGTTTGCAACCCTGCCCTTTGGCCTTTCCTCGGCACCAAGGGTTTTTACAAAATGCCTAGCAGCTGTGATGGCATTTCTTCGAAGACAGGGAATGACTGTCTTCCCATATCTGGATGACTGGCTGGTGGTGGGCAAATCACCAGAACAAGTCAGAACTTCCTTAAAGCTCACTCAGGATCTTTTGGAGTCCTTGGGCTTCATAATAAACCAGAAAAAATCTGTCTTAACCCCTACACAGATTTTACAGTTCATAAGGGCAGAGATAAGTACTCTACAGGCCAGGGCATTTTTGCCACTGGACAGGGTGCAAAACCTTCAGTCCATAGCAAATTCCTTCAAGTTGCACAGGCAAAAAAACAGCCAGGCAGTTCTTGCAGCTCTTTGGTCATATGGCTGCATCCACAGGCACAGTGCAGGGTTCCAGGTTTCACATGAGAGACATCCAGTTTCATCTCAGGAAACATTGGAGTCAGAAAAAAGACCCCTTTTCAAAACTTATTCTAGTGACAAGGGCACTGTTACAAGCTCTTCTGTGGTGGAAAAAGGAATCCAATCTAAGGCAAGGAGTCCCTTTTCAGAAGGAGAATTCTCACAACAGATGCATCCCTTCTGGGCTGGGGCGCCCATCTGGGGGAGCACACAGCTCAGGGTACCTGGACAGAAGCAGAGTCCCTTCAGCATATAAACTTGCTGGAACTCAGAGCAGTGTGGCTGTCACTAAAAGTTTTCTCTACACTGGTGATGGGCAAGGTGGTACAAGTCAGAACAGACAATACCACCATTATGTACTACATAAACAAGCAGGGAGGCACCAGATCAGGCCCCCTATGCACAGAAGCCATGAAAATGTGGACTCTAGCATATTCACTAAAGGTGTCCTTGCAAGCAATCCATCTGCCAGGAAAGGACAATACCTTGGCAGAAGCACTGAGTTGAATCAACCAGTCCCATCACGAAGGGACACTGAACAAGCAGGTGGTACAGGTAATTTTCAGGAGGTGGGACACTCCAGAGATAGACTTGTTTGCATCCCACCAGAACCACTAGTTGCCTCAGTATTGCTGCAGACCACTGGCCCAGGGCACAATCCCTCTGGATGCCCTGGTGCTGGACTGGTCAGGCAAGTTCCTCTATGCCTTTCCCCCTTTTCCTCTGGTCTTCAGAGTACTACTGAAGCTCAAATCCCTCTCAGCTTCTCTGATCTTGATAGCTCCAGATTGGCCCAGGCAGCCATGGTACTCTCTTCTGCTCTCTATGTCAGTGAGCAAACCAATAAGTTTGCCTCTCAGGCACAATCTGCTGACCTCCAATTAAGGAACATTGTTGTACCCAAATCTCAAGTTCCTCCACCACAAGGCACGGCTCTTGAGGAATTACAGTATGCAGACTTAAACCTTTCTGAAGCTGTATTAACTATCTTGAAAGGTTATAGGAAGCCCTCGACTAAGAAAACGTTTTCTTCTAAGTGGAAGAGATTTTCCTTTTGGTGCTCTGGTAGGAATTTCGCCCCAAATGATGCAGGAGTCTCAGTGGTGTTGAATTATCTGACTCATTTACATTCACAAGGTCTACAACCCAGTTCTCTAAATCTTGCAGCAGTGTCTGTATATCTTTCTGCTAGGACAAAGGTGTCAGTAGCATCAGATCCCATTTCAAAAGTTTTTAAGGCCTGATGCATTGCATACTCCTCACAGGGCACCAGTGCCCACTTGGGATCGTAATATGTATAGCCAAATTAATGGGGGCTTCTTTCGAGGCCCATGGCTACAACCATCTAAAGTATGTTACCTGGAAAAGTTTTTCTGGTAACAATTACCTCAGCAAGAAGAATCAGCGAACTCCAGGCTCTCTGTGTTGACCAGGTCTACATCTCCTTTCACAGAGATAAGGTAGTCCTCAGAACAAATGGACAATTCCTTCCCAAGGTCGTTTCAGACTTCCATCTGAATCAATCACTCTACCTGTCTTTTTCATGGACCATGCGAGCTCTGGTGAAAGAAGACTCCTCAGTCTGGATGTGAAAAGAGCTCTCAGCTATTACATGACAGCTACAAAGGGCCATAGGCAAGACAAAAACAACTTTTCCTTACATATGGGGATGTTGGAATGGGCAAACTAGCCTCAAAAAGATACATTTCGATGGATTGTCCAGTGTATTCAATTCTGCTACACTAAAGCAGGTAGGGAATCCCAGCTGGGCTGAGGCACACTCAACAAGAGGAACAGCTGCTAGTCTTGCAGCTGCTAGGGAGGTTCCATTATTGGATATTTGTAAAGCAGCTACCTGGAAATCAGTACACACCTTTACAAAGCATTACAACCTGGATGTTTTGTCCAGAAGTGATGCCACGTTTGGCACAGCAGTCCTGCAAAGTCTGTTTCCAAAATAAGTTCTGTGCCCACCTCCAGTGGTACTGCTTGGTAGTATGTACAAAGTTACGAATATCCTGAGCATTACTGGGGTTAGAAGAAATAATTACTTACCATAGTAATCTTCTTTCTTCCCAGTGATGCTCAGATATTCATAACTCCCTCCCATCCTTCCCTTCCAGAACTTCAGCCTTCTACACTTTGCATGCTAGTGTCACATAGCCATACCCTTCTTGGTGCATTTCTCTATACCGAATAGAATTTAAACAGAGTTTTCTGTTTCTCTGAATAGTTTTCTCATGCTGTTTGGTCAACACCATTGTTTATTTGATTTAGTTCCTCCTTAGGAGTTTTTTTTTGGTTAATTCTCTTTATTAGGGTAACCCAAAAAAAAAAAAGGATTAACTGTTGGATTTTTTCCTAATGCCTGACTTCCAGGCTTCTTACAAATCTAAAGAGGTTAGAACACTACAGTTGGTAGAGGCAGTATTTGAGAGATGCTCACGTGCAAAGAATTCCATCATTTGCATGTGTTCCATCTGTCCGGGCAGTCCAACCCTGCAGGCTCACTGCACAAAGTTATGAATATCTAAGCATCACTGGGAAGAAAGAAGATTACTATGGTAAGTAATTTTTTCTTCTTGGACGAAGTCTCCACCACTCGTTCACACACCCACCCACCATCCCCCGAGCTCACCTCTGTTGTTGGTCTTCACTCCCTCAATCTTTAGGCTGTGAAGACTTCTTTGTTGACCCTTCTTATACGGGTCATCCGGATTATCTTATGTCCGTTTTTTTGTTGGGCTATCCTTCTAGGTTAGTTACGCTGCACCTCCTCGGAAAAAAAGGTACTGAGGCAGTTGGAGGGTGGCGCCAACGTGAGTCATTGCACGACGAGCTGAGGCTCATGGCGCGCCTCCTCACAGCTCCATCTCTGGTGCCAGCCCCTGCAAAAGTTTGCTCCGCTGGGTCCTAGTGCCTCTGGTGTAGATCCCATCAGTGTGAATGAGTGGTGGAGACTTCATGCAAGAAGTTCAAGAATTCTGGTAGGTACATAATTTCCATTTTTCTCCCTCCAGACAAGGAATCCAGGAGACTAAATGTCGTGGGCAAAAGGACCTATGCCTCTGCCTCTCTAGGCCTAAGAATTGCAAACTAACAAGCCCATATGGTAAAATATCAAAACACAGTCTGGAGGAAAGCTAAAGCAGCCACTCAAGCTCTTCCAGAAGGTGCACCAGAGCAAGAGCTCCTTAAGGTCTATGTAGGTAAACACCTCCTGTGTACAGCCTATGACATTTCGGATGCCTCAGTTAGGGCAGCAGCCTCAGGAATATGTTTGACAAGATATTCCTGGCTAAGGTAGTGGGCTTTGTAAATGAGGTTCAACAGTCAATTCTAAATGCCCGTCTTGACAGGATATCAATTATTTGGTGCAGATCTGCAAGATGTCCTTGCCAATTTGCAGGCCTTGGGCAGAACCCTCAAATCAGTCCATTCTCTCCATCACACCCAGTGAAATTGTCATCTGTGTTCCCCAACATGGTTCCCTGCATCCTGCTTGTCACTTGGGCTCCCCAGTAACTTCCTAGTTACATGGAGCAATTTTTTTCATTAAAAAAAGAAACAAAAACACTAATGGACAGTTTGGAAAATCACCACCAACAGCTAGTTTCCAGCTACCGTGGATATTAAAAATATTAGCATACCTTTAAATATGTTTTTCCTGGTGCTTCCTATACTGTGCAATATATACGTACACACATGTATAATATATAGCTAGATACATATATAGATACGGTAGATGCATACTTTTTTTTTCCCCAATCTCAACTTTAAACCTAACCCATTTCAGGTCACAGTTTTCTTTATAAGACAAATGAAGCTGCTATCTTTTTTCTTTAGAAACATAGATTTTGATGGCAGATAAGGACCACCTGGCCCACCTAGTCTGCCCAAAACTCCAGATCCTAAATGATCAGCAGCTTACCCTCTCTTTTCTTATCACTAGGGTTGCCTTCTGTCTAGCCTGTGCATTCTTGAACTCACCAGTCATTTTAGCCTCTACGCCGTCCGCTGGGAGGCTGTTCCATGCATCCACCATCCTTTCTGTGAAAAAATACTTCCTCTCATTACCCCTGAGTCTCTCCCCCCACCAGCCTCATATTGTGACCCCTTGTTCTTTTTTTGAAAGATGCTGCCCTCCTGGACCTTGTTGATTCCCCTGAGGTACTTGAATGTCTCTATCATATCCCTCCTCTCTCCGTTCCTCCAGGGTATACATATTGAGGTCTTTCAGTCTTTCCTCATGTGTTTTCTGGTGCCCCCCCAATTTTGTATTCCTTTCACCATTTTTGTTGCCCTTCTCCAGACCACCTCCATTCTGTCAATGTCCTTCCGGAGATGCGGTTTCCAGAACTGAACACAGTATTACAGATGTGGACTGATCAATTGTCTATACAGTGGCATCACCGCCTCATGTTTTCTACTGGTTATGCCACTCCTTGTGCACCCCAGCATCCCTCTGGCCTTCCCCACTGCCTTTTCATTTTGCTTGGCCACCTTCAGGTGATCTGTTATGTTTAGCCCCAGATCCCTTTCCATTTTTGTTGTTGTTGGTATCTCCCCCAATTTTGTATTCCTATACAGGATTCATGTGGCCCAAGTGCATGACTTTGCACTTTTTGTATTGAATTTAAGCTGCCACACTCATGACCATCCTCCAATTTGCCTAGGTCTCTACTCATTTTTTGCACCCCATCTGGAGTGTCTGCCCTACTACAGATCTTGGTGTCATCCATAAAGAGGCTTCCTTCCAGCCCCTCCAAGAATGTCACTAATGAAGACATTGAAGAGGCCGCCCCAGAACCGAGCCCTGTGGCACACCACTTGTCACCCCTCTCCTGGGATTGAACTCCATTTACCTCCACTCTTTGTGTCCTGTTGCCAGTCAATTTCAGACCCAGTGTACCATCTTGGGACCTACTCCCAGACTGCGCAACTTGTTTACTAGCCTCCTGTGTTGGATGGTGTCAGATGCCTTGCTAAAATCTAGGTAGGCCATGTCCACTGCCCCTCCCTGATCCAACACCCTGGTTACCCAGTCAAAGAAATCTATCAGATTTGTTTGACAAGCTCTCCCTGCTGTGAATCCATGTTGCCTCAGATCTTGTGCCCCACTAGCCTCCAGGTATGCCACAATCCTTTCCTTTAACATAGATTCCATGATTTTCTCCACCACTGAGGTCAAGCTGACCAGCCTGTAATTTCCAGCCTCTACCTTGCTCCAACTTTTGTGTAGTGGTACCATATTCACCTCCTCCAGTCCTTGGTACCACTTCCTCCTCTAGTGATTTGTTAAACAGGGCTGTCAGTGGTGCCCTAGTACCTCTCCAAGTTCTTTCAGTATTCTGGGATGCATCCCATTGCCTTGTCCACATTTAGTTTTGAGAGTTCCTTTAGGACTCTCTCTTCCATGAATGGACTGGTGTCCACCTGCCCCAGTGTGTGTTCTACCCCTTAATTTTGGTCCTTCCCCTTCCTTTGTAAATACTGAGCAGAAGTATTCATTTAGAATTTCTGCTTTTTTTAAGTCCCCCTCTGCACACTCTTCTCCCCCTTATTCAACCTCACAATCCCTCCATTGGTCTTTTTCCTTTCCTGATATACCTGAAGAAGGTTTTGTCACCTTCTTTACTGATTTTGCTATCCTTTCTTCAGTTTGTGCCTTTGAACACCTGACTGCCTTCCTACCTCCTTCTGCTTTGCCTGGTACATTTCCTATCTCCTCCTCTGTGTTTCCTGTACTTTCTGAACACCTGTTTGTTTTCTGTAACCTTCCCTGCCACTTCTTTTGAAAACCATAGTATTTTTTCTTTTTGCTTTGTTTACTAGCTTTACACAGAGGTCTGTTGTCTCTGCCATGACTCCTTTAAGTTTCTCCCACCCCCCCATCAGGATTCTCTGGAGGTGTTACCCCATTTTTGCAAAGTCAGCCCTCTAGAAGTCCAAGACTTTTACTTTTGAGTTGCATGACTTTACTACTGTCTTCACCTTAAACTACACTGTATGGTGATCACTGGACCTTAGATGGCTGCCTGCTGATAGATCTATTATTCTGTCACTGTTTGTGAGAACCAGGTCTAGTATTGCTCCTTCCTGTGTAGGCTCCTTCACCAGCTGTCTGAGGCACGCTCCTTCCAGGGCATCCAAGATCTTCCTGGACATAAAGTCTCCACCACTCATTCACACTAGTGGGACCTCGCCGGGTACTAGGACCAGCGAGCCAAAAATCTTCCAGAGGACAGGCGCCTAGGTAGGGCCGTGGGGAAGGCGGCGCAAGCCTGGCTTGCTCTGTATAGGCTACCTCAGCGCCAACCCTCCAACTGCCTCAGTTTGTATTTTTCCTGCCATCGAGTGCGCTTCAGTGATGTCAATCACCCACCGAGTCAAATCTTCATGTCTATACGACAGCAACTGTAGTTGTTTAAGTATTTAATTTGTTTTATTTTATTAAATTCAATAAGAAAAAAAAGTAATTTTCATCAAGAAAAGTCTTCAGCCCTCCTTCAATGGAGTCAACCATGAACGGGGCAGGTGACTGTATGGAGACTTCGCATGAAAGCTGTGTTTTCAGCAGGGCTGGGTCTGGTTCGCCACACCACTGAGCAGGGTCTGACTACAGGCAGTTCAGTGGTTGGGAGGGTGATAGGCAGTCCTCCCGAAAGCACAAAAAGAAGCAGTCCCATTCTCAGTCATCGTTGAGGACTCAGTACCACTCAACCTCGAGTTCTTCTCCAGCCTCCCGGTTGAAAAAGAAACGGTACTGCTCGAGGTCGCCCTCTGGTATGTCTGCATTTCAATAGTCAGTGGCAAGGGGCAGGAGTTTGACTCCAACTCCTCTGGGGTCTCCCACAGGCTCTGTTCTTGGTGACCGACATCCTTGACTCTGGAATCCCTCCCCGGCCCCCTGGGGGGTCCTCCAGCGAGCAGTTTAACCATTGGGCCACTCTTATGGAGCAATGGGTTTGGCGGTTGTCCTGCCTGCCTGAGCCGGTGAGTCCATCGCTGGGGCCTGGGCCTACCTATTTCAGGCTTGCAGGCAGGCGGGTGGGACTTCCTAGTCGCACATCACCTTCTCCGGTGCCATCGACGCCATGCTGTGGTGCTTTTTCCCTTCATATGGCTGTGGCGCGGGGCCAGCACAGGTGCCATTCTGTCCTGCTGAATCTCTCAGATCTTCCTCCCCGAGTGGGGTGTTAAGGGCCTCTGGTCCTGCTGGGTGCAGTGCTGGCTTCTTTGATGCCAGGCGCCACATCAGTGCCAGGACCACCTTCGGTGCTGCAAAGGCACTGGGGTTCTCAATTCCGATTAGTGGAGCTCCTCCTCTTTTTCCTCCCTTCCTATACTCTGTCCTCCGGGCTAGTAGGAGATGATATTGAGCCTGATCCTGATCTTCGATTGGGAAGCGACTTTGATGACGATTCCTCTCTGGGGGTGGCAAATAGACTCTCTTTTCCAGCAGAGCCTCTGGTCGAGGACCTTTCCTTTAAGTCTCTGCTTAAGAACACGAATACCACTCTCTCTCTCTCTCTTTCTCCAGACTTCAGAGATTGATTCTTGGAAATTACTGTGTCTACAGTATCTGCACGTTCCAGATAGTCCTGTGGGATTGACTCCTCCCGTGCAACCCTCTTTTGAGACTCTCTCACAAATGGTGTGGGATAATCCGGTACTTATTCCTTCTGTGGCCAAGTCCACAGATAGGAAATACACCCCTCCCAAGGATCGTCTTATTCTGGCCTCACACCTTTGTTGATGCCATAGTTGTCTTGGCAAAGAATGACAAAGCCATCCTTCCTCCAGTAAATAAGGAATCTCATAAGACTGACGTTTTGGGGAAGTGAGTTTTTGCTGCCTGCACCCTGGATATGTGCATTGCTAGCTACTAGGTTTATTTCTCTCAGTATGAGTATACCCACTGGCATTCGCTCAAAGCCGCTGTAGAGGCTCTTCCAGAGTCGGACATTAGATCAGAGCTTCTCCAGACCATTACTAGAAGCATTGGATCCAACAATCAGCAGTTTAAAGCTGCTATGGATGCTTTCGACACTGCTTCCAGGGCAGCAGCAGAGGGTGTATGTACCCAATGCCACTCATGGTTATGGACATCAGGATTCACAAATGATGCCCAGCAGAGAGTTATGAGTTTGTCATTTGACGGAACATATCTGTTTGGTTCTCAAGTCGAGCAGGCACTAGAGGCTACACAGAAAACTAGAACAGCTATCAAAACAGCCAGACCTCCCTCTGCTGCCCTTCAGCGGGGTGGGAACCAGTGGCAGTTTCATAAGTCAGTCCTTTCATGGCAAAGGCAGAGGGGGCTTCAACAAGAATCAAGCCCCCAAGCCACAAAAGAAAATGCAGCAGAAGACACAGGACCCAAAAGCACCTAGTGCCACCCTCTGAGATTCCTGCCCAAGTACCACCTCAGCTGTCCAAGAGGGACTTTTTGGCAGTAGGAGGGCATCTGATGCAGTTTTACAACCAATGGAAGTCAGTCACTTCAGACAAGTGGGTGCTCAGTATAATCAGTAATGGCTACTCTTTAAATCTTTCAGAAACCTCTCGGATCATCCACCCAAGCGACAGCCCCTCTGTCTGTCTGTCTCCATCAGACGTGCTTCCAAGATTCAAGGCCTTCTGTACAACAGGGCAGTAGAAGTAGTTTCACTAAATCAATGGAACACAGGTTTCTACTCCCATTACTTCCTAGTTACAAAAGCAGGTGGCATGCACCCTGTTCTCAATCTAAGGGCGTTAAACAAATTCCTTTACAAGGAGAAATTCAAGATGGTAACACTCGGTACTTTGTTAACTCTGATTCATCAAAATGATTGGCTGACTCTCCTGGACATGCAGGACACCTACCAGCATGTTCTCGACACCCAAACCACCACAAGTATCTCCGATTTTTGGCATTGGGCCAGCACTACCAATTCAGAATCCTGCCCTTTGAGCTATCTTTGGTGCCTTGAGTCTTTACAAAGTGCTTTGCAGTTCTTGCAGCGCATCTCAGGAAGCTTGGAATTAAAGTGTTCCCATATCTGGATGACTGGCTTCTAGTAAGTCCCTCCAGACAAGAGACACAGGAAGCCATGGCTATGGCTTCCAAATTTCTTGCGGTCCATGTGAGTTCTGTTGAATCTAGAAAAGTCCAAACTACAGCCCTCCCAGCAGCTCCTCTTCATAGGAGCTCTTCTGGATACCTCCAGTGCAAAAGCTTTTCTTCCAGCGGACAGGAGGAGCAACATCCTTCAGATGGCCCACTTCATCAGAGAGAGCGACTCAGTTCGAGCCCTCTTGATACAACGGATGCTGGGTCTCATGGCTTCCTCAGTGTTCACTCTGCCTCTGGCTCACCTCCACATGAGGACTTCTCAGTGGTCGCTGACCACACATCCCCAGTCCTTTCACATCAAGGTGATGAAACCTCTAAAATGGTGGCTCACCTGGTGGACACAAGAGGACAACCTTTAGAAGGGTTCCCCTTTGCCCCACTGGAATCTCAAATCACCATTACCATGGATGTATCCCTACCCAGATGGGGAGCTCACTGTCTAGATCTTCACACCCAGGGTAGACGGCATCTGGACGAGTCTCAACTCCACATAAATATCTCAGAAATGAGAGCTGTCCTTCATGCAGTCTGTGCTCTGAAGGACGTTCTCTGTCACAAGATCACTCTCCTTCAAATGGACAGCAAAACAGTGCTGTATTACATCAACGAACAGGGTGGAGCACACTCTTACCCCCTGTGTAGGGAAGTGATGAGAGTGTGGGAATGGTGCCTGGAGCACAAAGCCTTGATCCAAGCAGTTTACCTTCTGGGAGTGCAGAACAAACTGGCGGATCATCTCAGCAGAACAGAAATGGATCCTCATGAGTGGTCTCTCAACACAGACATTGTGCAGTCACTTTTTGTCGAGTAGGGAACACCAGACCTGGACCTTTTTGCACGCCACTCAACACAAAACTACCTCTGTTCTGCTACAGAAATCCAGAACCTGATGCTTTCTGTCAGGATGCATTCAGACTGCGATAGACAAGATGCTTTCTGTACACATTTCCTCCTCTTCCCTTAGTTCAGAGGGTACTGCTCAAGCTGAAGGCTCAAGGGGGCAGAATGATCCTCATCGCCCCATTCTGGCCTTGTCAGATTTGGTTTCCATTAATCAACAGATTATCGGAAACTTCACCAAGACAGCTTCCATCTCAGACGGACCTGCTGACCCAAGGCCCAGTGGTCCATCCCAACCTGAGATCCCTTCACCTCCACACTAGGCTCCTGAGGAGATAGAAGTGGGTAGGTTTGACGTTTCATGTAGGGTCTCAGACATTCTCCTAGTGGCATGCAAGCTGGCTACTAGGAGAACTTACTACGCAAAGTGGAAATAGTTCTCCATTTGGTTTACAAAGTCCTCCTGGACCCCTTCTCTTGCCACCTAACAAAGTCCTGGAGTATCTTCTAGACCTGTCTAATACAGGACTGCAATACTCAACGGGAAGGTTCACCTTTACAGCGATCTCAGCGTCCCACGAGCCTGTACCTCCTTGTCTCTGGCTCAGTTACCTCTGGTTAAGAGGTTCCTTAAGGGTATATAGTCATAGTAGGCCACCAGTCAGAAGACTGGTAGTCGATAGGATATTAACCTTGTGCTAGACATGCTCACCCATAAACCTTTCGAGCCCTTAGCAACTTGTGAGCTGAAGTTCCTCACTTGGAAGACTGCCTTCCTGGTAGCCATTACATCTGCTCGCAGAGTCTCTGAAATACATGCATTGGTCACAGATCCCCCATATACTGTATTTCACAAAGACAAGGTGGTTCTTCGAACTCACCCTGTTTCTCCCTAAAGTAGTCTCAGAATGCCATCTGAACCAGCCCTTAGTTCTTCTGACCTACTTTGCGAACTTCCAGAATAAAAGGGAGTGTACCCTGCATTCTCTGGATGTTAAAAGGGTTTTGCAGTTCTACTTGGACAGAACCAGAGAGATCCGCAAATCTAAACAACTTTTTGTCTCTTTCAGCATGGCCCGGCTGTGTCAGCAGGTTGCGATCAGATGTATTTTGGCGTGGCTAGTGGCATGTCTTCGCCACTGCTACTCCATGGCACAGGTTAAACTGGAAGGCAGAGTATACGCTCATTCTGCCAGAGCAGTTACGGCATCTCTGGCAGAAATATGGAACGTGCCCATTGCAGACATCTGCAATGCAGCTACTTGGAGCTCCGTGCACACTTTTGTGAAGTACTGCGCTTTGGATGTCCATGCCAGACAGCATCAATCCTTTGGCAGGACAATCCTTAATGGACTCCTGTCCTAAGTGAGCTCCTCTCTCCTGCCTCCCTTCTCGGGGGATTATTTCAGCTTGGTACTCTCCCATTAGTGTGAATGAGTGGTGGAGATTTTATGTCCAGAAAGATATGAAAATTACGTACATACCGTAATTTTTGATCTTCTTGGATGAAGTCTCCACCACTCATTCACACGCCCACCCTCCATCCCCCGAGCTCACTTATCTGTTTTTGGTTTTCACTCCCACGTTGGTTGGGCTGTGAAGACTCTGTTGTGTTGACCCTTCTTGTATGGGTCATTCGGACGATCTTATGTCCGACATAGGTTAGTTTCACTAAGTTAGTTTATGCTGCACCGCCTCTGTAAAAAAGGTACTGAAGCGGTTGGAGGGTCAATGCTGAGGTAGCCTATATGGCGCAAGCCAGGCTCGCGGCGCCACTTCCTCATGGCTCTACCTAGGCGCCAGCCCTCCTGAAGATTGTTGGCTCCCGCTGGGTCCTAGCACCTCTGGATAATCCCATTCGTGTAACTGAGTGGTGGAGACTTTGTCCAAGAAGATCAAGAATTATGGTAGGTACGTAATTTTCATATGTCTTTGCTCCTGGTAGTGGCTGCTGCATATGTGTTCCAGTTAACATATGGCATGTTTAGATCCTCCACCAGCAACACCTCCCCTTTCTTTGTCATTTTGTGTATGATTTCCACTAATACCCTTTCTATTTCTTCCCCCTGTGCTGGAGGTCTTTCGACAACTCCAGTGTGAATTGCAGTGCCATTTCCCCTCCCTGTCACCCATAGTGCCTCTTCCCTTTCCCCTGTCTTCCCCCAACTCCCTTGCCTTGATCCCCTCTCTGATGTACACAGCCACCCCTTCCACCTTTTTGCCCTCCCTGTCTCTCCTGAAGATTGTGTACCCTGTTATGGTAACATCCCAGTCATGGTTTCCTGTGTACCATGCTTCAGTGACTGCAACAATGTCTAGGTTTTCCTCCACACATCAAGGCTGCTAGGTCTGAGATCTTGTTTCCCAGGCTCTGGGCATTTGTACACATGGCTTTCCATGTTTTAATTCCCCTGCCTGTACCAGCTACCCCTTATCCCAATCCCTATGTCTTCCCTCCATGCCTTCCCCACTATTACCTCCGTTTGTGTTTCCTTTTGCTGCTACCACGGCTGTAGTATCAGCCAGTTTGTCTACCTTTCAAAACATTCAAAAAATATTTTTTTGAAGAACAGGAAAATTTTACAGCAAATTATAAAGTGGAAGATGTCTGGAGTCTTTTACATTTAATTAAGATGAAGTCAGATTTTTTGCCTGACTTCACTGCTGCTACTTCAAAAGGGTGTATGTGCTTCAGGGCTTCCCTCAGTTTGCACTTTGTGTGCAAAAGCAAACTTTTTGCTTTACTGCCATGTTGTACATTATTTATCTAAAAATATACCACCACCACCAGCTTAATCTGGTTCAAGGTCAGCTGGCATTCATCTGTATCCCCCTCCCCCGGGTCGTGCCTGAAAATAGGCAGGATTTGTCTAGTGCACTTACCCGGTCAACAAAAACTAAATAAATATCTGATTGATCTGGCAATTTCCTGACCTAATATTTTGTGTAGCTAGCCACTTCTGCAGCATCCCATAATCCCATGCAACTAACTTCAGCAGCAGGGTCTGCCATGACATCAGCGACTGAGTCAGCCGCAGGAGACTGTTATCCCACATTGTATACTGCAGCAATTTAAAGCTCTGATATGAAGGTTGCAGGGCACAGTGTGTCACCTGTACTTAGACTAGGAAAGGCAGCGAGACACGAATCATCCTTTTAGTGCTTTAAATGGCTCCAAAATACAACTTAAGATAATTGAACCTCCTGCAGCTGACCATACTTTCTGACAAAGGCAGTGGGGATTCTGGAATGATGCTGAAGCAGCTTGCTGCATGAAATGATGAAGTGAGGAACAGCAGGATTGTCCTGATAAATAAAAATGATCAAATAAGCTGTACGTAAAAAAAAAATATATATATATACTTTTGTACACAAGGTGCAAATTGGGGCTGTGGGGTTTTTCCTTTTACATTACCCCACTTCCCGGTCCAGAGGCTACCGATTAAGCTGTCATCAGCAACCCCACAGCCTCATCAACCACTAACGTACCACTGCTGCTGTCTCCATAGCTTTCCTTCCATGGTAGGAGGGTCTGAGGGAAGGCCATTCTCTCCGGTAGCGGGCAGTGAGCTGCACGGCATTGGGGCACGAATGGATTTTATCCCCCGTTTTCTCCCAGGATCCTCCCTTCCTCCCTAGACATGGTTGTAGCCCTTTATCAGCCTTGCACAAGCTCCTTTTACCAACCGCAGGGATCACTGTGGTGATAACACAGTCACCATCCTTACCTAAACATGACGCCTGCAGCTAACTCAGCCCAGTCTGCCTCCCAGTGCAGCTTCCCGAGGTGTACCATTCCTAAGCTGTCTAGCAGAATTCTGGACTGATGATCACTTAAAGTGATTGTCACGGTAGGATTTGTTCAATGTAGCTTTTAGTACTTGGACAGCACTTCAGTGCATTCAGAGCATCGCCCAAATTTCAGCTGTCCAGTTGCTGGGGCAATGATTCTGTCTGACTCAAAGATTGCTTACATTATTTGCAGCTTTATGAGACGTATGAATAGTTGATGACTTTTGTAACGTGAATGATCCATGCTACATTGCATTTTCTGGGATGCAGTTGAAAACAGAGTAACACTACACAGAGAATACTGGATGGGTAACTATGCAACCAGTGTGTTCTGCGACACGAGTTCTGATTCCTTCTGACCATGAGAGCAGAGCTCGAGAGGTCCATCGGAATCAGGACCACAAGTTGGCGGAACACACTGGTTGTGCATAAAGTTGCTTATCCTGTAGTTTTTTTTATAGTGTATAAGGGAGATGTGGGGGCGCCTGTTGGATACTGAAGTTATTTGTACAGTAGCCTGTGACCTCGAGTAACCTCACGAGTGGCGAAGCGACGAGTGAGGTTTACGAGAGGTGACAGGCTACTGTATAAATAACTCTGGTATTCAACAGGAGCCCCCCCCCCCGCATATTAAATTTATGCAACAGGCATTTTAATGTTGTTTTGTGTGTGAGGGCTTTTTGTGTTAATTTTATTTGGTTTTGTGTGGCACTCTTTAATTTTCTGGTAGTTTTCTTCCGCGTGCTTTAATTTCTGAATAGGATGGTGAGCTGATGTTTCAGTTGGTTGGCTCGGTTTGTGTATTTGTATTGGTTGCTACCATGTGGTAGTAGCAGCTGATTGGTATAGTGACTCAGTTCAATATTTCATTGGCTACGAATATGTGTAGGGGCGGGTTGAACAGCTTCTAAAACATGGTGGTGAATGTGTTCCGTTGGTGGTGAATTGCAGGTCCGTGATTTATTTTTAGAACTTTTTTTTTATTTCGGTCCTTCATTGTTAAAATTGTGAGGAGGATGCGACGTGCAGTCATGTTAGTAGCTGTGGACAGGAGAGAAGAGCAGTCAGCTATCGGTGGTTTGCGCCTAGTGACAATGGGTCTGTGGAAATTATGGAGATGGGAGGAAGACTGGAGAGCAAGCGGGTTCTGCTGCAGCATGACTTTGGGCAAAGAAGTGAGACAGGTACTAAAAAATATAACAAGGACAGTAAAATTTGATTTAACCAAGTGCTATGTAGTGAGGTGGTAGAGCTATATGAAAGAGCTAAGAGGCGAGCAGTCAGGTAGACAGGTGGGAGGGAGGAGAAGGTGGAAATAAAGTAAGGACCAGCGTGTACTGCTTGTAGGAATGTAGTGCCGTCAAGGTGGAGGAAGGAGGGTGATCTATGATGTAGTGACTGTGTGGATATAGAGGGTATGGCGTAATCACTATGGAATAACTTGAAATTATTCTCATAGTGATTACATCATGGTCATTTATCTGTACAGTGTCTTACATAAACGCCTTTATGCAGCAGTATTTTTCCTGGTGCCTGTTGCTTAAATAGTGTTATGTAAAATGTGTGCATGGTGGTTCTTTCACTTCCAGAACAACATTGACTTGTGCAGTCTCTAGAGGTTTCCGAATACTGTAGTACAACAGAAGGGTACAGTCGCATTCTTTGACCTTTGAACTATGGTACAACAGCATTTTGAAAGAAATGGAATTCTGTACAGAACAATGCTATACTATGCATTATAGTGTGCTTTCCTGATTAAATTTCAAATCAATCACTCAGCGGGAGTCCGGCGGTGCACAGCTTTAATATACTGGAGTATTAATGGGGATATACTGCAAAAGCTGTTCCTGGTTCTGTTAGGTTTAACTAGTGCTGAGCATTTAAATCAAACATTCTCCTTATTCAGGTTGCGAAACTAGGTAGAAGGTTAAGTACCAAACCAAAACTCTGCTTCCTTTGGATCTTTGCACCCAAGTGCTGACCGAATCAGTGAAGAACTTTATCCCTGGCTGAAATAATCATTTGAAAATTACAAAAAAAAGAGAATTCCTGCACAGAAGTGGAGATTTAGTTTAAATATGTATAAATTGCTGTTTTTATAACAGATGCAATTTTTAAGTATCACCAATAATAGACAAGTCTGTTAAAAGTAGCAGTTAATATTACCCTGGACTAACTACTTTTGGCTGCATAAAGGAACATCATATCACAAGCCCCCTTACTGAATCAGTCTTCTGTACACAAAAGATAATTTTTGGAAAGTAGTTTATTTTTACACCTTCATTTTCTGTAGATCCAAAGTATATTTTTTCCTGGCCCACCGGACAAGTATCAAGATTGATCCAGTGCCAGTAGGGTGGGCTGGAAGGCTTTTTTATTTTTTTGATCCACATAAAAAAGGTACAGTTAAACTATTTTTTATAAAAGTTATTTTAGAGTACAATATCCCAGTTCAGTAAGGAAGGAAGATGATTACTTACTGAACCAAAAGCAAACACGTTATTTTTCTTTTTTTGGTTACAGGTAACATAAACTAATTTAAAATATACTGACAGATAGCTGTGCCATTAGAAATAAGTGGTACCTTATTTAATGTAAGTTTAGAATATAGATTTTCAGTTAGCAAATGTTTGTTTTTTCATTTCTTTATTAGATCATGGAGTGAAACGGACCCTAACTATACAAACGACAGAAGCATCTTGACGCTCTCAACAATGGACGCATCAGCTTGCTAACAGCGACAGTGTTTGTTATATGGAAGCAGTATCCAGTTACGTTTACTTGCCATGCTTACCACTGCTTTAGGTTACATACAGAACTCAAAGCCACTGTGTATGAGAAAAATGTAAGCGTGTCTGTTATTTTGCAAACAAATGGTTTGGCATACTTTTCCCACTGTTAATGCAGAAAGAATCTTAAATGCCACTGATGCAAGCAGGACTCCACAATTTGTGCAGATAGTTGAGTTCATCTAGCAGTGAGTTTATTTGTTAAAAAAATAAAACATCTGCTTAGCATTTTTTTTTTTTTTAAACTATTGCCCACGTGCCACTGTCATTCACGCAAATTCAGTTTCAACTGCATCGGATGTAGAAAAGAAATTGCACTCTGTTGCATGCAGATGTCTCCCAGGAAAGGTGATTTAGCTCCTGCGGTCTGTAAGTAATATGTCATAGTTATATTACTGAAACAGTAGAAACCTTCCTAAATGGGTAAAAATAGAACCCAGACGATAATCTGCACATGTGAAAGGGCAGCTTTTTGTGCATGTGAAACCGGAACATACTTACTGAAAATATTTCCTGTTTCACAACCTTTGATGTCCCTAAGATAATAAATTGTTGCTAAACAGGTGCTAATCACTAACTGAAGTAAAAAAAAAAAAAAGCACTAATTGGTAAACCCAAATTACATTGGCACTAATTTCTTCAGATTGCATTTAGCAAAAAATAGATACATAAATGAGATATTTTACAGTATCTCATTCAGCCTGCCATACCAGATTGTATTAATCAAATTTTGCCAGGCAAATGGCTTTAAAAAAAATAAAAAAAAATCAGAGTTCTGTTAATGTGCCTACAATTATCAGTCGATCAATCTTTATTTTACCAGGCGAAACACCATTGAGATAGAACTCATTTGCAAGATGGACCTGGGTGAATTGTATCTATTAAGTGCGGCAGTCTTCTAATTGGTTACTTTTATCATAGAGCTTAGACCAAACCCTGGAAACACTATTAGCTGGCAGGAACTTTGGGCCTAACCACATTGATGTACATATGAATTAACTGAAACTAAATTACTTCAGTTCATTTTTGTGGCCATCATGAGTACACCGGACTTCACTTGGACAGCACGCCTCTTGCTATCATCATTATAATCTGTGTCTCGTTTCTATGTATTTTTCCACTTTGAGTCAGTTTTGGCATCATTCCTTTGACTTAAGTATTTTTTTTTAATCCTGTCATCAGCATTACTGTGTCAGGTCTACTTGAGCCTAGTAGCTACATCAACATTAATATGAAAAATTTATCAACTTGACCTCTTTAAACCTGCACATTTTGCCAAATGACTTCAGTTGAGGGCCCACACCTGACGTGTGTTCAGTGTTTGGGCCTTAGAAATGACACAGCAGAGTGTCCTGGCTGCCAATAAATGACATCCAGTACTGTGAAGTACTAGACAGGCAAGCTCAGGTTAAACTCATTAGTGACTTAACTCCTCCCAAAACCCAAGAACACGCCAGCATGCACATCAGCACCACCCACTGACTCTGGATTTGATATGGTTGTCAGTCAGCTCGTACAGACCGAAGTGCTACTGGTAATGAATTGTGCCCATAATTCAAGCCAGTGTAGGCCCACTCTGATAAGTAGAAGGGTTGGCACTGGTGAAGGTAGAGATTATTACATTCCTGACAGAAGTCTAAGGAGCGAGATCTGAAAATGTTGAGCTGGTGTCATCAGTCATGGACGATAATGAAGTCCCTGTCCTTCCTTAACTAGTCTTGTCACTTCCAACTTCCCAACCAACACTTTTGACAACCATGGTAGGGAGTATTGAGATTGATCCTGCAGTTGGCCCTCTTCCAAGTCAGTGGTTACTTTTACCTTCCACTTTCTCTCCTATTACCTCAAGGGGAGCTCTCTTTCTCTCTCTCTCTCTCTCTAGACCAACAACTTCTTTATATGGGCTTGCTTTGTGGTTGGCGGAACATCTTGAAGAATGACCTTAATGTTGTCAACATCATCTTCCTCCACCTGTACTTCCACTGTGGTGTCCCATGCTATTACCAAGTCACATCCATCCACATAGCCCCCATTGAACCATGTTCCAGCAGCTGAACAGGAGTAAGGTGGCACAGAACCAAGAGTCACTGGGGAGACTGAATATTGGGATGATATCAAGACTGAGAATTGGTGTTCATTCCTCATCTCTTCTGATAATGAGGATTCTTTATCCTACAGGTCCTGATTTCCTCAGGATGGCATACTCTTTCAGACCCTTATTAGTGCAATACAAAGGAGCTCAATTTTTTTAAGTTCCTCCATAAATAACTCCAAGAAAGACCTCACGGAGTATCTGTACCTCTCTACCACCCCTTCATTTATTGTGACACACACCCAGTCCACTGTAGAGGGAACCCCAAACACAGCTTGGCAGTGTATTGTTTCACTGTCGTCCGTTCCCTGAAGGGCTGATGAGCTTTTTCTGATCCCAAGAGGAAAAAGGAGGGCTACTGTTCCCAACCTGAAATGGAGTTCATGATTATCGCAACAGCCATGATAGGTCCAAGATACCGAGACAATTAAGCTTAAGTCCCCATAGAAAGAATGAAAATGCTTTGACATAAAGGGGAAGATGGTATATACCCGGGCTTTGCTTGACTTAAGTATTACGAGCTACCAAGTGCATATCTCCAAATAAGTGAAAGCTCTGTACAGTAGCTGAAATTGGTGAGGGAAACCCTTCCCAAACTCCCATAGGTTGTGAGCCAAAGAATTGACTGACATCATCTACAATATCTTGGATGTGGCAGAAGGGACACTCTATTGATTGCAAAGTCTTACCTGAGAGCATAGGGCTAAGAAAGTTTGGACTCTCTGAAAGTGTATCTTGGCTACTTTTAGTTGCCAGGAAACATTGGTTCTCAGTCTGGTATGAGTCAAGAAACAGTGACCATTCTCATGTCCAGCAAAGCATATTCTGAAATGCCTCCTACAGTATATATTTTCAAAGCATGATTGCAGATCTTCCTGGACTTAAAGTTTCCACCACTCATTCACGCCAGTGGGACTATGTCAGAGGCGCTAGGACCCAAATATCTTCAGGTGGGCCGGCGCTAAGGTAGGACCACTCATGGACGGCGGGCTTGCGTCGTATAGGCTATCTCAGCATTGACCCCCCCAACCACCTCAGTTCCTTTTTTCCCCTGCTATCGAGTGCGCCTCAGTGATGACATGGCTCGGCCGCCTGGAGTCTATTCTTCTTGTCTGTACAACTGCAGCTTAGTCATTCAGTATTTGGTTTAGTTTAGTTCTTTGAAATATTATTTATTTATTTAAAAAAAAAGATATATATATATATATTTTCTTTTTATTAATTTTGTTTGAAGTAGCGAAGAAAGGAAGTTTCTTCAGCCCGCCATTGACAGTGTCGACCATGAATGGTGCTGGTGACAGTAGGAGACTTCACTTGAAAGCTGTTTTAGCAGCAGGCCTGGGTCCATTCTGCTGCTCTTGGAGGGGTCTGAACCACAGGCAGTCCAGTGCTCATGAGGAAGGGCTGTCCTCCTGAAAGCAAAAAGAAGCAGGCCCATTCCCAGTTGCAGTGGGGCTCGGCACCACTCAGCCTCAAGCTCTTCTTCCTCCCACCGATGAGAAGAAGGCGGTGCTGCTCAAGGTCACCCTCTAATACGTCTGCACAGAGATAGTCTGTAGCGGCGGACAGGAGGCCAACCCCGGCTCTGGGCTTGCTTGCAGCTCGGTCCCTAGTGGCTGCGGTCCTTGGCTCCGGAGTCCCTCCCCGCCCCCTGCGGGGGGGTCTTCCGGTGAGCAGTTTCATCATTGGGCTGCTCTTATGGAGTAGCGGGTCTCACAGTTGTCCTGACTACCCTTACCTGCGGACCAGACCCCGGGGCCTTCAGGCCGAGCAGTTGGGTCAGCCTGGTCATGCGACACCTTCAGTACCGTCGACGCCGCTCCCTCATGCCTTTTCCCCTCACATGGCTGTGGCGCAGGGGCCAGCACAGATGCTGCTTTCTCCTCCAACTCCTCTTTATACTTTCAGGTCTCCAGCTTTGGGTGTTCTGGTGTTGGGGACCCCATGTGCTTGGCCGGCGTCAGTTGCAGCACCGCCCTCGGCTCTGGCCTTGGTGGCACCATTGCTGATGCCACGCATGATGCCGGTGCCATTTGTGGCTCTGATTCAGGGAGTGACACATCCTGCCCTTCTTCCTCCCTTTCCTTTCTGTACCATCACTTCTGGAGTAGCGGGAGACTATGTTGAGTCCGATCCTGATCTATGACTAGGGGACAATCTGGATGAGGATTCATTCTTTAGAGTGGAGAGTAAGCCCTCCACTTCAGTGGAGCCTGTGGTCAAAGACCTCTCTTTTAAGTCTCTGCTGAAGAATATGAATTCCATCTTTGCTCTTCAGACTTCTGAGGTGGATCTTAGGAAGCTTTTGTGCCTTCAGTATCTGCATGTTCCTGAAATTCCTGTGGAACTAACACCACCGGTGCAACCCTCTTTTGAGACTCCTTCACAAATAGTGTGGGATAGACTGGCACTCATTCCTTCCGTGGCCAAGTATATAGACAGGAAGTACGCTCCCCCTAAGGATAGACCAATCCTTGCTTCTCAAGCCTTTGCAGATGCTCTAGTGGTTCTGGCAGAAAGTGACAAAGTCGTGCTTCCCCAGGAATTCACGGCTCATCTGGTGAATAAAGAATCCCATAAAATAGACACTCTGGGGAAGCGAGTGTTCACTGCTGCTACCCTGGGCATGCATATTGCTAGCTATCAGGGCTATTTCTCTAAGTAATAATAATAATAAAAATGTATTTATTAGGTGCTTTATCAAGAACAAAGATGCCTTACAATTCATACATACACATACTTTAAAATACAAACACAGAAAATTAAAATAATTAAAAAGATCAAACATCAATTAATAAAATCACCTAATTCAATTTCCAAATGCCTGCAGCCACAGTTATGTTTTTAAGGATTGTTTAAATCCCTCCACAGTTGTGCACTCACGAAGCTGGCGGGGTAGAGAATTCCAGAGGGTAGGGGCAGCGTACTCAAAAGCTGTAGCCCCAGATGTTTTCAAATACACCCTCGGAATCTCTAGCAACCCCTCGTCGGCCGAGTGGAGAGATCGTCCAGGGCGGTATGAGTATACCCTCTGGTATTCACTCAAAGAAACAGTTGAGGCTCATCCAGAGTCTGATGTTAACGCAAAGCTTCTTCAGACCATCTCTAGGGGCATTGAGTCCAACAATCAGCAACTTAAGGCTGGTATGGATGCCTTTGATGCTGCCTCTAGAGCAGCAGCAGCCGGGATCTGCACCTGACGTCACTCATAGCTAAGGACTTCAGGGAACTAATGATGCTCAGTAGAGTCTGAATTTTCCCTTTGATGGCATTTGTTTGGCTCACAGGTGAAGCAGGCACTGTAGACCACTCGGAAAACCAGGACTGCTATTAAGACGGCCAGACCAGCCCTTGGAACCCCTCAGCGAGGCAGAAACCACTGGCAGTTTCATATCTGGCAGTCCTTTCGTGGTAAAGGCCGATGAGCTTTTAACAAGAACCAAACCCCTCGGCCACAAAAGAAAATGCAGCTGAAGGCACAGGCCCAAAGGCACCCAGTGCCACCCTCTGAAGACCTGGCCCATGTCCCACTTCAACTACCCGAGGGGGACTTCTCTTTGGCAGTAGGGGGGCATCTGACTCAATTTTACAACCAGTGGAAGTCTGTCACAATGGACAAATGGGTCCTCAGGATAATTAGAGAGGGATACTCTAGAAATTTCTCGACCCCAGGTCATCAGCCCAAGCTGTCTACCTGTCAGTCAGACCTCCTTGCTGCCGAAATTCATGGCCTTCTGAACAATAGGGCAGTACTCCCACTACTTCCTGGTTCTAAAGAAAACAGGCGGTATGCACCCTATTCTAGACCTAAGGAAGTTAAACAAATACCTGTTCAAAGAGAAATTCACGACGATCTCACTAAGAACACTTTTGCCTCTGAGACATCAAAATGATTGGCTGATGTCTCTGGACATGCAGGATGCCTACCATGTCCCAGTACACCCAAACCACCACAAGTACCTATGCTTTGTGGCGCTGGGTCAACACTACCAGTTCAGAGTCCTGCCCTTTGGGCTCTCCTTGGTGCCACAAGTCTTTACAAAGTAGTACTCACAGCGCATCTCAGAAAACTCAGAATTCAGGTGTACCTGTACCTGGACAATTGGCTCCTAGCGAGCTCTTCCAGACAAGGGACACAGGAAGCAGTTTCCACGGCTTCCAAGTTCCTCACATCAATGGGAGTTCTCCTGAACCTGGAAAAATCACAGCTTTAACCCTCCCAACAACTTCTCTTCATAGGAGCTCTCCTCGACACCTTCAGGGCAAGAGCCTTCCTCCCAGAGGACAGGAGAAACGACATTCTCCAGATGGCTCACTTCATCAAGGAGAACAACTCAGTTTGAGCTTTCTCGATGCAGCGGATGCTGGGTCTCATGGTGTTGTCCACGTTCACGGTACCTCTGGCCCGCTTGCACATGAGAATCACACAATGGATGCTCAGCATTCAGTGGTCTCCAGTGACACATTCGCAATCCTTCCACATCAAGGTGACAGAGCCTCTAATGAGATCACTCACCTGGCGTACTCAGGAGGTCAACCTTCTCCAAGGTTTTCCCTTTGCCCCACTGGAGACATAGATCACCATCACCACGGATGCATCTCTGAATGGTTGGAGAGCTCACTGTCAGGACCTCCACACTCCGGGCCTGTGGAACTGGAATGAGTCCCATCTGCACATAAATGTCCTGGAGATGAGAGCTGTCCTGTACGCTGTCCGAGCCCTGAAGGATGCCCTGTGTCACAAACTAATACTCCTTCAGACGGACAACAAGGCAGTGATGTACTACATCAACATACAGGGTAGAGCACACTCTTACCCTCTGTGCAGGGAGTCCATGAGAATGTGGGAATGGTGTCTCGAGCATGAAGCCCTGATCCAGGTGGTTTACCTGCCAGGAATCCAAAACGATCTGGCAGATTGCCTCAGCAGAACGGAGAGGAATCCAAACGAGTGGTTTCTGAACACAAACATCGCGGCAATCACTATTCAAGAGTGGGGCACTCCAGATCTGGACCTTTCAGTCCCCACTCAACACAAAACTGCCTCTATTCTGCTCCAGAAATCCAGAACCTGGCATTTTCTGTCAGGGTGCATTCAGACTGTGGTGGACAAGATGCTTTCTGTATGCATTTCCTCCTCTTCCCTTAATTCAGAGGGTGCTGCTCAAGTTAGAGGTGCAGGGGGGCAGCATGATTTTCATTGCCCCATACTGGCCTTGTCAGATATGGTTTTCATTAATCAACGGATTATCAGAGGTTCCTCCGAGACAACTTCCCCTTTGGATGGACCTCCTTAAACAAGGTCCAGTGGTCCATCCTAACCTGCGATCCCTTCATCTCTATGCCTGGCTCCTGAGGAGATAAAAGTGGGTAGAGTCAACATCTCTCGGAGAATCTCAGACATCCTCCTTGCAGCACATAAGCCATCCACTAGGAAGACTTGCATGGCAAAGTGGAAACGATTTTCCATTTGGTGTGCAAAGTCTGCCCTGAACCCCTTTGCTTGCTGCAATACTCGATAGTAAAGGTGCACCTTTGCATGATTTGACCTATTATGAGCTATACACAATATGTCAGTGGCTCAGTTACCCTTGGTCAAGAGATTCCTTAAAGATATCCTATGCAGTAGACCACCAGCAAAGACACCGGTAACCACATGGGATATCAATCTTGTGCTAGACATGCTCACCCATAAACCTTTTGAGCCTCTAGCAACCTGCTACTTGAAGTTTCTGACCTGGAAGGCAGCATTCCTTGTGGCCATTACCTCCACTCACAGGTTGTCTGGAACACATGCCCTGGTCACAGACCCCCCCCATACACAGTATTTCACAAGGACAAGGTAGTTCTCAGGACACCTAATTTCCTTTCCAAAGTAGTCTTTGAATTCCACCTGAACCAGCCCCTTGATCCTTCCGACCTACTTTGCAAATTTCTAGAATGAAGGGAGCATATCCTCCACTCTCTGAATGTAAAAAGGGTTTTGCGATTCTACATCGACAAAACAAGAGAGATTCACAAATCCAAGCAGCTCTTTGTCTCACTCAGCATGGCCCAGCTGGGTCAGCCTGTTGCCATCAGATACATTTCAGCCTGGCCGGTAGCATGTCTTTGCCATTGCCACTCGATGGCGCAGGTTAAGCTGGTAGGCAGGGTGTATGCCCACTCTACTAGAGTGGTCGTGGCATCCCTGGCAGAGATTCGGAATGTGCCCATTGCAGACATCTGCAACACGGCCACTTGGAGCTCCGTGCACACTTTTGTGAAGCACAGTGCCCTGGATGTCCATGCCAGACAGCATCCTTCCTTTGGCAGGACAATCCTAATGGACTTCTGTCCTAAGTGAACTCCTTTCTCCTGCCGCCCTTCTTGGGGGATTGCTTTTAGCTTGGTACTCTCCCACTAGTGTGAATGAGTGGTGGAGACTTTAAGTCCAGGAAGATATGAAAATTATGTACCTACTGTAATTCTTGATCTTCTTGGACGAAGTCTCCACCACTCATTCACATGCCCACCCACCATCCCCTGAGCTCACTCATCCTGTTTTTGGTCTTCACTTCCTCGTTGGCTGGGCTGTGAAGACACTGTTGAGTTGACCCTTCTTACACAGGCCATATGGGCTCACTTGTGTCCGGAATAGGTTAGTTTTCTAGGTTAGTTTACACTGTACCTCCTCGGTAAAAAAGATACTGAGGCAGTTGGAGGGTCAACACCGAGATAGCCTATACGGCGCGAGCCAGCCTCTTGATGCCATGCATAGGTGGTACTACCTCCGTGCCGATCCTTCTGAAGATTTTGGGCTCTCGCTGTGTCCTAGCACCTCCAGCATAGTCCCACTAGTGTGAATGAGTGGTGGAGACTTTGTCCAAGAAGATCAAGAATTACAGTAGGTATGTAATATTTATTTTTATTCTTTGAAGGCTAAAGATGGCCTCTGCCATGTTGACATACCATGATCTGATTGATGTCCTTCCTTTGACGCTACTTCCCATTTTCCATAGATTTCTCAAGGGCTTTGAACATACAAAAATATACCAGTCAAGGCCCAGTGGGTAGTATTACGTGCGTCCATACAGGTGACCTGAGATTGCAAGTGAGCTTGGGAAACAGGCTGGGCAGCCCGAAGGCTGAGGAGGCACTGCCACTCAGCAGCACTCCCAGCCCCGGGAGGGAAGGCATCAGTTTCCATCCCCTGATGACCCCTGTAGTGGACCAGAGAATCTCCTCTGCAAGAGGGACGTCGGGGTGTGATGAGGCTTGCAGCGGCTGTGCATGACATCAAGGGAGGTGAGCGGGATAAAAAAAAACACACACACACAGGTCGAACAGGCTTTGTGAAGCTCTGTCTGTTTGCCTCTCGCCCGCACCATTGTTGAGCCACTGGCCAATACTGGATTATTCTCTTTGGGAGGGAAGAGGATGGCCCTCTCCGTCCTCGCCCCACCACAGTGGGAAAGTCATTGGGGTTCCTGACAAAGTAAGGCACTGAGAGATGAGTGCCAGAGGGAGGGGGCAGCAGGGACAGGGCTGAGAAGTCCCTGCCTGCTTGCGGGGAAAAACAGAATATTTGGGAAGGAGACTACCAGTCAAATGTCCAGTGGTAGACTAGGACCTGAACCTAGTGCTAAGTAGGTTCACATATCCACATTTTGAGCCTGCAGCCCCATAAAGCTTTGATGCATCACTTGCAACTGCCATCCTGCTGACTGTCAGCCTACAGGGTTTTAGAACTAAAACTTCTGGTCACTGATCCATGTACACATTATACAGTGTTCAACAAAGACAGTCTTGTGAACACACCAGCTATCCTGCCAAGGTGGAGTCTGAGTTCCATTTAAACCAGACTTTGTTGCTACCCATGTTTTCCTTTTACCAAGAGAATGGTGGGAAGATTACTTCACATTCTCCAGATGTCAAGTATGATTCTTAGTTTATAGATACTGTAGATAAAAAAAAATCTAGGACGTTACCACAACAGTTACTATGCTATGAGCTGAAGTCAGTGAGGAAGTTAATCTGCAAATCACACTAATTTAACTGGAATGTTGGTTGTATCTGTCCCTGCTCCATCTTGACAAGGAAAACAGCTGGAGGGCCCGGTAAGAGCTCACTCTACTGTGCCAGTAGCTACCTCCATAGCATGTTTGTGGTCAGCCTCTGTAGCTGAAGTATGCAGAGCCATCACCTGAAGTAAGCACACAGACTTAACACAGTTCACTGAATGTTTTCTCTCAGAGTAATTCAGGCTTTCAGCTAAATATATTTTAGGGATTATTGTCCTCTTAGCATCCTCTTAGTCTAATCTGTGTTAGTTGGTCATTAATTAAATAAAGCAGCTTTCTGAAGGAGATAACCTCTACGAAGATAGGGAAGGGTCTTACTGGTGACTCTTGTTCTTCTGGAGTGTCACCTACATGAAGTCACACTCGAACCTCCCTTCATCTTCTGTGTTGCCAGATTTTACTAACCATAACTCCTCCACCCTTGGAGTTCTGAATTAGTTTTCAGTTTTTCATTGTCTCCTGTGATAAAAAGAAACCGAGGCAGCTGGGCTCAAGACACGAAATGAAAGGTTGTGGTCACATATGCATCACTGTAGTACATCAGTGTGAGCGGGCCTGAAGATCACGTTCCTGTGGGGTTCTAGTGAGTAGGATACTAAGACAAAAGAGTACAGCTGTATCAAAGAAATATTCTAGGGATCAAAAGTTACTGGTAACCTCAGAGGCTTCCTAGGTTCATTTTATTTTAATAGTTGCAACAAGACTGAAATGAGTTTCCAGAAACAAGTCATTTTTACACTCGAAATAGTCCTGGTTTGAGAATGTCAACTAAAGTGAGTTTGTCACTTTTGGTGAAACCTTGACCATCATAACATTTGGACATAATTTAGCTTATATTTTTTAGATATTCTGTATTTCTATCAGTGTATTCTCCATTAGGGTGTTCATTACATGGAAATAAATCATTGCTGTCAACAGTGTTCTCTATTTTCTGCTGTTTAAGCCTTTGCTGGCATCACAGTCCTTGGTTTGTGAGATCATAATCATTCCCACAGCGACACACTGATGTTGCAAACAGGAATATGACTTCAGTAAAGGAGTAGGTTGCAGGAGTTGAAGTCTAGGGGACAGGGATCCTGTTTCTTTATGCTGATTAACCTAGTGATGAAGGAAGTATGGGGAAATGCAGAAAATTTATCAAAATAAACTGAGTTGTCCAACATTGTCTTAACAAAATATTCTCAGATCTGGTTAGCTCACTTTAAATTGATACAATCCCGTTGATTTACTTACATATTCACTGATTCCTGCAAATACAATATTGAGCCACCATTAATTACAGTAAGTCAGCCCAATGAACCACCACAATAAAATCAATTGCAGGATGATGGGCAAGGACTTTAGTTACGAACAATCCCATGGGCTCTTTTTACGTCTTTTTTTTTTTTTTCAGTTTGTAGGTGTTCTCTGCATTTGGGCATGCAGTTCCTAGTTTACCTAAGGTGTCAGAAATTTACTTTACAACTTGTGGAATCAAGACTTCATGGATCTGGTCTGCATAGGAAGGAATAGGTAGTCCATCACTAAACACAGGGATAAGAATACTGCCTCATTCCATAATTTATTTGATTCTGAGTGTCAGGGTTGTTTTTCAAACAGCTCTCAAGCTAATTTGTACAGTTATGCTATGTTTTTGAAAAACAAAATAGAATTTTAAATTTGTTTAAAGGTTCTGTATGCTTTTCATTTTTGTGCTTATATATACAGTTCTGTAAAATATTAAAGTAAGCTCAAACATGAAAATTACACTTAGAAAAGACATGCTGTGATGTATGTATTTATATGTATATAATACAGAAATGAAGTTCTGCAGAGACCTATATTTTTAATACAAAGAGATACATAAGGGGAATGTTGGATGGCATCTAAATCACTAATAATATCCAAAAGTGACAGAACAGATATTTAATAGTTAACTGAAAAGTATATTGTCATTAAAACAAAAACCTGCTTGGTGTCATGGTGGCATTCCTGTCTGATGTCACCTTGGGCACCAGATTCAAGTCAGACTTGGTTTTCTTAAGGCTTTACTCCCTAGGAGGCATGGACCACAAGCATAAAGGCGCCTTCAGCATTCAGTGGAGTGGCATCAGCATTGAAGGAACCCATCATCTGATCTCCCAGCTGGCATTAAAGATGACAATGGCAGCTCTGATTAGCGTGTTTGTACAGGCTATGCAGACATTTTTTAATTTATAAATTGCCAAATTGGGGAGATATGGTAGCCATTAAAATAAAATATTCCGTAGCCACCTGAGGACTGTGCTACCATGCCAGAGACCCAGGTTCAGAGGATGATGGAAAATCAGGTGGCCATGGTTGAGGATGCTTTCGACAGTAGCATATCCTCAATCGGGGAGGGGGGTGATGCCACTCTTTCACAGCATCAATGACCACTGCTGTAGGGCCCTGGAGGGTTCACCCACCAGCCACAGGGGACACTGTGTGCTGACCAGGCCACTTGTGCAGGGAGTGAGGGGGTGTGATTGCCCCACTTCAACCAAATGACATCTGTCAGTACTCTTAAACCCTGCACCAGTGAAACTTTGTAGTAGCGATGGAGTTGGAGGTAACTGGTAGGAGGAAGACCTAAAGGGTGACCCTTGTAGCGAGAAAAAGCTACACAAACAAAAATTAAAGATTTACTTTTGGTACGTGCAGTGTATTCCGCAATATCTCCACACATATGCAGTTATATCATTATATGCTGGGCCCTCCTAGAGCATTCAGTATGTGAAATCCTTTTGTTTACAGCCTCATGCCTCTTGTACACTTGCTGCCAGATCTTTTTCAAAGAAAGCGTTACATTCGTCCATATGGTCTTGAATCATTATCTTTAGTTGTGTTTTTTGCTAGTACAGTGTACTAAGTTGTGTCTTGCTAATTTACCTTCTTCAGACGAGGTCTTTGTGAAGGATAGACTGCCAAGGAATGTTTCTTTATTGAAGTCCTCTAGTCCGTTGGTCCAGTCTCCTTCTGTCTGTGTCGTCATGGATACTGGCAAGATGGGTTTTAGTTACTGACAAAAGAAAGGCAGCATTGTCACCTAGAATGACTTAACAATCTAATCTATGTTTATCTTTATTTGCTTATGAATACCTCAACTCATCGACCTGACATTTCATAGCAGTTTAGCCTCTTTGGTAAGAGAAAGGCATTCTTATATAGTATAAGCTAAGTTAAATACTTTATTTAACATATACGGTATGTGAGTGACATTTGCTGTGTCTTTGTGCTTAAAAGGGCCCCATTTACATACGTATTTTTAAAATTAGGTACACACATAATTGTTGAATTTAAATATCCTTATACCTGTTGATTTTTCTAGTATGATCTAAAACAGTCACTACTTTTCATTACAGCTCTGTTAAAGACACCAGCTCAGGCTGCTACTTCAAAGGCATACTGCTAAAATGGTACTAGGATTTCTCTTTGCTGCTGTTCTGTTAGGCTTGTGTACATTTTAGCTGCTGGAACCTTAGTGATTCATGGTTCAGTGGAACCGCTTCTCTTGGTGTAGTGATGCTGCGTAAGCTCTAATAAACTTTTATAGTTATAGGCATCATCATTATCACGGTTCCCTAGAACTCTTAAGCCTTCATGAAACAACCAGACACTTCCAATCCAGTGGTCAGCATAGTGCAATGCAACAGCAAATCTGTGGGGACTCCTCCTTCCACCCCTCCCCGTAATGCATTAAACATCACCTTGACCAGGAGGCTGTAGAATATATGCAGTGTATGCACTGGGTGTCAACAGGCTAGTTAATCAGGTTACTGCACCCATTTTAGCCATTGACTTGTGGACAGCCATACCGGATCTTAGAAACATAGAAGTTGATGGCAGATAAGGACCGCAAGGCCAATCCAGTCTGCTCATTTTTCTACCTTATGAATGTGCCATAGGCCTTTACTCTGTAAACTCATCAGTATTGCTCTCTATGCCTGGCCCATTCCTGTTTGAAGCCCTGCATTGTATTCATATCCACCACTTCATGAGGTAGGCCATTCCATGCATCCACCACCCTTTCTGTGAAAAAGAACTTCCTTGAATTACCCCTTAATCGGCCTCCCTCTAATCTCATGCTGTGTCCTCTTGTCCTGTTATTTTTCTTATATTGAAATGTTACTCTTTCACCTTGTTAATGCCCTTAAGATGTTTGAATGTTTCGATCATAATACCTCTCTCCCTCCTTTGCTCTAGGATATACATATTGAGCTCCATTAATTTGTCCTCATATGTTTTCTAATGCAGTCCCTACACCATTTTGGTTGCGCTTCTCTGGACTGCCTCTATTTTGTTAATGTCCTTATGCAGGTGCGGCCTCCAGTACTGCACTCAGTACTCCAGATGGGCCTAACTAGTGTCTTGTAAAGAGGGATTATTACCTCCCTCTTACGACTTATGATACCCACTATACCTCAACAGCCCTCTAGCCTTACCTACTGCTTTAGTGGTCTGCTTGGATGATTTCAAGTCATCTGTGATGATGATGCCCAAGTCTCTTTCTTCCTTGTGAGTGCCAACTCCTTCCCAATCTTTATGTAATAGAAACATAGAAAAACTCTTTCTGAAGAACACCATGATAATATCACACCTCACTGATTGTAGCTTGCTCAAAGAACCACTTAACATTTAGCCATGTATCAGGCTGAAGTTGGCTCCGATTATGCTGGCTGTGAGAGTAATACTCAGGAGGCACTGTTAGCTGCGCTCCCCTTCCTTCAACTGGGACATGTAGCACAAGGTTCTGGTTCTCCCAGTAAAAGGAAAGCTGAGCACTAACCCCACCTCTTAAAAAGCTGAATGCAACTTTGTTGTGAGTAAACAGTTTACTCACAGCGAAGTTGCATCCAGATTTTTTGAAACTGCAGGTGAGTGCTTGGCTTCCCTTTTGTCTGGTGCAGTTGTCATGCCAGTTAGCATCACATACTTGGAGCAGCACTCCCTCCCCGACATTCTGGATCTCCTATTCAGTGGATCAGTGCAAGCCCTGTGGCAACCACTACAGCAGAGGCAAAGGTAGTACCCATGGTGGCTCTGGCTACAACAAACCCAGTTCCTCTGCAGAATGATGCAGAGCAGAATACATTAACCATCTTTCCCAGTCCCCTCTCCAGGCTCTTCTGTTATCTTCTCTTTGGGGACCACCTGAGACGATGTTTTCTCACAGTTGAACCTTACTCAGTGTGTGTAACTTTTTGTAGCTGAGTTAAAACTCTAGGTAGGCTTGAACTCCGCTACTGCCTCAGTGTGCTCTTGATGTGACGGGAGTGCATCTAAGCCCTTTATGTTTGGGACGGACACCCAGTCCAAGTTTCATCTTGTCTTCTTGACCTGTTGGTGTCCACAGTGTTCATCATGCATTGGATCTGATTTCGGATACACTATCTCCAGTGGGAGCTGAAAGTGCTTTGGTCCCAGAGGTTGGCTCCATTGTCTCAGCTGGTCACGGTCGTTCACACCATAATCAACAGGCTCTCTTAGTACCTAGCTCTACAGCACCCATCAGAGGGGGGTACTGTTTGTCCACTTAAACCCAACACAATTTCTTTTTTTTTTAATATAATTTTATTAATTTCAACATGTGAGACACACTACAGGTACTTCAAAAAAGAATTAATTTGTGGTGTATATACACTGGCACATTACATGTGGTTACAAAGATCAATTCATCTGCTTTACAACTTCTATTATAAAATGAACATATTCCTATACAAATTAAAAGATATCTTCACAGTTCAAATAGTAGAAAAATTCCTTCCATTTTTGTACAATCTCTGGGCCCTCTAAGGATCCCCCTCCTCAGTGAAAGTAGCACCCTCTCATGAACTGCAGGAAGCCCCTCCGGGGACAAAATCCGAATCAAGCTGAGCCACGTATCACACCTACTTCTGCCATTTGGATTCCTCCTCTCAGGGAGACCTACCATTAGTTTTTGTAAATGGTAAAGATTCATTACAGTGGATCTCCCAATCAGCCACAGAGGGGACCACAGTAGTCATCCACCTTCGGGTAATGGCCTTTTTAGCTGCCACCAAGTATATGGGCAGTAGGGTCGACCCCATCTAGGCCTAGGACTGGGCATGATTGATAACAATACCATCTCAGTCATCAGTTCTATTGTCTCCCTCAAGCATTCCTGCAGCTCAGCCTGTAAAGTACACCAATAAGGTGTTAACAACGGGCACAGCCAAAATATATGCCCCAAATCAGCTACTTAGCATTTACAACCCCTCCAGCACACTCCGAAAGATGGAGGCATATATTTAATAAGTACAGCAGCTGATCTAAAATATCTGTATCGACATTTCCAAGCATACTACCGCCAAACAGAGGAGAGAGTAACTTTAATAGCTGATAAAACCCAACACCATTTCTGACCATGGATACCTACCTCCTGGGTTGGGAACATATCTAGGGGGCTTACAGTCCAGCAGTCTATGGACTCTGCAGGATCAGCAGCTGAATAGCATTGTGCTTGAGCTGAGAGCATTACACCTGGCATTAAATGCACTCCCCTGGATCTTTGACGATCATTTAGTCTAGATATGTATGGACAAAATGATGGCCATGTTTTATATTAAAAGGGGGAGCCCATTAAACTGTGCAGAGAAACTCTGGAGATGTGGTCACTGGCAATGAGTCTCAATACCTTGTTGTTTGCCACTCATTTTTTGCTGGCATGGACAAGTTAGCAGACTGCTTTAGCCATCTGATGACGCTATGTCTACCTACAATTTGGTTAGCAACAGCTTTGCCCTTCGTGACATCACAAGGTTCTAAAAATGATTACATTTTTGCCCTTGCTTATATTTTTACACATGGAAAAGCTATTTTTTGCACCAACCTTCTGTTCCTTCTGAAGCTTTATTCTATAAAGGGTTGACACCACTCTTCATGTAAAAGATCCCTGAGCTTTTCTTGCTCTCTGTATTCATAAGGGGTGATATTATACAACCATTTGTGATCTTAACCCTTCTAGATAGTACAGCCTCTAAACAGACTTTGGGTAGTGTTCTGAGTTGGATAGTATGCCCTAGCCTTTTGGCCCCTCCTGAGGCTTAGAATAACTCTCTCTAGAAGCACAGCCATTCTGATGTCTGATTATCAGTTATATCTTTCTCCCACATCTGTGAGGCTACCACATGATCACCTACTGTACTTGCATGTTCATTTTCATTGATCTACATTTCATTATTATGCCAGATTTCAGTGAGTATCCTCAAGATCTAGCTCCCTCATTGAGCTCTAATTTGCTTCTCTCAGGAGCTGCTCATAGTCTGCATATTAGGAGTTAGTGTCCATGTAATAAATCAAGGTTTACTAAGCTGTAATTATAGATCTTCCAAGAATCAATCTTCAACATTGTCACATTGATGGATCTAAGTCAGAGGCTCTAGGACCCTGTGGGAGCAAACTCTTTTGCAGCTTTGAGAGGGGGCCAGTTTTAATGCCATAGAGATGTTGCTCACGTTTGCCAGTCAGTAACTGATGCTGCCCCACCCCCCTCAGTTCTGTTTTTCCCATCACTGAGTGTGCACCATGGGAGCAGATGGAGACTTAACTCTGTCACAGTTTCTCCTCAGTTCATCACCACCTCTGTTTGATGTTTTTATCCTTTGCCATGCCATATCCTAAGGGATAAAAGAAGAAGAAGGACAAAGGCAGCACCCCCGTTGGGACTCATGCGGGTGCCCAATCACTGTCAAGGATCAGCATGCAGAATATGGGCCCTGCCGTAGTGCTGACTACAATATGGATAGGTGTGATGCCTGCTTCTCTGTGGACCACAGCACCCTCAAACACCACACGCTGAAATGGGGTAATTTGCCCCCCACTTTTGGAGGAAGATGTACCAGAGATGCCAAAGTAAGGTCCCTGGGCTCTTTCCGCACCCTCCCAAGTACCTCTGGTACTGGGAAATCAGGATCCTCCTGCTTGCCTTGCAAAATGTTGTAGGTCCCGGGGTGTCTGGTGGATAGTTGGCTTCCTCCTGGGGGGGGGTGGCTGGCTGCATAACCTCCCTGGTCCATCAGTTCTTTGGGGCAGCAGACACCCCTGGTGGTGAGACTAAAGCTATATGCTCAGTCTGCACCACTGGACACTTCAGTGTCCCTGTCTGGTGCTGCCCTGGCTTCTAGTACTAGGACCAGTACTGGTGAGTGAGGTGGCTTTGACCATAAGACCAAGCCGCCTTCTGACACTTTGCGGTGCCAGAAGAGAGGAGGGTCTGGATCTGGACCTGTCTCTGAGTCCAAGATAGTTGTTATCTCTTTTCCTGAGCACCCAAGCCTGGAGGAGGATGACAACACTGACCTAGTTCTTGGAGATGGAGTTAATGATGAGGGAAACCATCCTGGGCCCAGTTCCGAGCCTGACACTGGACTTGGTGTCATCCCTGGATTTGCCCCTGAACCTGGTGCTGGGGGTTCAGGTGCCTTGTCTGGTCTAGGTGCCATTCATGGCATTGGGTCTTGTTCTAGTGCCACTCACAGTGCGAGGACCAAGGCCAACTCTGGGGGTTCCTCTTGTCTGGATGTTAGGTTTGGTCTAGGGGAGCAGTGCCAGCTCTGGTGAGGGGATGAGGTGTGGCACTGGGTCTGCAGCTAACCCTGTGACTGGTACTGAAGGCAGCAGTGGTTGGGGTTACAACACTAGCCTGGTGGCTCATTTATCCCTGGAAGTGGCTGACACTGTCATTTGTGGGGATCAGGGCTTCCTTGTGTGACCTGCATGGCTTCACTGTCCCCACCTGGGGGTTCCCCCCAAGGGCACCGTCTGAATTTGTCTTCTGAGATTGGCCGATTCCACATTAGTGAGTTTGCAGGCCCTCCCTCCAGGAAAGATCCCCTTTGCACTCTCACAGTCCTGGCATAAGACCTGGCCTGTTCATCCATGACCCTTCTCCTCCTCTGCCCCATCTCATGCTCTTCCAGGTATTGTGTGTAATCTGGGGCCCATGATCTGGCCAACAGTTCAACAGTATGGCTGGTGTCTTCCATCGGTACACCATAGATCTGACCAGGTCCAGTTCAGGTCTGTGGCCCCGGCACCATGGTTGTCTGAATCCAGCTTCTCCTCTCCTTCTTTGTCCTCTGAGGAAGAGGATTTTTCTATCGATCTGTCCTCTGATGCTGAGTCCTCTCTGTACCAGAGCTTCCTAACAGAGATATTGCAGGAGCTGAATGTGAAGTCCTATGTAAGTCGCAGTACTGCTACCCTGATGTTGAGATTCCTTGGGAATTTCAGCAATGCCTCTTGTTATCCCTCCTTGACCTTTTGGAGGTATCCAGATATGTCTGGCTTTGTCTCTATGCCTCCTCCAGTCCCTAGGGATCCAGCACAGATACTGTGCTCCCGTGAGTCTGCAGGAGCTATCCTCACCCACTTTGGGGATTTTAGTGTTGCACACCTTCTGGGCATAAGTACTCAGTGAATAACTGTTCCCCAACCGACTCCGACCCTGACTCTGTGGAGATGGATGTTTGGGGAGGTTTTTATTTTTGGCAGCACGATCGATGTGCATTGCACACACGGGTAGCTTACATGTGCCTGTGGCAAAGCTAGTCCAGGTCCTAGCTTCCATGCCAAATTGCAGGTTAACCAAGCAGGCTGTTTGACTGTCTGCCCAGAGCTTGGAGCTGGTAAGAGACCAAGCGAGGGCATCATACGACACCAACAAGGTAGCTTCCAGGCTGGTAGGAACAGCAATGTGCATTCAATTGATGGCATGACTTCACCTTTCCTGGTTGGCATCCCTGGCCCAGCATAGGGTGCTTAACTCGCATTTCCAGGGAACTCACTTTTTCTCCTGCAGTGTCAGGCATGAGTTGTCAGGGTGCACTCCTGCTCCCAGGCCATGGGAGCCTCCTCCTGCCCTGACCAGTCTCGGCTCCCACCAGACCTGTGAGAGTCCCTGCCTCCAGTGGTTAACCCTTACAGGAGGGCTGAGAATTCCCTGCTGAGCCAGCCTCCTCCCTTGTTTGGGGAAAGCTATGTACTCTGACTCTGCAGTGTGACTGGTGAAGATTGATTCTTGGAAGATATGAAAATTATGTACCTTCCATAGTTCTTGATCTTCCAGAATATCTTCACCATTCAGTCACATGCCTGCCCACTATCCCCCACTCAGGTAAGAGACAGGGCCTCTGGACAGCTCACCTTGTTGTGCCTGCATACTGGCATTTCTTACCACTCCCCCAGAGTTGTTATTCTCTCTTGAGGGTCAGTTCTTCTTCTTCTTCTTACTTCTGTGGGAATGCTTTTTCCCTTCCAGTTCTTCCGTTTGAGGGTAAAAAACAAAATGGAGAGAATGTGGGCCCACTTGATATTGTCCCTGCGGGGAAAAAAATCCTTGGGGTATGTTTTCCCCCCTTTTTTCCTTAAGCACTCCTTCCTCTCTCTGTTTGGGATATCTCCGAGCGACTATCCCTATCGCTGCTGTTACAGCTTGCCTCCACCTTGTCTTACCTTTAAGCATCTGCCACGTGGCAGCTTCTAGCTCTCCAACAAGGTGCAGTTTTCAGCCTTCCTGCACAGCGGGGAGACAGGTACAATAGGATATTTTGTGCTATACTTCTCCAGCCTATCCCATCATCCCCCTCCAAAGCTGCAAAGGGCTTTGCTCCTGTGGCATCCTAGTGCCTCTGGTCTTAGACCCGTAAGTGTGACCTGAATAGTGAAAATATTCTGGAAGATCAAAATTACGGTGAGTATATAATTTTCATTTCTAGTCTGTTGCTACTTTTCTGCAGGTCCGTTCTATCCTCTAATCATCTTCTAAAATGACCTATACTTAAATTTTCCATTGGTTTCCTCTTTGTTTGACAGCCAATATCTGACAGTAGTAGTTGTGAGGCTTAGGGTCAGGTTCACAAGACCGGTTCCAAAATCTTAAATATTTTGGGGAGCAGATTCCATATTATTATTTATAACTGCATATGTGTGGATGTATACCACTAAAACAACAGTGGTCATTGGTGACTAAGCCTTTCTTCATTTCAGGTAGTAGATGAGGAGTGTTTCAGGACCACTGATGCTTTTTAAAATGTTGCTAGTACTCAGAATGCACTTTGGGTGATCGGCACTGTACATTTCTTGTGTAATGTTTACTTCCATTTTCTGATTAGGCATGTTTCTTCTGAGGTAAACTTCATCCTGTCAGATAATACCTCTGGCGTTCCCAATTTAAATATTGGGGAAAGAAAATGAAGTTTAGTGAACACCAGCAACACTGTTGCACATTGAGCAATATTTCTCACTCTGAGGTTTTTTTTCGTGTTGAGGAAACAGTATTTCCAGATGCGTTCATTACCATAGAAATGAACTATTGAAATGTTAAATGGAAATGTTATTTATACAGAAGACCTGACGTCACATTATTGAACTGCAATTTTAAATCATGTTTTTAAAAGTATGATTCTTTAAAAGAATAGTTATGCTCTCATTTAATAAAACATTTTCCAAATTAGTGTGCTATTGCCTTGGTTCCTTGTAGAATAAACATTTTATTTATCTAAATTTACCCTCCATCTAGATGTTTGTTTCTTGTACATATTTTGCTGTGCTCACATCCTTCTGTATTAGGAACCTCATTTTGGGAGCATTACTGTACTTACGACTGTGTTAAACAACGGTGGGCTTACTCCCCAGCTGATTGATTTTTAAAATAGAAAACTTGCTACGGTTTTAGCCTTGCATGTATGACTTGACATTTTCATTATACGGTACTCACAGAAAATGTATGGATGTGTAAATAAAATGGGGGTGTTGATAATAAAGCATTTTTTTTCATTACACAGTTCTTATCAGTGTTGCTAATAAAATGCATTCATTTTCCAAGCACGGTAGAATTCCCTTGACTTATGGTAAGAGAAAATCATTACCAGACTTCTCACCAAATTGTCATTGATTATATATGCATTCCATGGAGAAGTAAAGAAAACCCTGGATTATCTTGAAAACATTAGGATATTAGGACATTGTAATTTTGCATTTACTAATTGGATGATGCTTATTCTTCAATGAATAGCACTTTACATGTAAACCTTGGTCCTTTCAGAATCAGTCTCTTCCATAGAGCCCCCTCCCCCCATCTGTTTCTTCCATGGGTCCCTGGTCGGCAACCATCCTCAGCCACCCGTCCAGGTCAGTACCCTGACATCAGGCAGCAACCCCTCTTCCCCCACGGATTACCCCCCATGGCAGGGCGGCGAGGAGCTCCCCTAGCTCAACTCGCCTCAACCAGGATCCAGTTTGGGGAGCACCATTCGGGGTCGGGGCCTGCGGCAGATGGCTGCTTCATCCTGCATGACTGGGACCATTTTCACATTTCCTCCCTTGCGTGAGTGGGGCGTGCAATGACACCAGTGGAGGGAGTGCGCACGCGTCTGCACGCGCTCCTCTAAGCATCTGCCCCATCTCAACCCTCTTTTTTTTTGCAGCATTGGCACACTGCCCCAGCCTCCGGCTTGGGGACGAGTCGCGTTCGACCACTGGAGTACCCTCCCGGAGAGGGAGAGCAGTCCCTCAAACACTCAATCCCTCTCCTCCCTTGGTGGCAAGTACCCGTTCCTAAACACGGGTTGCTGGCGTAGCATGAAGTAAGGTGTCCAGTGCCTCAGCCCTCAGTGCCACTGGGCCGAACTCCACTTTTTATTCTTAGTCCTGAGGTACTGTAAACTTGTGGAAACCAGACTTTTTAACAACACACGGCACCAGCAAACACTACCACATGCATTAGTGGTATAAATAGTGGTGCTGGCCCCAACTGTTCTTTTGTCCTCATCATCGTTGATCTTCAGTCTCATCTGGGACCAGAACTTCTTGTTGCTCCAAATATCTTTCCCATCTAATACTTGCAGTTTTTGTTGTTTATTTCTTGTAATGAGCTGTAATTAATAATTTGGCATTATTTAGTTGATAATTTAAGTGTGTATTCAATGCAGGTTGCTGCCAGGTTCTGTGGCTGCAACTAATATGCTGCACTTTTTTTCTTTTACTCTGTGTCATGCTACTGTTTCCTGGTCAGCTGTGCTGGGCAGAGGGTTCTAAAATGGAATGTGGAACTCTCACAACTGCATGACCCACAACTAAAAGTGCTACAGTTGAGTTTATGAACTCAGAGGGCAGGATTCACAAAAGGGATGCGCCGGCGCATCCCCGACTTGCGCTGAAAAACGATTCAGCAAGGGGCACCAATGCATCGCAGATGCACCACACAATGCTGGTAATGATATGCGGCGCATCTGGGGGGGCTGTGAAAGGGACGTGCCCATTCATATCGGGTGCAGCCCCATTCACAGCCCAATTCGGAGGTGCATCCCCAGGGCAAGTCTGGGGATGTGCCTCTGACAGATGTCTATTTCAACTACTAGACTTAAGTGGGTGGCCACCCACAGGCAGGCCACCATACTGCAGACAGCAGCACAGCAGCCTGCACATCCCAGCAGTCCAAGCAGCAGCCCCCCAGGCAGCCCACAGCACTATACCACCTGTCACCCGTTCTGGCAACAGGTGGTACAGTGGTTCCCCCCTCCCCACCTGTAGATGCACTGGCCCAAATATTATAAGACCTGTATCTCTGGTGGTCTAATAGTCCACCCACCCCCGCCCCACAACACAGCATAAGTCCTGTGGCAGTGGGCAGCACAGCCACCCTGCACACTGCCATGGCTGCCCACCGACTATGCTGTCTGGCTGACAGCCTACTGTGCTGCACGCATCCCATTGGTCGTCCGTGTTGACCCAATGGGCATGCAGCATGTACTATAGGCAGTCATTCACAACTGTGTCAATGACAAGGTTGTGAAAGAGCCTACAGTACACACCGCATGCCCATTGGTCGACATGGATAACCAATGGGATGCATGCAGTACAGTAGGCTGTCAGTCATAGAAAGCATAGTCTGCAGACAGCCGTGGCAGAGTGCGGGTGAGCTGTGCTGCCTGCCGCTATGGCACTTGTGCTGGGTTTCAGGCAGGGGGGTGGGCAGACCACTGGACCACCAGGGATACATTTCCTGCCCACTCAGCCTGCAGCTTGTCTTTCCAGATCGGAATAAGGACCATGACTTCCTGACTCACCATGTACGTGTGAGCTCTGGCTCTGCGGTCGTACCACACTTTTTGTTTCTGTTGGGCAGCTGCCAGGTTGCTCTGGGCTGTCCCCATAAGCTCCTTCAGCCTTTCCCTAAACTCGAGGACGTAATCCACTATGAAAGTTCCCTGGGTGATGTGCTTGCCTTCCTAGTCCTCCTGGATCAAGTCTAGGGGCCCATATACCCAGTGTCCATATAAAAGTTCGAAGGGGGAAAATCATGCAGACTCTTGGGGCACCTCCCTGTATGCAAACAGGTGGGGAAGGTATTTCTCCAAGTCCCTCCCGTGCTGTTCAGCAAATGCCCTGAGCAGTAACTTCAGGGTACCATTGAATCTTTCCACAAGTCCATTGGCTTGTGGGTGATACGGTGTCGTGTATCTCTACACCACCTCACACTTCTCCCATAAACATTTCATCAGGTCCAACATGAAGGAACCCTCGATCGGTGATAACCTCCTGTGGAAACCCAACATGGGAGAAAATCTCAAGTAAGGCATCTACCACTTTGTCTGTCCTCAATGAGGATAGGGCGACTGCCTCTGGGTACCGGGTGGCATAATCCACCACAGTCAGGATGAATCTCTTCCTGAGGAGCTGGGGCATTTAAAGGCCCCACAATATCCATTCCCACCCTCTGGAATGGCTCCTCCACTATGGGCAATGGAATCAGGGCAGCTTGGGTTTTCTTGCCTGCCTTCCCTATTTCTTGGCACTGGTGAAAAGACCTGCAATACTCCTTCACCTGCTGGGTGAAGTTAGGCCAATAAGTTCCTGGGCCAATCTGCTGCATAGTGTGCGCAATTTCCAGATGACCAGACAAGGGAATATCATGTGCAATCTTGAGCAACTGCTCACAATACCCCTGGGGAATGACAAGCTGCCTGCCTAGCACCCCTCCCTCTGTCTGCACAGCCTGAGTATACATCAGTCCATTTTCCCAATAAACCTTATGTTTATCATCACCTCCCTGTGCCCCGTCAGAGTCTGCCCAAGCCCTCAGCTTCGCTAGACTAGGGTCACTTCTCTGAGCAGCTGCAAACCCTCCACATTCCCAAGGCATGGGACAGGTCCCCATTCGGTCACTAAACTAGGGTCCCTAGCACTGCTGTCAGGGCACTCAGGATCACTGTCAATCCTAACGCTCTGATAATGGGTCACCCCTCCCTCTTTGGAGTAACCCTCTGTAGCTGTGTGGTTACTTGCTACTGAGGAAATTTCTACCCCCTTTTCGTTAGTCTCCATATCAGGAGATACAGGCCGGGGAACCAGCCTCTCAGTGGTGTCCACAATGGTTTCTCTGGGGTTCAGGGAACTACAGTTTTCCCTTGCCATTGGCTACGGGTAACTGCACACACATCTCCTGTTTGAGATTGTTGCCCAGGATCACATCCACTGCTAAGGTTTGGCTATAGCCACTTGTTGTACAGTTCCCCTGTTTCACTCCAGTCTAGAACACTAACGAGGGCAATGTTTTCTCTTCACCAGTAAAGTCCTGTACAGTGACATATTTATTGGGTATAAGCTGACCGGCTCTACTAGACCCCTTTTACCAATGTCAGGGATGCCCCTGTGTCCCTTAACCCTTGCTTCTGTACACCATTCACCATGACTGGGTGCATGTGTTCCCTCATGTTCACAGGCATGCTTCCAGGGACACACAAACAACCCACTTCCTTCCTAGCACCACCTTACATATTATTGCTTGTCCATTTGGGACACTGCCTGGCAATATGCCCAGTTTCTTTACACAACCAACCTGCATTTCTTTTCTCAGAGAAATCTTTTCTCTGAAACTTGGGGCTAACTGGTTTCGGTGGAGGCAGTGAGGGTTTTAGCTGCCCTGAAGGGCACGCTTTTCCCTTTCTGCACTGCCAGGCCCACTCCATTCACTCTCAGAGCAGGTCTGCTCTTGGCATAGCGGTCTGAGAGTTCAGCAGCCTCTTGCACTGTTTGGGGATCTCGGTCCTCCAGCCAGGGTTTCAGCTTTGCTGGCCATGCTCAGAAAAACTGTTCTAACAAAATCACATTTTCAATTTTATCAACAGAGTTTGCTTCAACTCCTTCCCACCAACATTTTAAAAACTGACATTGTTTCATGGCTAGCTCCTCGTAGCTCATGTCAGGGCTTCTCCTGAGCTTACGGAATTTAGCTCTGTATGATTCAGCAGTTAATTCAAATTTCTTTAACAGTGCAACTTCAAGTTTGCTGTAATCATCAGTGTCCTCATTGTCCATTTGATCCAATGCATCCCAAGCTTTCCTGGTAAGTATCAGGGATGGCTGAAGCTCCAGGATTCCTAGAATTTTAGCCTGAATACAAACTTTTTCAAAAGAATTTAAAAGGCATCCATATCCTCCCCTCTTTAAATGCAGCTATCAATTTGGAATTCAATTTGTAACCCAGTCCTGTAGTCCCAGTTAAACCCAAGCCACTTACCTGCTCTGGTGCTGCTGGTTGGAGTCAAGCTTCTCCAGTTCGTGTTGCCTCCACCACTCACGCTCCTCACGGTCAGCGCCTGTCTGTTCTCGCCTGCCTCCCGGCTCTTGCTCTGCCTCTGGTCCCTCTCCCTCTGGAACTCCAGCTCCATTTTGTGAAACTCAATTTGCAGCCTGAGTACATCTGGATCCAGGATACTGCTGATCTTCACCTGCTGTTGTGGCCTTTGCTGACAGTGGCCCTGTTGCCCTCCTCCTCATCGGATCTGGACACTGCACTGGCCACTAGCTCTGCCACACTCAAAGTTTGGTCCTTTTCAGTCACTGTCTGTGACTCGATGCTCTGGGTATCTGCTACCATCAGGGCAGCTACGAGGTTCTGTTTGGTGGCTTTCACCTCAAACGGACTCCTCTATCCCCGCACAACTGCTTTAACTAGTCTACAGTGTGCCTGCTGGTAGTTGAAGCCATCATCTTCCCTAACTATAGCTATTCTGACTTGCACGTTAGAGAAAAAAATAAGACGGTAGGAACTTGATTGTACGCCAAGTGATATAGTTCTGTTTCCTTTTAAAAATAAATCACTGCCTTTTTCTTTCTTTGCAAGTGAGCTGATGGTCTCAAGCTGACACACTGAACAACAAAAGCTTGTAATACCAAACTTATGCACACCGCTGCCAACCAATCTGTCACAACCCCACTCAGCAGGTCAGGCCCTCTGCTCCCACAGTGCCAACCTCCGAGTACAGTATTGTGAACAGTTAACAGAACAGGGTAACCCTCCTGTCTGTTTTGTGGGTTTGAATCAAACTTTGGTCTCAAGTTCTGGAGGGATTCAAACTGTGAACCTCTTGGTAGCATACCCAATGTACAGGCTCAGATAATTCTGCTCTTCAGGGGGGCTAGATATCTTTTGCCCTATGGGCACCTAACCAGGCGTACAAAATGAACCCTTAAAACTCTATTAAAGACCTTAGAATAAACTCTTACCTTTTCCCAGTTTGGTAAAACCAGTAAGCTTTGTATAGTGTCAGCTTTAACCATCTATGCTTCACTTGTCAAAAAAAAGAATTTCAAAGGCACACCAGGTAGTCTCTAAACACAGAGGTTTACTTCAAATAGATAAGAATGTAAAATGTAAAACATAGAACCATATATCACAAAACTTACAAATTACTTAAACAAAACAGGTTTAAAAGTGCAGACAAAATCTCCTACCACAGTACACTTAGAACTGTCTTTTCTAATGTATACTTATCTCCTAACAGTGCCTGATGTTGCTTTTTCAGAGTCCCAACATGTGTGTCAGTAAAGGTCTCTTACAGCATAAATAAAAACACCGGCTCTGACTCTGCCTTCTCCATGATGTCACCCAGGTTCTCCTCTGTTTATTAAAAATTATACAATCAGGATGTCTATCCAGCAGGAGGTAAATTAATAAAGGTGACCTCAGCAAAACTCATGTCCTCATATGGCTTTCTTTAATAACATCCCCTCTTTGATCTCAAGTAGCTCTTCTTCCCAGGACACATCAAAGAATCTTTTATGACTTTGCACTAAAGCGTCATAACCTGCTCTCTTCCTCTAAACATTATAAAAGTTTATGATTTCCCATCCTAGCAGCTGACAAGCTACAATTAAGCTAGATAAACAGGGGATCCTTAATTTAGTCTCTTCTAGCCTGTAATTATCTCCTGGCTGTTATCTTTTAGCTGAAACAGCATGTCTCATGAGAGACACTCCATAACACATTTTATATTACAAAAAATTATACAGCGATCAGAACCAGCTGTCCAAGTGTCACACTCACAAGCATTACGATTGTTGGATCACCCTGTATGGGTAACAGCTGGTTGCTATTTTGATAGAATTAGTACTTTTGCAGAGGTGTTCCACTTTATTTCAATATCCTCAAGATTCAGTAAAATGTATCTTCTTTAGGGTAGCTCAGTCATCAGGTCACATGGAACTTCTCCATTAGTTGAAGCAGGATCCACATGGACATTTTACAGCAGTATCACTGGGTCGCCCACACCAATGTCATCTGCCAATGTCATCAACTCCTATAAAGGCGCCAGTGGCCCCCGCCCCTCCTGAGTTCTTTCCATCAACTCTGATCGCATGGGTATCCATGGAAGCTCCATCACAGTTCACGCTATTTTTGATCTATGATTTTTCTTTTACCTAGCTTTCAGCATCTCTTTTAAACAAGAGATTCCTTCACCTTGTTTATGTTGAGAGTTACTACTCCACATTTCTCTTCCATCGCTGCCACTGCAGAAAGAAGATTGCTTCTTCAGACAACCACATCTTCTGTGTCTGCTGTCTTGGGCCTGACCACGATGTCTCTGACTGTGAGCTGTGCCAGAAATTCAACCTCATGACCCAAAAGTGACACAAACAGGCTTTGAAGAAATTCCTCAAGGAGCAGCAGGTAGCCAGTTCTGGGCAGGTGTCCTCTGTGGTCCCTCCTTCCCAGTTGCTGGTGGGTTCATCGAGCTCCCAAGCTTTGAAGGCCAGAGACAAGTCCTTGGGGGGGGGCACAAAAAAGACCATGAATGGGACTGCTCCCTCCAGTGGTGCTCCTGATCCCCTATGATGACTTCTCCTCCTGGGGCACTCTGACAGCAGCTGCACCAACACACACTGCTGTCCAGGTGTCTGCTTCTCCAAGGCCCATACCAACAGCACCTCCTCCCACTTCTGAGGGAGGCCAGTGACCCTTGGGTCATTAGCCCCCTGTTTGTTGACCCTCTGGTCATCGACATCAGTCCCTCCAGCGTGGCCTCGATACTTACCCAGGCACTCTGACTTTGGGGCCCTCGGGCTTCAAGACCCAATGGATGGCTTATCACACCCCTGTGCCGCAACCCTCCACCGCCAATGCATCCTTCTCCTGATGTCTACCTTAACACTATTTTGACCCAGATCACATCGGCCCTTGTGCACCAGTTGGACTCATACAGGCTTGGGTCCTCGGCGCCATCGACTGCCCCATCATCAACATCTCCTTGGCCTTCTCAGCCCATGTCCTGTAGGGCACCATTGGTACCTCGCTTATTGGATCTTGCGTTAGAGCAGGTCGACATTGAAGAGGAGTACCATCCTGATCCATCCCTGGGGAAGAGGAGGAACCTTTTCCCTCAAATAGGTTCACTGCTTCTTCAGTAAGTGAGGACTCTGTTAAACATATTCACAGGGCCCCTCCTGAAGATCTACCTTTTTTAATGTCATGAAGCAGCTGTCCACAGCTGTGGGCTTCCACACTGAGGAAGAGGATTCCACCAGGAGAGAACTGGTGGACTTCTTGGAAATTCCAGAATCTTCCCCCTAAGGTCATTCCTCCTATTCTTCCAGCTCTGAGGAATACCACCACTCAGACATGGTTCCTGCCATGTCCTGCAGGGCAGATAAACTCTATCATGCCCCTCAGGGCCTGCCTTATTATGCTGCCCAACCTGACGCTGATTCCGTGGTCATCAAAGCAGCACATGACAGGTCCAAGGTGCCCAAGCACCTTAGCTCCCTACCCACTGGCAGGGAATCCAGATAGAGTGACCTTTGGGGTAAAAGGGTTTGTGCCTCCTCCACCTTGGGACTTAGGATTGTTAACTTTCTATTATATATGGTCAAGTACCAAAACACCATCTGGAGGAAGGGTAAGGTGGCTGCCCAAGCCCTCCCAGAATGTTCCCAGTAACAGGAGGTTCTCAGATCCTTGCAGACCAATGAGGATATCAGTAAGTACCTCCTCAGGACCTTGTATGACATTTCTGATACTGGAGCCAGGGTGCTGCCACAGGCATTTGCTTGTAAGCATGCCTGGCTGAGGGTTCTGGCCTGCTATGGATGTCCAACAGAAGGTGGTGATTGCTCCCTCCTTCAGTGGCTCAAAGTTATTTGGACTAGATGTCCAGGACATCATTAATGATTTTCAGGCATTTGGTAGGGTTATTAAGTCTGTCCATTTGCTTTACCATACACAACCTAGGAGCAGACAATGCTCATCCTTTCACAAAGTGTTCCACAAGTCCGAAGCAGACTCCCATCCCAGGGCAAAGGAAAGTCTCCTCTGCCCTACACCCTCCTCCTCAGGCCCTGCCTTAAAGTGACTCGGGGTGATGGATCAGCCCCAGTGGCAAGATTTGCCTCTTTCTGACTCCTTGCAAGACCCATTCTTCCGTCCCTGACCAAGTGGTGGTCTGAGGTTGGTTCTCCTCCATCTCAACCAATGGAGACCCATAACTTCAGATGCCTAGATTCTTCAGATTATAGAGGGTCACCTCTGGAGCTTATAGAACAACCCCAGAGACTCCTCCAGTACCCTTTGCCTATTTTCCAGCCCATGTCATGGTTCTTTGGGAAGAAGTATGGTCCCTTCTGTGGAAAAAGGCCATTGAGCCAATGCCCAGGCAGCAGAACAACAGGGGAGTCTACTCCAGGTTCTTCCTGGTCCCTAAAAGAACCAGAGATCTGAGGTTTGTTCTAGATCTCAAGGACCTCAGTCTTTATATCCAATATAAAAAATTCCACGTGGTCACTCTGCCTGGCTTGCTGCCCCTACTCAAGCAGGGAAATTGGCTGTGCTCCCTAGAAATGCAAGAAGCTTACCTGCATATGTGTTTGCCCACACAGGCAGTCTCTATGGTTTCTTTTTCAGGGCAAGCATTACCAGTTCAAAGTATTGCCCTTTGGCTCATTCTCCATGTCATGGATCGGCACAACATGCTTAGCAGCAGTAGCTGCTGCCCTCTGGAGAGAAGGCCTGTACATCTTCCCCTGTCTGGATGACTGGCTCCTCAAAGCCCCATCCAGAGATCAGCTTCTCCAGACCCTGGAGAGGACCCTCCAGCCATTCCACTCCCTGGGCATCACTGTCAATCTGCCCAAGTCTGTAATGATTCCATCCCAGAGGTTGCAGTATGTAGAGGCAGTCCTGGACTCAGTATGAGGCAGGGTCCTCCTGCCCCAAAACAGGGTGGAGTGCCTCATTTCCCAGGCTCAGGAAGTTGCCCAGAGCCATTATGTTCCCATGAGACTGTATTTGTGGCTATTCAGTCTCATGGCTGTGGCCACTGCCACAGTCCCACTGGTCAGACTGCACATGCGGGTGCTCCACTGGACCTTCTGGGTGCCCTGGAGCAGCTAGCACTGGTCTCTTCCCCAGTCTGCAAGGTGCTCCAGTGGTGGATGGATCTCCAGAACCTGTTATGTGGGGTCCCATTCCAGATGATCTCTCGACAGCAGACTATCACTATGGATGCCTCTGGTTCTGACTGGAGTGCACACCTGGGTCCCTTTCAGACTCTGGGGACAAGGACCAGATCAAGACATCTCTGCATATCAATGTCCTTGAGATGTGAGCAGTCCTGTATGCTACGCATGCCTTTCAGAACCATCTCCTTCCAGATCGATTGTTGGTTCAGTCAAACAGCCTCAGTGTTGTGTACTACATCAGCAAACGGGGGGGGACGCTTTCATACCCCCCCTCTTCAGGGACGCCATGAGAGTCTGGTACTGGGCACTGGACCATGGCCCAGTCCTCTTGGCAGTCCATGCTGCAGGCATGCCAAACACCCTGGTGGACAGCCTCCACTGGACTCAGTCCAGAATGGATGAATGAGAACTTCTCTCATCCATTGCAGAAGATCTGTTTGACAGATGGGGTTGTCCAGAGCTGGAACTTTTTGCATCCCCACTCAGTGCAAAACTGCCCAGTTTCTACTTGCTAGATCCAGGGCCTAGAGTTTTCTGGTGAGATCGTTGCCCCTCTCCTGGAGTGGGAAGTGCCTTTATGCCTTCTTCCCATTTCCTCTGACTCAGAGGGTGCTAGTCAAGATGCAGATGGAGGGGGCCGGCATGATCCTGGTAGCACCCTTCTGGCCATGGTAGATATGGCTTCCATTACTGCAGCAGTTAGTGGAGGAACCTCCAGTTCCTCTACCCCTCTGCAGGGATCTGCTGATGCAGGCTAAGGGGACCTGGTCCATCCGAACCTCATATCCCTTCGTCTGCATGCCTGACTCCTGAGGACATAGCCATTGCCTGGTTTGGAGTATTTCAGCAGGTGGCAGGTGTCCTTGTGGCAGCTTGAAAGCCCTCCACTAGTGCCATATATGCTATGAAGTGAAAAAGGTTTGCCATCTGGGCTGCCAAACATCATCTGAACCCTTTTACCTGTCCAGTGAGCCAGATTCTGGACTACCTGATCTCTGTGTCGGACTCAGGCCTCCAGTGCTCCTCCCTCAAGGTGCACCTTTTGGTTATTTCTGCCTTTCATGAGCCTGTGGGTGGTCATACCGTGGCTCAGCTAGATGTCATGTACCTTCCTCAGGGGCATCTTGCACTGAAACCTCCAATCCATACCCCATCCTGGCTTGGGATTGAAATTTTGTTTTGGAGGAATTGACCTGTCTCCATTTGAGCCCACTGCGACATGTGGGCTGTGCTTTCTTCCTTGGAAAGCATTATTTGTGATTGCTATTGCTTCTCAAAGGATTTCTGAGCTTGATGCTCTTTGGTGTGAGGAGCCTTGATTGATTTTTCATAAAGACAGAGTGTCTACGAATCTTAAGTTTCTCCCTAAGGTGGTGTCTGAATTTACCCTGAATCATTTTTATTTTCCAGAGCATGCCAATCCAGGGGAAACACTGCTGCATACTTTAGATGTGAGCAGAATTCTGAAATACTATCTGTTCTGAACTAAGGACTGCAGAAAAACAAAGTAGCTTTTTGTTTCTTTCCCCAGGAAGAGAGGGTGTTCAGGTTTCTAAACAATGGCCCTATGCTTGAAGGTGCAGAGCACCTCTGTGCCATGTATGTGAGGCAGAGACATTCTGCACCCATTGCACCCCTCTGTGTGGGATGCACTGGAGGGCGGCGCAACCCCCATGTACCTGATCCCCCACCCACGTGGACTGCAACATGCAGGGGGCATGCCAGCACTACATGTGATGCATAATGGCACATAGTGCTGGTCGCAGGGGTGCAGATGTGGATGCAGGTTATGCCAGGGAGAACCCTGCCATAAATCCACTATGCACCCTGTGCCTCCATTCTTCAACAACGGGACCCAACAAAACATGTAGCAACAGGATGCCCAGGGCCACCCACCCCTGCACACAGTCGTGCCCCCAACCTCCCTGTGAATGCCAACCCCCCCACACTCACACACATGGGGGCACTGGCCCCTGGACTGCAGACCCCCCGCAAAACTCAGCTGGCCCACCTCTGTGTCCCCTCACCCCACTGGTGTGGTGGGCAGCACACACACCCTTGTGCCAATACCCCTGACCCCTGTATCTCTCCATCTGTTTGGGGGCAAGGAATGGCCAGCGACACATCTTGCTTCTCGGCTCCATGGCCGCTGGCCATGTGGACATCCATGGGGGAGCACAGCCAACATGCCCCTCACCATGTAAGTGATCCACTAAGGGTTCTGGGATGGGCATCCCATTGGATGCCCACCTGGGTGTGCAGCTCCGTCCCATGGGTGTCCCGCATGCTGGAGGGTCGGGTCTGTGGATAGGTGGTCGGTGGTCGTGAATGCCACTGGTGCGCACCTGTCCATAGATGCGAAGCTTCGTGGGTGGGATATGCGCCTTTGACGCGTAATTCCTACCCATTAGAGCATAAGTTCCCATGTTTGTCCAAATGGGTTGGCTCTTGTATTGTGTTCTGCTATAACAAGCATGGCAAAAAAGCTGCCAGGGGCAGTAAAAGCCCACCCCACCAAGGAGCATGGCTGCCTCTGTGGCCTGTTTCAAAGGGGTCTCAGCCACTGACATTTGTGCTGCTGCCACCTGGAGTACTGTCCATAGTTTCTCCAAGCACTACAGTCTGGACATTGCTTCTAGAGCTGAAGCACACTTTGGCTGGGCTCTTCTGTAGGGCCTCCTGTCCTAGGATTTGGTTGTCCTTTTGTCAGATAAAGCGTATATAGCTTTTATATCAACAAGACCACACTTACAAATATTTTGCATCTGTGTGGTTTTTGTACAGAGTGTTCAGAATGTAACAGGTGCTACCAGCCTTTTCAATACATTCCACAGTTTTTTGCTTATAGCACCATTTCAGAGAGTCCTGGTGCTCAGTTTCCTTTGCCATTTTTAGCCATTTACTGTATTCTCTGTAGCAAGTCTGAGTACTGCTTTGGAAGTGTTTACACTGTTGTATTGTTCTACTAAACGTGACGTGTAGCCTTTGTAAATGAGTCTTCAACTCAAAGGTACTTTCTGAATTGTGCAATAAATAAATATGAACGAATCTTTTTTGTATGAACGAGAAAACCTCACAAAAAAAGGATGCCTTCATAAGAAAAAAAGAATCTGAAAAGAAAGTAAGCCCAAATTCTTTTTTTTTTTTTTGAAGGCATCCTTTTTCATACGAACGAAAAAAAACTCATGAAAAAGGATCCCTTCATACGAGAAAAGAATTTGGACGTATTTTATTTTCACGTCATTTTTTGTATGAAGGGATCCTTTTCCATGAGTTTTTTTCACTCATATGAAAAAGGATTCCTTTATACAAAAAAAGAATTTGGACTTAGGATTTTTTCAAAATCTTTTTTCGCATGAAGGGATCCTTTGTCGTGAGGTTGTTTCATTCATATGAAAAAGGATGCCTTCAGATGAAAAAAGAATCTGAAAAGAAACCAATTCCAAATTCTTTTCTCGTATGAAGGGATCTTTTTTGTATGCCTAATTTCTTTTTTGTGTGGCCATACGAAAAAAGAAAACTGAGTCAAGAAAAAAAGATGTTAAAATGTATTAAAAAAGCACCTATCTGAGCCAATTTTCCAAAAGTAACTCCAGAATCCCTTAACTGGGTCCTGATTAGCAGGATACATGTACAGGAACTCATTTTTATAGGTTTCCCCAAAAATTATTTTTAAAACACAAAACCCCAGAAACAAGATGCGGCCATACAAAAATGAATTTTCTCATGACAAAGGATTACCCCACATGAAAAGGATATTTTTCATATGGACCAAATTATTTTTTCATTCCAAGCAGCTATCTGAAAAAAAAAAGTACTGAGCATGCTCAGAATCGAAATGTCAAAATCTCATAACTTTGTAAAACATTACCATTTAAGCCATAATTCCAGTTTAAGAATCTGTTACTTTTACTGTTACTTTTAATATCCCAGGATCTTTTTTTTTTTTTAAGAATATTAAGTTTACCATTCTAGTGGTGTTACAGGAAAGATGGTGTCTGCCGTATTTGGCTTTGTTTTCCTCCTGAACGTCGTCTTGTGTGTCCACTGTTTACTTCTGTTGTCCCCCCAGTCTGCGCGTTCCTGTAGCGCCACAAGAATGGTACACAGATCCTGGGACATTAACAGTAACAGATCTTAAACCAGAATTATGGCTTAACTGGTAAAAACAAATAAAAAAATTTCACAGCACCTAACCCCCCCCCCACAACATGTCAATAACTGGCACCAAATGGGGACCAGCAGAACATGAACAAGCTTCATTTCTGAAGCCAACAGCAGTACCCCAAAAGTCAATTAGGACACTCTAGTGCCAGTGTTCAGATGTACATTCCTGTCCCACCCATGCCAACTGCTAAACTTACTCTTCAGTGCTCCAACTAACTCTACAAGTTCTCACTGTGTGCACGCTGAACTACAAGAAGAGGAGGGACACATGGGGTGCCAGCACATGACCCAGAATCCTGCTCTCTCATGTTTGCGACATTCATAAACAAACAAGCTGGGTAAATTGATAATTTTAAATGTAAAATGGGCGTTCCTTGGGGGGACCACAGATTGCTGCATCGGGGACAGAGATCCAGCAAATGGAGCCAAAAAATGGAAGTACGATTTAACTTGCACTGCCACTATGGCGCAGCCCTTGTACCCTGAAAATTTCAGAGCAAAATTCAAACGGTCAGGCGCTTAGGGCATGACAAAAAATCTGCAAAAGCCCTGATTTTTTCTTCACTATCCAAATCTTGGCATCCGGATAGCCAACTAGAATGAAATTTGGCACATGATGAGATCTTGCTCCCAAGACCGTGCATGCAAAATTTTGTGCAAATCTGTTGAATGGTTGTGAAGCTAGTAACATGCAAAAACTGGGGTTTAACATAGAAACCTCTACTCAACCTTAACTATAGTGGTACTACTGTGTCACTATAATATATATGGTAAAATCAGAAATTTTCACTGTAAAATAATTTTCGCTATTTTCAATGAAGCATTAATTTGCATGAAGATAAATTTGCACTAATTAGGGCTATTAGCACTTTCCATTATAGTGAATATGGTGCTAATGACTCAGTGCTAAATTAAATTGACGCAATTCTGGTTGCATTTGTGTATGTGCTAAAATTACTTTGCGTGAAAATAACTAGTTTTACAGTATATATCTATGGGCAAAAATATGCTGCTGCATAGACACTGTAACTGTGGAAGTGGCACAGCGATCGGGCCACAATGACTTAATCAATCGCCTTCTGTAATATGTAATTAAAAGTGAAACCAGAGAGTTTCAGTTTTGAGAACCTGGCATGCTCAGGATGACTGTAGGGAGTGATGCTGCTGAAGTCACTATATGTATTAAAGTGGCCAGTATTAACATCAGTGGTGCCTCACCAAGATGGTCGCTGGAAGCGATGTGAATCAGGTCACTTCCTGTGGCAGAAAGCATCTTGGAGAGATTAGCTATATTCCATTATGGCCACTGGAAGTGATGCAAAATGGGTCACTTGTGGTGGCTACAAGGGTACCATCAGTCATGCCTGACAGAAGTGATGCAAATCGGGTGACTTCCATGGCCAAGAGGCAGTTGTCTATATCAGAATATGAGTGAGAAGCAGTTGCATATGGATGCGGTTGACTCCTGCTGCTAGCGAGTGATGAATGCTAGATACTAGCCTTCTCTCCCCCCCTTCCCCCATGAGTACAGGGGATCAAGAAAATCGAACGCTAAGGCACCCAGTATAATATGGCACCTAGACACTATATCGGTGCTGCATGCCCGTGCTCCAATGTCGATGATGTCATGCTGCCAATGCACATGCATGAACAAGAGGAGCCAGCACTAAAGGAGGCAAGTATGGAGGATGCGTTTCTGCAGTGGCCAATACCCATGATGAACAGAAGGTGGAGGGGTGAAGTGTGTTCACAGAGTAACACTGCAACAGTGGTGGATGGCATGCAGTCTTAGCAGCTTGACATTCATTAGCGATTCTACCGCCTGACTGTAAAGACTCCTCCCTGCTTCCGCTGCATTCTGCGGGGTGAGTGAGCCTGAGGCTGCTAGCAAGGACTCAAGGCACCATTCAGCGCAGGTCCTTCTTCTGATTTGCAGTGGAGTGTACCACTACCACAGGACAGCTCCACAGCAGAAGGACAGGCTGCACATACCTGACCCCACTTGCAGAAGTCAGGCATGGCTCTAGTCATTAGGCATGGATTTGAATTTAAATTCGCAACATGGCACAAGTAGAGTTCTAATTTAAAGTTACAGTGGCCCTGATGAGCAGATTTTGAAATTAAAGACACAATATGGAACAAGTAGGGCTTCTGAATTAAAGCTACAGAGCCCTGATAGATTCTTTATCTGACTCCTCCCCAGAATTGGGGCCATCACCCCCTGGCTGGGAGTGGGTGGTGGCAAGGTGGGCAGGGTATTTTTGATTGGGCTGCATGGATTTTCTGTTTCTTCTCCATCACTGCTGTCATAACTTGTTTTTGTGCTCGCTGATTCTATATCAACCCGGACATGGTATCTAGAGCATCCATGGTAGTATCCTTGCTTTTGTGTGTGGGTTAGGCTCTGGTTGTCAGCTAGTTGGGTGGTTTGTCTGGCATAATAGGCAAAAAGCCTGGCTCTTCTGGAGTGATTTGCTGGTTTAGCAAGGTTGGAGCATGTTCTGGAGCCCATAAGGGACACAGTGATCTGGCCTTCCTCAGCAGGAGATGGATGCTGTAGGGTCTGGACTTTCTGGACTTCACCATTATGTCTGCTAGGAGGTGATATAATGGGAGAAAGATGTCCTTTAGTATATTTGTGCCATTGAAAAATATATATTATTGGGGCACGGTCGTGCCCCTATAGTTAGGGATGTGTAGCCTGTTTAATGTTGAACCTCAACCCCTGGATCAGTGAAGAGCTCAGGCAGCTCATGTCCTCTCATGACCATGCCTGGAAGTCCTTCAAAAAGTGTTCTGTTCACTGACTGGCAATTGCATCGGCAACTTAGAAACAAATGCAAACATTCCCTTCACAAAGCTAAGCACTATCACCTCAAATCACTTCAGACCAAATACCTCTGTGACCACAAAGCTTTCTGGAAGCAGATTAACTCCTTGATTAAGGGGAAGAACACTGAGCTAGCTAGCACTCTTACCGCCCATGGCTCCACCCTCAATGACCCCCTGTCGATTGCTTCAGGTTTTAACAAGTTCTTCACTGATCTCACTAAGTACACCTCCCTCTTTCCAGATTCTACTACGCATACCTTGGCTCCTACCCACCCGAACCTTCTTGGCCTTCCTTTCACCTAAAACTGGCCTCCCTTAAGGAAGTTAAAAGACTACTCTTCAACTGAAGAGATGAGAGCTCCCACGGGCATGACTCCCTCGAGCCCAAATTCCTCAAGTTAGGTGTGCCTTCCCTTGCCCGTCCTGTGTGAGATCTCATCAACCGCTCCTTCCTCTCCCACACTGTCCCTGATAAGAGAAAAGTCGCTGTAGTCATGCCCATCCACAAGGGAGGGCCCAACTCATTAGTTGAAAATTTCAGACCTATCTCTATCCTCTGCCCACTGGCCAAAATTCAGGAACGAATAGTATATAATCAGCTTCAATCCTATCTGGAACACCACAATTTGCTTTCCCCCCACCAACACAGTTTTAGAAAAAACTATAGTACTCTTACTGCCTTGGTCAAAGTAACCACTGATATCTTCAATGCCTTGGACCAAGGTTCCAATACAGGTGCCATCTTTGTCGACCTTACTAAGGCCTTTGACCTGGTGAAATATGGTCTCCTGCTCCATCAGCACCACTCTGTTGGATTTGACTCAGGTGCCCTAAACTGGGTCCATAGTCCCCTATCCTGTAGATCGCAAAGAATTAAGTGGGCTGGTTCGCTATCTTGCCTTAGATCCATATCACATGGGGTTCCTCAGGGATCCATTTTAGGTCTACTTATTCTCACTATTCATTAATGACTTGCCCAATTTCTGTGGCAGGGCTTTAGTGCACCTGTATGCGGACGATGCTATACTATATCATTCCTCTTTGGACCTTAGCCAGATGAATAGCGATCTTGCATCGGACTTTGCTAACCTTGAACACTGGTTCTTGAGGAGTCAGCTTGTACGCAACACTAAGAAAACTAAAAGCATGCTATTCGCTCGCCCCCTCCTCTAGTCCGCCCCCTCACTTCACATTACCTCTTCCAATGGTGATGTTCTTGATTCAGTTCACACTTTCAAGTACCTGGGCATCACCCTCGACTCCTCACTCTCCTTTAAAGCCCATGTATTTAACCTGCTCAAATCTCTGAACCAGAAATTGGGTCTCCTTTACCGCATTTGTCCTTTCTTAACCTCAGCCTCCTGCCTTAAGATAGCCTCTGCAGCCCTCCTCCCAACGCTAACCTATGGTGCTCCCCTGATGCTTTCCACTAATGCCTCCACCATGGCAGTCCTTACTCGGGCCTACCACAGGGTAGGTAGGTAGGTAGGTTTGCTCTAGAGGTAAATGCCAGACATCACCACTGCAATATCCCTCACATCCCTGAGCTGGCTACCATATGAATCTAAACTGAAGTATACCTCATTGAGTTTTATACATAAGCTTGTGCACAAATATACTCCCCTTGCCTCTCTGAAATTGTCTGTCTGCAGAAGCACCCAGAGCTCTTAGGTCTGCCTCTCTCTCCCACTTCATAAAACCTAGCTGTGTCTAGCAGTCACTGCAAAATCTTTCTTTCGCTGCGTGCCTGCATGGAACTCCCTCCCCTTCAGTCTTGTCCTGCACCTCCCTACCTCTCTCCAATCTAAACTGCACTCTGTCCTAACTCTGCGGCCTGCTCCTGTGTTAGGTGACACCCCTCTGCCGTCACTGTGCCTAATAAGATAGTACTATGTTACCTCTATGTATGCTATGTTTGCCGTCTCCTCTTACTTCTTGACTGTTACTATTTATTTATTTATTGAAAATGTTTCACCAGGAGAGGCACACCGAGCAAAAGATGCTCGTCTCACGGTGCGACCTGGGGGGGGGTACAAGGGAGGAGGGTATACATACAACAATCAATAGGTTCAACTTGGAATTGAGCAACACAAACAATTGTTACATAGTTAAGTGTGGTTAATTATAACTTGTTACAAGGGTAGACAGTACATACATGTGCCACAAGGAGGGTGGCATAGCATATTTGATTACACATTTAGAACTATACGTGATTACATAAATGCCTAAAGTAGAGACTGAAATTGAAGTACGATGCACCAAGTTGGCAGAGAGAAATGGAGGTCTGAGCCTGGGACCAGGAGAGGTGACCGGTCTGGATACTAAACACTGGGAAAGATGAGAAGGTAGACTTAGGGAAGACGTTGGTGGGAATAAGAAGGGAGATAGCAGAAGTGTCATGAGAGGGTAAGTACATGGGTTGTTTAGGGCAATGTATAAGCCAGACATTTGGGTGAAGGCCGAGCCGCTAGTCAGGCGTGTAAAGGAGGAGGGGGTCAGGAGAATCAGTCAGGGTGGAGGTCAGGGGCAGGTACAATTAGGTGCGAGGAAGTTAGTGAGGGCAGAGGATAGAGAGTGTTTGGAGGAAGAATGGCAGATTTGGGCCGTCAGGCCATTCCAGAGCTTAGGGAGGAGGACATAAGAGAAAGCCAATTGGCCTGCGGAGGTCCTTTGGTGAGGGATTACTAATAGCCTGGAGTCAGCAGACCTGAGGGCATGGACGGGGTAGGTGGGGAAGATGGGAAGATAGGAAGAGGCGAGTGGGCGGAAGGGAACCCAGGCAGAAGTTTGAAACAAATTTAGCACTGTGAAGTAGGCGCCAGTTGTTAAGGGATGGAAGGGCCAGTGAATGGAAGCGCCTGAGTGATGGGTGCGGGGCATCAAGGGTGAAGTGGCAGAAGGCATTGAAGAGGGGTCCAGTCTGGCTAAGATGGACTTAGAGGCAGAGCTGTAGACAACATTGCAGTAGTTAAAGGAGGGTAGAATAATTTTCTGGACTTTTTGCGTCTCACAGAAGCGGGAGACTAGTGCGGTTTCTATAGAGGCGCTAGCTTAGGGCGCAGTTTTGATAAGGTGGCATCCACGTGTGTGGAAAAGAAGAGATGGTGATCAAGCCAAACCCCCAGGTACCTAAAGGAGGGCACAAGGATGGTGTTATTTAGGGTACGGAAGATCAGAGGGGGTGTAAGTCTGGATAGTCTCTGTCTAGTGCTGAAAGACATAGAGACTGTTTTCTTGGCATTTAGGGAGAGTTGGTTGGAGTTGAACCAGTGTTGTACTTTACTGAAGTCGGACTGAAGATTAGAGGTGACTTCTTCACAGGTAAGGCCGGAGGTAAAGAGGACCATGTCATCAGCGTACATGTGTATAGAGGTAGTGGAGCAAGCCTTTGGCAGATCATTTAGTAGGATGGAGAAGAGAATGGGGCCAAGGACTGAGCCCTGGGACACGCCGGTGGTAATAGGGAGCAGGCGGGGAGGTGTAGTCAGCTATTTTTGTAGATTGGGTTCTATTTTGTAGGTAGGCACTGAACCAGTTTGTGGCAGATGCTGATAGCCCAGCCCCTGATAGGCAGGATAGTAAGAGGGAGTGGGATACCGTATCGAATGCTTTGGCTAGGATGATGAAAATAGCGGCAGTAATTTGTCCTTTGTCCATCCCAGAGAGGATGGAGTCCGTGAGTCTTAGTAGAGGGGTGGTGGTAGAGTGGTGTTTTCTAAAACCGGGCTGGAATGGAGTGAAGAATTTAGTTTCAGAGAGAAAGTGGGAGAGTTGAGATAGTACTAAGTGTTCCTGGAGTTTGGTGAGAGTGGGGAGGAGGGAGATGGGACAGTAGTTAGCAGTGGAGGTAGGATCACCTCCTTTTGGTAGAGGTAAGATGGTGGCATACTTCCGCTCTGTGGGGAGTGACTCAGTGGTGAATGAAAGATTTAACAGGGCAGCGAGGGGAGTAGCGATGGCAGGGGCAGATAGGAAGAGGAGTTTGTTGTCGAGACCGTCGGGAGATTTACCTTTGGAGGGATTCAGGGAGCGAAGGGCATCTAAGGTTTCAATGGAGGAGATGTGTCTGAAGGAGAAAGGGTTCTGGCCAGGCGGTGGGGGGGGTAGCTGTCTTGGGAGTGGGTGGGGTTACAGGATGAAGGGAGGCCAGGAGGGTCTTAGCACAAGTAGTGAAGTAGAAATTGAACTCGGAGGCTACCATCAGGGGGTCAGAGAGTAGAGTCCTTGGGCTAGAAGGAGGGATTTGTTCTTGGGGCGGGAAGGGGTTGATGACTTTCCAGAATTTAGAAGGCCTCCCAAGATTTCGTTTAAGGTGTTGTTAAAATAGTCAGCCTTAGCTAAACGGATGGCCTTTGTGCACTTGTTTTGGAGCATGCGGTAGGTGATATTGTCACCTGGGAGGAGTAGTGGATTTGTAAATACACCATGCCCTGTCCTGGGCTCATTGGCAAGCTATCAGCTTGGATGATATCCTGGGAAGATGAGACCCTTGGACCCTAGCACAGCGCGAGGGGGCATGTTTGTCCCAGGCGATAGGGAAGGTGTTCGAAGTGGGTAAGGGCAGAATCCATGTTAGAGCATCTTAGGATTGGGTCCCAGTTAGAGGGAGCTAGCTCTTCCAGGAGAGGGAGAGATTTAGGATTCATATGACCGTTGGAATATAAATTTGGGAGGGTTTAACTTCGATGGATTTTCGGACCAAGTAGGTTGGGTGGTGGTCACTAACGGAGTCAGGAAGGAGGCCAGAGCTGACGGCGCATTGTGGGTGGGAGGAAGCACCCAGTCAAGAAGGGAGTGGTTTCCGGTCTTATGGTTTGACGTGTAGGTTCCATAATGGTTTGGGTAAGGTTGAGAGCAAATATCTCGGTTCGGGTTTTTAGAAGCGGGGCTGGCCAGTTGTGGTTAAAGTCACTCATGACATATAGTTCATCCGACTGGGCAAGAGGCGTCAGTTGTCTCAGAAGGTTGGTGACTGTTGTGGCTGGAGTGCCAGGAAGCAATAAATACCAGCCTCAAAGATGGGTAGTAAGGAAGGAGGGTACAATTTCAGCATCAGCAGCTCGTAGGCTTTGGGTTCAACTTTTGAGAGAGAGACAGAAAAATGTAGGGCTGAGCTGGTGTAGATAGCCACCCCTCCAACTTTGGTGGGTCAGTCTTGCTGAGCGATAGTGAACCCTGGAATAGCGATGGATGGGTCAGGGAGGTTTGAGTTTAGCCAGGTCTCAGATAGAATGATTATGTCAGGGGCATGGTGGGCGGCTAGAACCTGGAGCTGATCGAGCTTGGGGGCTAGGCTACGAATGTTTAAATGGAGTAGGCATAGTCCTCGGGGAAGGGAGCCAGAGCGAGTGTCGGTGGTGGCCTTGGCTGAGAGGTTAGGCATGGGGAAGCTGTGACTAGGGGTTGGTGATGGGCTGGGATTGGGTGTATATCCCTGCAGCCAGCAGTAGTAGGGCAGGGTTAGGTGGTGGCGAGCATGTGGAGGCACCAAGATTTAGGCCCAGCTTAAGGGAGTCAGTAGGGGCAGGCAGTGTGGAGAAAGTGGGCTCTGCTTTGGTAGAGGGAGACCAGGAGGCAGCCAAAGGAATAGAGCAAGGTGGTGAGGATCATAGGGAAACAGGACCAGATGGTAGCTGGGAGAGATGCTGTAGACTTTTGGGGGGCATTTGTAGGATGAGTCAGTTCAGCGGAGGAAGGGGGGATGCAGGGTAACAAGTTAGAGGGGGTGTTAAAAGGGGTAGGAAAATAGGAAGGAGGAGATTAAAAATAGGTATGTTATTGTTTGTGCCATTATTGCCAAGTGTACAGGAGGCACAGATAGGGAGTGTAGAGAGGTATGCGCTACAGTGAGGTAGTGTAGTGAGAGGGAGAAGAGGAGCAGTCGCAAGAAGCACTAGGTAGATAGCTAGGGGAGAGAAGAGGGGAGGAGTAGTACTTGTAGGAAAGGGATTGGAGCAGGTATAAAGGGTTGGGGCAAGTAGCGCATTTAATAGGTGGCCTGGGAGGGGTGGTGGGGTGGGACAAAATAGTGTGCCTGGAAATATGAAGTTAGCAGCAGGAAGAAAGCATTTTTTAGAGCTGGTTTGCAGGCACGCCAATCAGGAAGCCTCAGGATAGCTGCAATATCCATTCCGGAGTAAGGAGAAGAAGGCGCACTAATCAAAAGCCGCACTAGCGGGCTGGCTCAGGAGAAAGCGGCAGTACCTTGGTGTGGAGTCCGGGGGCAGGGCTAGGAAGGTGGCAGGAGACAGCGAAGTCCTCGGTGATGGCGGCGGCCAGGGAAACAGCCGGGCGCCACCTGTGACCACGAGCGCTGCCGAAGTCGCTCTGGGACCGCCTAGGAGGAAGAGAGAGAGACAGCTGTAATTTAAGGGCGACAGAGATTAGGGGTGGGACAGCTGGTGGCAGACCGTCAGTGGGGGTTGGGGGTACTTTAGTGGGAGACAAAGACGAGAAAAATTTGCAATTCAGAGTTAGGTAGGGAAGGGTCACGGGGGAGCAAGGTGAGGATGTGAACAGCACAAATTAAAGTTTTGGCTCAGGTAGGGGGATGGGGTAGGAGACGGGACCGAAGAAACGCAGACTGCAGGGAGGGTTGGAAACGTGGAGACGGAGAGAGGAGGAAACAGTGAAAGTAGAAAGCAGGCAGGGGATAGGTACTCTAGGGAGGGTGAAATCGAGAGGTATTAGATCGAAAGAGACAAAAAGTTCAGGCAGTTTTAGGAGGGTTACAAATAATGCAGGGGCAGTAGCAGAAAGCAACTTTTCTTAGCAATCACAGTTTGACTAACTTTTTTTTTTTTTGGTTTGTTTAACAATGCCGTAAGGGCCGGTTACACAGGGTTTTGCAGTACTTTACATACATCAGAAATTAATCATGCACTAAAAAGCTAGACAGTCACTACAATGCAGAATTATATTACTGCAAGTGTTCAAACCCTGTGCCTGGAAATATGAAGTTAGCAGCAGGGAGAAAGTGGTTTTTAGAGCCGGTTTGCAGGCGCACCAATCAGGAGCCTCAGGATAGCTCCAATATCCAATCCAGAGTAAGGCGAGAAAAGGCGCACCAATCGAAAAGCCGCTGTAAGCAGGCTGGCTCTAGGAGAAAAAGCAGCAGTACCTTAGGTGTGGAGTCCAGGGAGCGGGACCAGGAAGGCGGCAGGGAGACATCCGAAGTCCTCGGTGATGGCGGCAGCCAGGGAAATGGCCGGAGGCGCCGCCGTGACCACGAGTGCTGCTTGGAGCTGCTCTGGGACCGTCTTAGGTGTGGAGTCCGGGGAGCGGGACCAGGAAGGCGTCCGGGAGATAGCTGAAGTTCTCAGTGATGGCGGCGGCCAGGAAAATGGCCGGAGGCACCGCCGTGACCATGAGCGCCGCTCGGAGCTGCTCTGGGACTGTCTAGGACTATCTGTAGCCTGTTCACCCCCTTTGTACATTACTGTAAATATACTGTAATTATGGAATTCACTTACTCTGTACATTACATTTGTTGACTGTATGTAACTACTTTCACTTGTATTTTAGCCTCTGTAGTTGTATTAGACTCAAACTTTGCTATGCATACTGTTGTTCTCCCAGGTCGCCCCCTGAAAACGGGACTGTAATTGTCTCAGTGGGCCCACCTGGTTATCAAAATTCAATAAATAAATAAAATAAATGTTGCACTTTAATAACGTTGCAACCGATCAATGGATTTGCACAAAACTAGGTATGTGCTTTCCTGTGGGGTAGATTTCTTGATGTGGCAAGTTTCGTTCCAACCGGATGTGCGGATTCTGAGATCCGGATAGTGAAAAAAAAGGTAAAAAGTTGCCCTTTTTTGCAGTTTTTTCCTTGTTGCCTTGTACCCAGGCAGGCGTGGAATTTTGGTGTGACTTTTTATGGTAGAAAGAACTTGGGTAACAGAACTGCCACTATTAGTTTGGTGCAAAATATTAAACTGCTGCAAAGTTATTCCATTTTTTAGTTACCATTCTATCCTAGGAACTTTATTTTCAGGATAGAGGTAAAAAGTTCAACAAATGAATTGATCTCATGAAAAAGGATTTGGTCTAGTGAGAGTGTTTTCTTTTTCTTGAGACAAAATCCTTTTCGTGAGAAAAAAATACCTTTTTTGTGAGTCACCATCTTGTTTTCTGTTTTAAAAAAAAATAAAAGTTGAAAAGCACCCAAAATGAAGGTATCTAGAGACACCAACATATGTGTCTTGTTCATTGGGACTCTTAGGTGGACTGTGAAGTTATTTGGTGGAAGAACAACCTAGCAATGCCCCTTTTTAATGTTTTCTTTTTTTCATGACTCACTCAGATCCTTTTTTGCGAGCCAATTCCTTTTTCATGAGCCAATTATTTTTTCGTGAGCTCACGAAAAAGGATTTTACAGGCTACTTTGATGCATAACTCAACTGTTTTTTTGAGATTTTGTCCCCAAATTTTCATCATGGCCTTTTGGGGACCCCACCTCATGAACAATATGACTGTCATTTGTCACCTCCTGCCCAAAAGGTGATTTCGCAGTTGCTTGGTGAATTCACCTTTCAGGCAGGATTGCATAATGACAGTCATATTCTCTCTGGTCTCTCCCCCTCTACACTAGTGCTGGGCATGATAGTATAGAGCTACTACAGCTTGGGGCCTCCTATGTTGCCTCCCCAGTGGCTCATATTTTCAATATGTCTCTTGCCCAAGGAGTCATCCCTGACCCCTGGAAGGTGGCAAGGATTGTTCCTGTCCTTAAACAAGGCAATCCTAGGATCCTTGACAATTACTGGCCTACAGCCATCTTGTCAGTTATCAGCAAACTCCTGGAGAAAGTCATCGCTGTGCAACTCATGGAGTACATCCAGGCCCATGAGCTGTTGGCTCCTGCACAGCATGGCTTTCGGAAAGGCCACAGTACGACCTCCGCTCTTGTTACGGTCTCTTCTGGGATCAGGGCAGCAATGGAGCAGGGTAAGTTCTCAGGTGCTATCTTCATTGACCTATCAAAGGCCTTTGATCTGGTTGATCATTCCCTACTCATCTCTCGGCTTTGGTCCCTTGGCCTGTCCCCCCCGTCCTAAGATGGTTTACCAGCTACCTCCAGGGGAGACATCAATTAACTAAATTTGACAAGGTCCTCTCTGACACCACCCCTGTGACCACTGGTGTTCCTCAGGGGTCAGTCCTTGGGCCTCTTCTCTTTTCCATCTTCATTAATAACCTTCCTTCCATCTCCTCCCACTACAGCTCTGTTTTATATGCGGACAACCTGGTCATCCTTACCCATTCCCATGACATCGGAGTCATCGATCAACAACTGAATGCTGCTTTCAAGAGTGTCCAGTCCTGGATTATGGCAAACAAGCTTGTCCTCAATCTAAATAAAACCCAGGCCATGCTCTTTTGGTCCCAGGCCAGTTAAAGGTCTCTACTGTCCCCTGTCCATCAAGGGAATTGTCGGCTCTCCTGTCCTGGTCACTGATACCTTTAATACCTGGGGGTGACACTTGACCCCCAGCTTGACCTTGGTCGTCATATACAGAATGCATGTAGGGCTGTCAATTGCAAGCTGGGTCTTGCCTACAGAGCGAAGAACAACCTAACACTTGCTGCTCGACGTGCTCTGGCCAGCGGTGTGTTTCTTCCTACCCTCTGCTATGGCCTCATCTAGTATGTGCATAGTTCCAAAGCTCACCTCGCTAGGTTTAATGTTGCATACAACAACATTAGTTGCTTTGTACTTGCCGCCCCCCATCTCACCACCATTGTGACCTGTACAGCAGGCTATTGGCTCTCCGCTTAATCACATGAATTTTGTCCTGGGTAGTTTCACAGGTAAGGTGCTCAGAACTGGCACCCCAGAGTCTGGCAGAACTCCCATACCTGCATCCTCTTCATACTCCTCCGGTCCCTGGCTCCTGGACCCTCCATGGCTATGTACATCAAGCATCTATGGAGGAATGGGGAGCAGGGCCCTCCACAAGCAAATTATGATATGATTATACTATCTTAAAAAGTAAGGAAATAAATTGTAGAAAAACTTTGTTATTGCATCACTTAGGGTTGCTGCAACAAAAGTAGAGAAATGTGGCATTAGGGTTTCACCTAACACCCCACCTACCCTGCAAGACCAAGAGGTGTGAGGGGGTGGCACTAGGTTATCAACTTTGCGTTCACCCTATCACAGGAGCGAGTTGGGGCCAGCCAGGGTGGCAGCTGCTGTGTTGTGCCCTGCAATGCAGCACTCACCGTGTGGGTGGCCCTCGACTTAAGCCTTTTTTTTCGCTGAGCCAGTGCGGGCTAGGTTGTTATGATGCACAACTCTGCGTAACCCGACTGAATATCGGGTTGCGCAGTTGCGCATGATCCTCCCTCCTGTTGGAGTATGCATTCATTTTATTGCTCTCTTGCGCAACCTGGTGCCAGTGGTGTAACTGCCTCCTGCTGAATATCGCAGAATGGCGCATTTTGGACTTGCGCATGGCGCAACCCTTTTGAATATCTGGGCCATAGTGTTTGGCCACTCTCCCCATCAAAAAGAGACATCTAAAAATGCATAACATGAACTGATTAAATAAATTGTGACAATATGAAGCACTAACTTACTGTAATCTGAAACAGTAATACTAATTAATAAAATCAGTTGTGACATCATCAATAGAAAAAAATGTTTCGGAACTCTCCACCTGAGCTTCAAAACCATAAATTGACAAAAAAAGACATTCTCTATATTTTCTTTTATCCTCCAATAAAGCAAACACACCTGTGCAGACAAACCCTGCTAAAACAAAATACTGTACTTACAGTTTAACATTTCGAATCTCAGTTAAACTCCCATTGGTGCACTACACAAAGGTTGAGATACTACTCAAACCAGTAGGAGTACCACAACAAGAACTTGCATCTCAGCTGGATCATTCAAAAGAAGAAAAGCTCAAGTTTTATCATAGGAAAACATTACATTTTACAGACGTGTGGAATTTTATCTACAGCAGCTCCCCCCAACACAGTGAAAGATGTAAACCCAGCACTGAGACTAACTGCAATCCTACTCACGCTTTAAAATCTACCATGTGAGAACTACCAATAAATAATAAAGAAAACTATGAACTCAGATTAACTTCATAGTGAGACTCCATCTTCAAACTGCACATGATAATTTGAATTGTCGCCACTTTGTTAATGTAAAACTGTTCCCCAAACAAACAGAACTGAAATATTGCTGCTCATATTTAGATAACTACATGCTTTCTAACTGTTTTTTAATGCTATAAATAAAGATCACAGTACTCAAGACAATCAAAAATATAGCTTTGAACTGTCACTACATGGCTGAACCTCCATGTTGGAAACTGCATGCTGACACAATGAAGTGAACCTGACACGCTCGTCTCAGAGTACAGTTTAATCAGGAACATTGAATACAAAGTTGCCTCATTAACTCTTTCCTTAATTAATGTCTCTGGAAAAAAACTCAAATCCAGCTGCTTTTGACTACCCATATATATAAACAACAAACAGTAAAGGTTTGTATACCTTAAAAAATTGCATCCGGGGGTAGAATAAGATAATGCCGCTAACTCTTTGGCATCGGGGCTTATTACCTCATTCCACCCCTTGACGCGACTTGTTTTTTGTTTACAAACCTTCAGCATCACTTGTTCTACTTATCTTCTACTTGCACCAGTTATTTCTTTCAGAGCTGCCAGTTTGGTTCTAGCAGAGAATTAAACAGTTCTAACTTTACGAGTTTGATTCTAGTGGACTCTTGTGAACATTTGGGGAAAAACATAACCGTTTGTTTGACTAGTTTGAATGGTGTGGCCCATTCAAATGGGGAACCAGGTGAATAGAATTCTTCGCACTGTTGAGATCACGAGGTTGCAAAAGAAGCATTCACACTGTACTGCTCACAGTCTAATTCTGGCATCATCTCAGCACTCAGTTGATGTAAGACAGCATGCCGGGCATAGCGTTTATAACCTGCAAGACAGGGATTTCTGATTGTAGTAACTAGTTTAGCTAGGTTTATGACTTAAAAACTTACACTTGACAAAACTCTTGTGCACGTGAAAGAAAACAACAGGCAGTGTATGTATTTTTTTTTCTACAGGAAAATCCAACCTGAAAATAACTGAAAAGAAGCATTTTACTGAGTTTTTGTTTCAGGCTGAGCTGTGCAGCTGGCCTTGGGGCCAGGTGGTACAGTAGGCATGGGAGGGGGGAGAAAGTATGCTAAGTACTTGACTGGGCTTAAATGGGTCTCTCTGGACTGTCATCTTGGCAGTGCCATATATCAATTGGCATTTTTCTTTCATATAAAAACATAGAAAAAATTAAGCAAAAACAACAACCATTTTGTTACAAGAGAACTTGCTGATTGCTATGTGTTTCAGGCAGAGTAGTGTGGACCCCAAGATCTGGGAGTAATGTGAAGGAAATAACAGGGAGCTTGGGCAGTGGGTAGTAAATATATGGGTATCAGTTGGCAGCCTGCCAGTGCCCACTACTAGCAGGCACTGTGTCTTTGCAGTGCAAAAGATAATATTTTTTATTTCAGGAATAAAGTTTTCTGCAAGTTCAATGGAAGCACAGTGTTTGTTTGTGTCAAGATCAGCTGAACCTGCAATATAGAGTCCAGGGAGGAACTGGGAGCCTGTGAAGTTGGCAGCAGCCAGCAGGAAGGTGTTAGTTGGCAGCCTGCAGTAAGCTGGTACTTTTCTTTGCAGAAGCAAAATGAAAATGTATATTTATTTCACAAATAATGGTTTCTTCAAATACACTAGATGTAAACCATTTGTTTGGGTCCGGCTCAGTTTTGCCAGCCCTGTAAGGTATTGGGAGGAACAGAAAGCCTTTGCAGGGGGCAGCAGACATCACATGGGTATCAAATGGTAGGCTTAGCTGTGCCTGCCCTGGAAGCCTGGACAGTGGACAGCAAGTGACTGTAGACTGACAACATGCTGCAATGAAGCAGCAATGGAGCAGTGGAAAGAACCTGGTGATGGGGGCATGGACTCATCCAGAAGCAGCAATGAAAAACCAAAGTGAAGTTGGATTAGCCATAGCCCCTCAATGGAAAGAATGGAAACTTTATGAACAGTCCATTAACTAAAACACATTGTAGTTACATAGAAACCTAGAATTTGTTAGCAGAAAGGGACAGTTTGGCTCATCCAGTCTGCACAGATGGTCCCTGCCTACTCTGTCTCTGCAAACCCTAACTGGTCTCCAGTGACCCTCCTTCCCCCCTGCATATTTACTGATATTCCCCTATGCATATTCCATGCATGCTTGAAGCACCCTACAGTTTTTGCTTCCACCACTTCCACTGGCAATCTGTTCCAGGCATCCACAACTCATTCAGTAAAGTAGTAATTCCTCACATTCCTTTAAAACTTCCCCCTCTCCAGCTTCATTACATGTCCTCTGGTCCTGGTGCTCTTCCTCATTTGAAAGACTCCCCTCCTGCACCATGTTCACCCCCCATAAGGTACTTATAAGACTCTATCATGTCCCCTCTTGCTATCCTTTCTTCCAGGGCGTACATGCTGAAATCCTTCAGTCTCACCTCACAGGGATTTTGATGCAACCCCTGCAACATTTTAGTTGCCCTCCTCTAGAGTGCCTCCACCCTGCCTATGTCCTTTCTGAGGTGTGGCCTCCAAAACTGGACACAATACAATAGGTGGGGTCTCACCAGCAAGTGATACACTGGCAGCACCACCTCACTCCTTCTGCTGGAGATACCTCTCCCTATACATCCCAGCATTGAATAGGCATATGGGAATCTTAGTGGAAAGGAAGGGAGGAGGGAGAATGAGCTGGAGATTAAGTAGGATCTACAGTAATACTGTAGGTAGGGAATGATGAGCATACTAGGTGGGCCAAGTGGTTCTTATCTGCCATCATTGTCTATGTTTCAATGTTTAGAATCCTAGTGGCCCTACCCACTGCTTTGTCACACTGCTGTGCCATGTTGAAGGAATCAGATGTGATAACTCCAAAGTCCCTTTCCTGCTTATTGACTGTCAGCAGTCTCCCATCCTGTATTCAGCTCCTGGATTCCTGAGCCCTAGGTGCATTTTTTTTGCACTTTTTGGCATGGAACCCTAACTGCCATGTTGTTGACCACTCCTCAAGTTCCCAAAGGTCCTTACGCATTCTTTCCACCCCCCTCCTGAGTGTCTACCCTATTACAGATGTTGGTGTCATCTGCAAACAGGCATACCTTCCTTTCCAGTTCATACTATGGTTCATACTAAGGTGATGAGGAGCTTAAGTAAGCGGATAGCCATAATTAGCTCCCATTGTTTATATATAATACCTTTCTGGAGTACCGCTCATTATGTGTTTACCTAATTTGAACTTCAACTATTTTTTCTGTTCTGCTAATTACAGTCCTGGTTGGCAAACTGTTCCAAGGATTTACAGCTCTTTGGATGTTGTAGTATTTTCTTCTATTAGATTTGAACTTTGTTGACTGTATGTGCAGGGGATGTCCTCTCGTGACATTGCATTTTTAAATGTTATATTAAATTTGTTCATCAGATATGGATCTTCTGTTATATCATAATATAAGCTCATATATCATAATCATAATCAGCTCAATCTTATAACAAATCTGCAGCACCAATTTTGTACTCCATTTATGCATATGCACATTGTATTTAATTTACATGTACATGTTAGTTTTACTGCGCTATCTTTAGCTGTCAAATACTACTCCTGTGCAACTGCCAAATTGTAAATATATAAATATATGCATTGTCATTATATTATTGTGATAATTATATGTATGTTGATAAAATGTTTGATAACCTGTGTGTTATCCACCCCTTGTCCCCAGGTCACACTGGGGAGACAAGCATCGTTTTGCTCGGTGTGCTTTTCCTGGTGAATCAATTCAATAAATAAATAAATACATCGGTAACATGTTTCCTCTTAATCTTCCTTTCCCCAGTGGCATTATGTTTCCCTTTTGTAGGTGGGTTTAAAATAGATCTTCCCTAATATGGTGTATTATTTTTGTAGTTCTACATTGGATTTTTTCTATGTTGGATATGTTTTTAATTTTATTGGAGCACCACACTTCACAACCATAATCAAGTGTGGGTCTAACATAGGCCCTGTATAGTGGCATGATTAGAGTCTTGCGGTACCCTGCTGGTTACTGTCCTCTCATTAGAGTGAGTGCTGTTAACCACAACACTCTGTCGCCTAGCCATTACTCAATTCACCACTTGGATCCAACCCTTCAGCTACTCAATTTCTTTATAAGTCTCCAGTGTCGCACAGTGTCAAAGGCCTTGCTAAAATCCAGATAGGCCACATCCACTGATCTTCCCTGATCTGTTTCCTTGGTCACCTGGTCAAACAAATCAATCAGATTCATCTGGCATGCCCTCCTCCCCACGAATCCATACCACTTTTCATCTTGTAGCTGACTGGATTCAAGATACTGTACCATCCTTTCCTTTAACAGGGTTTCCACTAATTTCTCCACCACTAATGTGAGTCTGATTGGCCTATAGATGCTCACCTGCTCCCTACTGCTGCTCTTATGGAGAAGTACCATATCTGCTCTTTTCTAATCTTCCAGAACCATGTCTGTTTCCAGTGAACAGTTGAATAAGGCCATCAGTGGGGCAGCTAGCACCATCCAGAATTCATTTAGTACCCTTGTGTGTATGCAGTCCAGTCCTGTAGCCGTATCTACTTTCAGAGCTGCAAGTCCCTTCAGGACTCTTTCCTGTGAAAATGGATTTGTGTCCACCTTCCCCCTTTTGCTCCTGCTGATCCCTGGTGGTCCCCCGCAACTGTGAAGACTGGGAAGTTGAACCTGTTAAGGATATTTGTTTTTTTCTTGATCCTTTTCTGTAATGTCTCTCCCCCTGCTACCCTCCTATCCTCACTATCCCTCCCCTTTATTTCATCTTCTTACTTATATACCTGAAGAAAGTCTCATCCCCTTCAGCTATCCCTTTATCAGTTCTTTCCTTTGTCTGTACCTTTGATGCCCTCAGTGTCTTCTTTGCTTCCATCTGTTTTACTTGGTATGCCTCCTTGCCTTCCTCCCTCTTTATTTCCTTACATCTCTTGAATTGCACCCTTTTTTCCCTCACCATCTTATCCACCTCCTTAGAGAACCATAACTGTCTCTTTTTCCTTCTTCTTTTACTCACTTCCTTCACGCAGAGGTTAGTTGCCTTAATTATGCCCTCCCTTATTTTTCATCACTGTGCCTCTGCCTCTCCTTGGCAATCCCCTCCTAGGAGGCAATTTCTGAGTCAGACTCCCATCTCTTTAAAATCTGCCCTTCTCAAGCCCAGAGCTCTCCTCCTCATGTGGTTTGTCTCGCTTCCCACCTTAAAGTTAAACCATGCTGTACGGGGATCACTGCTCACTGTGATGTCTGCAATGCTGTTTCTATTTGTAAGCACCAGATCCAGCACTGCCCCATCCCCAGTGGGTTCCTTGACATGCTGCCTGAGAAACCCCCCTTGTAGGGAGTCAAGTTTGGCCCTTTTCCTTGCCAAAACTGCAGTTGGAAGGTTCCAATCCACATCTGGCAGGTTGAAGTCCCCACCTAGCAGCACCTCCTCCTTACTTTCCATCCTGATGATGGCTTTTCCAAGTGCCTTATCCAAGTCCTCTTCCTGTGCTGGAGGTCTGCACACCACTTCTGTGTAGATAGCAGCCCCAGTGCCTGTCTCCAGAATGACCCACAACACCTCCAGCCCTTCCTTTTCCTTTGGGTACCTCTGTATTTCCATTACCTTGATCCCCTCCCTCATATATACCCCTCCTCTCCTCCTCTGTTACCTGTCTCTGCTGAATAGGGAATAGCCTGGTAAGGCCATGTTCCAGTGGCAGTTGTCAGTGCACCATGACTCTGTTACGGCCACCAAATCCAGGCTTGCCTCCGCTATGATGGCCAACAAGTCTGGAAATTTATTTCCCAGACTTCTTGCATTGTCACACATGGCTCTTGATGCCTTACTCCCTCCCTAACTGCTTCCCTGCTTTCCTCCTCCCTCCTGCCTGTGCTGCTCCCTGAAGCGCCGCCTGACCCCCTCTTCCCTTATTATCTTCTCCATTACCTGTCTCTTTTTGCTCCTTTCTTCCTGCGTTCTTGATTTATACCTGTCTTGTCCTCTGCTTACCCCCACCACTGTGTGCTTGCACATCTGCCCTGGGAGCTTACTCCAATCAGGCTCTCCCTCCCTGCTGCTTTGTCATCTGGGGGGAGCAGTTGTTGCTTCCCTTGGTTTTACATCCTGCTCCTCCCAGGTAGTTTAAATGTTTATCCAAGAAGAATTTAAACCTCCCACTAAGGACTGTGGTCCCCCTCCTGCAGAGTTGAAGGACGTCTCTCTCGTAGAGGCCTGTTGCTTCCCAGGTTGACCCCCAGCACCCAATGTAGCTGAAGCCCTCCTCCATGCTCCATGCCTTCAATCAATTGTTTAAAGTGCCGGTGAAGAGTGTCATAGCCTCTCCTAACCATATACAGGTAACACTTTGACAATAGCCACCAAGCTTGCTACCTGCTTGAGGCTTCTCCCCAGCTCTCTGAAATTTCCCTGCACTACCCCTAACCTGTCACTTGCCAGGTCATTTGTCCCCTTGTGAACAGTGACATCTAGCTCCTTCCTATCTCCTGCTGCCCTAGTTATCCACTGTATCTGCTTTCCATTCCTGTAGCACCTCTCAGGCACTTCACCTCCTTCATTCTATCTCGCCCCACAACCAAGTCTACCCCCCAACTCTAGAGCACCCCATCAGCAGCTGCTTCCTCCTCAGCTGGGGGCATCGTCCTTCCTCCTTGGGACCTCCCCTCCTGAGGACCCCCCCACTCCCAGTGGTACTGCAAGTGTAGGGGCTTGGCAAATAATCTTTCAAAAAGCGAAAAAGGCAACAGGCACAGGCAATGAAAGTATAGAAGGATGAAAGGAAGATAATGGGGAGCCCAGCTGAGACAGAGACACTGATTATGATTCTGTACCTGATAGAAGTAGGAACAGCAGTTCTGTGGAAACGGAGGAGGGAGAACAGGTGGGACGTGGGGCATATAAGAGACCAAAGAGCACAGACAGTGGTTCTCAAAACAAAAAAAAGGAAAAGGCCCCCAAAATGCAAGGTGAAACACTACCCCTTAAAAATGTAGTGGTTCTTAACTGTTACTCTGTTTATTTCTGTATAGCAACTTGGTACTAATCTCCCTGTCCCAGTACGTACATCACCACAGTGGTACTTCCAGATCCATATCAGAGTTTCTGCAAGGTTGTGTCACATGCCCTGAGACAAATTGTTGTGCTAGTTGTTCACAACAGCACTGTCAAATGGGTGAGTTGTCAGATCACAGATTACATGGCAATGGCAGCCCACCGGGTCAGCTTCCATTGTTACTTCTTTTTCTCCTACCCTTGGTTAAATGGCTGCAGTAGCAGTTAGTTACCATGTCCCTCCTAACTCTGCAAGTGGGCTGCTTATGTGCCTGTGGATTCCACAATGACCATTATGCTAAAAATCTCCTACAGTGCTTTCAGAAGTTTAATGAGCACCTGACTTGTGTTGGAGTGGCCAAAATTCTCTGTTAGCATTTTGGCCAGTCTGCTAAGGCATGGATGCTGCCAAGCAAGATTCAGAAGCACAACCTCCTCCACCATCAGGCCTCTACCACCTGGGACAAGATGTGCCACCAAGCTGAAATTCCACATAGTATGTGATGCATCAGTTTGTAGAACAAAAATGGCCATCCGCCAGTATGCAATTGAGAATGCGATTGGCAAAGGAGCGGTAAACATTAGCACTAGTCAGTGGTGACTGGTGGAGACCCTCTGCTCTGTGATAAAGGTCTAAAGGAGGAAGCCACACCAGCCGTAAAGGCTGGCACACCCAGTCTAAGCCAGTTACTACCCCTTTATTGTCCTGATTAAGCTATGGCTTGTTTGTATGAAGTCCTAAATGAGGGAAAGAAGGATATGGATATTACTTCTGCTAATGTGGTAGAAAGACTATGAACATGTTTCTTGGGTGACACACTCCTTAAAGAAATACATACAATGGACAACTACATCACTGGCACCCTAGTAGGTCTTAAAGTTAGGGACACATTTGGGGCATTAATATATGTGGAAAAAGGCAATAAGGATTAACAATCCTGTCAAGATTGTCTTATAAATTTGGTGTCTGCACATATGCCCACTCTCCCAAATGCTACAGTTTCAAGCAAAATGGGAGACGAACAGCTGTCACCTTCATTCCTAGGTAGAGGATGGGGAGTTGGGAGTTCATGGTTTCCACTGTTCTGATGATGATCATGAAAATGAGGGGGCAATGGTGTTTGTTCTCAAGTCAGCATATAATTACTACAGCTGCTGTTGCTGTTGTTGCTGCTGTTACTAAAAAGCAAACAAGCAAAAGACATCAATAAATTACATGTCACTGTGAGAACTGTCTTCCAACTATGGCTTGATTAAAAATATCAGCAAATATTGGTCTTCCGTAGTGGTGACAGAGATGCAACAAATCAAGGGGCGCAGCACTATCTGGATTAGACTGTGCCATTTAGAAGGAGAAGAGCCTTTATAGTACCGGCAGTAGAAAAAAAGACCACCTAGCCCTCTTTACAATTAAAAGTTTATTGGGTTTTTAAAAATAACATAGTAAAACAAAAACAATGTGTACAAACTATTCACCTGGTCGGGAATAATCCCTTGGAGATACAACTCTGGTGAAGGGTACTTGAGCTTCAACAAAGGTTAAGTAACAAATAACTCTGTCTATAATGTGGGCCTTCTTAGACTTATTTAGCAAGTTCAAACAGTAGTTGTCAATATGCTATTATATAACAAATGCAATTAATACGTTCAAGTGGAGAGAGCATTCCAAAGGGGTTTTCATAGGTCTTCAAGAAAACATTCATACTTCATTGGTACATATCTGTGGTGGATAAGTGAGACCAGACTGTTCTAAGGTGGGCCTTTAGTGTCAGTCTTATGATGAGTATTTACCTGTTGGTTTCTAGTCAGATCCAGGAGATATTGTGGCATGTAGCAGCCATGTGGAATTTTGCAGTGAGCAGACTTCAGGTATGGTCCACACATGTTCATGCAGGTGTCTAACCTATTAAGCATGTTAAATTGTACCCTTCTGAAGCTGGCCATTTTACCGAGTTCTAGCAGCCATTCTGAGGATTGAGGAGGGACTTTGTCCTTCCAGTATCCGAGTACAATGCAATTGGCTGTAATGAGAGCCCCTTGCAGCCATTTTTTAGTTAGGGGCATCCATGTAGAAGGGTCACTTCTTGTACTGGTTATGCCTAGCAAAACCAACATAGAAGTGAGCTGGATATTCTGCTGGAACAGGTCAGTCAGTATCGATTGGATTTCACCCCAAAAAGCCCATAGAATTGTGAAACCCCAGATTGGGTGAGTAATGGTGCCAGTTGCTTTGTCACATTGCCAGCAGTGGTCGGAGCCCACTAGTTCCCACTGATGCAACTGCTATGGAGTCCTTTGCCAGCAGTGGAGTATTTTAAATTAGGCAAAGTGGGTTATAGCGTCTCTAGCTGCTTGCTTGAGACTAGTTCAGCATACTTCTGCAGTACCTGTGGGTATCTCCTGGCCTAGTTTCATGCAGCATTTGGCATGCAGTGATGCCAGTGATTGCAGGTGAAGTGACAGCAGCCCATTGTACAGAATATAGAGGCCGCCTGGGGTGGTTTGCCTGGGGCTGGCAACAGTAATATGTCCAGTTGGGGAGTTTAAGGCTCTCTCTTTCTAGGAGTTGAGCCCTGTAGTTGAGGTATTTTGTAATTGGGGCCTAGGAGTTGGCATAGGGCATGGTGCAATTGTAGCAATTGTAGATATTGCCAATGCTAGTGCTTGGCAAGTGCAGTGGTCCCTTGGAGTCACCCAAAGGTTCTCAAATGGCCTGATTTTACGTTTGTTATTTGAAAGAGTATCTTGCCAGCTCTTCCAGGCAATGGGTTCACCCCTTATTTTTAGGTAAGGATTCCATCAGGGTGGGAAAATAGGGGAAGGTGTTGAGGACCATTTCAGATCATGAATGAGTCTTATCCAGGCATTCCTTGTGAGAGGTATTGTGAGGTGGGAGGTCACTGAAGCGGGAAGCTTCCCAAACATGACTACTTGATATACAGCCTGTCTGAGTGCCTAGTTTTACAGTCAACCCATTTGGGCCTGGTTTCAAGGTCCACATTGGGGAAGGAATATGTTAACAGGTACAGCATGCATGTCTTGTGCTTCAGGACCCAGTTGGGGAGTTTAAGGCTCTCTCTTTCTAGGAGTTGAGCCAGCTTTTAGTAGCCGAATCTCTGTGGTCCAGAGCCCTAGAAAAAAGTTAGCATCTATTATCTGGTGGCTGTAATAAGTTTAGGTTTGATACTTATGGGTAGGTTGTTCAGGATGTACTGAAGCCGGGGGGGGGGGGCTGCCTTCATTTTGAAGCTGTATGCCCATCCCCAGAGGGACAAATGGAGATGAACCTATCTGTTCAAGTCCTTCTTCAGTTCCTCAAGCAGGGAAGAGATGTTCAGCCTGTCCAGGCTCTAAAGGTTCCACAAGGAGTATAACCCAGATCCTCGATGCCGGATTCTGCCAATTGTGGGCCCCATAAGAAGTCTGGAAGGGTTTGTACTGTGGTGCTTGAGGGTAATATGATGGATGTGGCCACACTGACCTTGTAGCCAGATAGTTTACTAAAAGGGATAGGAAGGTCAGCAGTGCCCGGATGAAGGATTCTGGTTTGGTGACTGTACAGATGATATTGTCCACATAGGTGAAGGCTTTGTGTTCTTCCCCATGCAGATACCATGTATATTTTGGTCCGGACATATGGCTTAGGATAAGGGATCCAGTGGCAGAATGAATAGGTGAGGTGATAGGGGGCAGCCTTGCAGGTGCCTCTGCTGAGTGGGAAGGGTGGAGAAGGGTAAGCATTCATAACGACTGAGGCCTAGGCACCATGGTATTGAGTGCAGATATAGCCATAAAGGTTTCCCAAATGCCAAAGACTTTCAAAACATGAAAGAGGTAATCCCACTCCACCCTGTCAAATGCCTTATCTGCATTAAGCAAGACAAGCACTGGCAGGGGGTGAGGGGGGATGTGGCATAGATTAAGTTCAGAAGTCTCCTAGTGTTGTCAGTTCCTTGTCTCTGTGGAATGAAGCCCACTTAAACTCTGTCTAATAAGGTGACAATCACTTCTTTCAGCCTTGTGGCCAGAACCTTGGCATTGACCTGACAGTCAGCGGTTATGAGCGATATAGGCTGGAAACTCCCACAGAAGAATGTGTCTTTCCCTGGTTTGGGTATGAGAGTAATGGTAGCCATCCTCATGGAGGGTGGGAGTTCCCCAGAATTGTTAGCTTTTTTCAAGAAGGACGTCGTTGAAGGTATATAAGAATTCAGCTGGGAGGTATCCCCTCTGGGGGACATTCCAGCAGGCATGGCATGGAATGGAGGGCTGGTTTAAGTTTTGTATTAGCTCTAGGTCTGCCCAGGGTGAGTTTTATGTCACGAGTTACCTTGGGAAGACCAAGGGGGGTGGAAAAGTGTGAGAGGTCTGCATCTGTGGGATACCTCCCCTTACTGTATAAGTGTTTGTTGAAATGCAGGAAAGAGTCATTGATACCCTGTGGGTCTCTCTTTGTCTCACCTGTGGAGAAGTGATGACCACTATTTTTGAGCTCTCTTGGTGTTTACACAATTGGTACACTAGGATTCTGCCCTGTTTTCTCCATCGCCTCCCAGAAAGTCTGCTTGTGATGGAATAGCCTAAATTCACCAGTCTGGTGTAGATACATGCTGATCTTGTATCTGATACCTATGGTATCTGCTAGAAGGTCAGTCAAAGGGGTGGGATCTGCTTGGAATTTGGACTCCAGGTCCTTAAGGATCTGCAGCTGCAGCTCCAGGACTTTCTTTTTTGCCTTTTTAAGATGAGAGGTGTAACTGATACATTGTCTCCTAATGAATGCCTTCACGGCATCCCACGGGATTGCCACAGAGGTATCCTTTGGATGGTTCATAGTGAGGAAATCTTGTATGTCCCTTGTCAATGATTAGTAGAAGGCCTTACTTATCTTTTAGTAGGGAGATGTTAAAATGCCGCTGGTTCCTGTTGGGTTCTAGAGAGGGGGATGGGAGCCAGGAATAGGAGACAGGAGCATGACCAGAAATTATTACTGTTCCAGTCTGGGCATCCATGACATCTGGGATCCAGACATGTGGCACTAGCCAGAGATTGATCCAAGAGAAGGATTGGTAAGGGGTCAAACAGACAGAATAGTCCCTCCTTTTCAGATGTATCAGCTGCCAGACATCTGTAAGACCGACTTTAGTTGCCATGCACTGAAGGGCTGTGGAGGCTGGGGCCAGCTGACCAGTGGGTAGTGTGCATCTATGTGTGAAGTAATCCATAATGGTATTAGCATCTCCCCATATGATCAGTCTATTCTTTTGGTGTGTGGACAGTGTCTGAGCCAATTGGGTGAAGAAGGCTGCATCTGGTGCATTAGTGACTGTATATGTTACACAAAGTAACTTCATGGTTACATATTTTGCTCACCACTATGATATACCTTCCTTCTGGATCTGCCATTACTACCTCTGCCATAAAGGGAATATTTTTGTGAACTAAGATAGCAACCTCTCTGCTCTTGGTGTTAAAGGTACTACCATATACTTGGGAGATTCAGCTGGTTTTGAACTTAGCTTTTTCAAGTTACATAAGGTGGGTCTCCTGGAGAAAGGCTATACTGGTCCCCTCCCTTCACAGGTTATCCAGAATTTTGCAGTGCTTTATGGGGGTCTGTATACCCTTAACATACCAGAACAAACACTTTATTGGATGGCCCGCCATAGTGTAGCTGTATAGCAGGCGGAGGGACAAAGGGCATATCAATTACTGTCAGTGTAGATATAAAAAAGCATGGTGTATCAATGTGGGGGAATGGTAATAAGTGACCATGTAGTATAGGGAGAGCCCATAACAATGGTGACTATCTCTGGAACTCTCTTTGTCTATAAAAATCACATAGTAGACAAGAAATTGAGCCAGGTAGAAAACACTGAATACAAAGGAAACCAAATGACTAGTTAACTGCACTCTGTCTAATAATGGGAAGACTTTAAGCCTGAGGTTCAATGGGCGGAGCAACATCACTCCCCCATCAGGCCTTAAAAGGCCACTCCTCCTGGACTGTTCCAGGATTCGTTCTTCATTGCCCCACCATCCACCTTTCCTCCAGCGACTCATCTTTCTTTCCCGTGGGCTTCTTCTTAAGCTATCTTTAGCCAAGGGAATTATTCCTGTGGCACCTATAGGGGGAACCCTCATTTAGGGTTCCTTGCATCGTACCTCAACAGGGTGGTACATCCCATGGATAGAGAGGTGAACAGCCACAATGTATTGAAGTCACACAAGCATACTTCTCATCCAGTTGCATAAGCTCAATTGAACAACACCTGTAAAACAGTCAAACACAAGAGACTTTCAATAACTGCGGAAACATTAGTCAAGTAGGTTTTGGGTGGTGAGTCACTAGTTTTGGGTGCTCCAATTCATGGCCTGTGTGGGGGTGGAGGCTCCCAATGTGGTTGACCTAGAGTCTCTGTGCCTCCATTATCAGTGTAGATAGTATGTGGCTGTGGTCAAGTCACTCATTTTTATCTGGCCACAGGTGCACCAGATTGCCCAGTGTCATTGCAACAATGTCCTTCTTCAGTGGGAGGTTGGGGTCTTCTATATGGATGGAGTAGGTGGGAGATCTATGGAGGTTCAGACCCCCTCTATATTCTAGTGGTCCCCACCACTTACCCCCTTCTCTTGGCCTGTGACATGAGGTCCTCAGAGGAGGGAGAGGAAGGAAGGGGGAAGCACTCTTAATAATGTTTAGTATGTGGATATAAGGGTTAGGGCCTTATATTGACCCTTGTTGGCAGTGGTATGTGGGGTGGAGGCAGGGATAAATTCAAAGTAGAGTTGCCAGCCCCCACAGTAGCATAGGCTGAAATGAGGCTGGATATGATGGAGAAATGTAGATCTATTTTAACTGGTAGCCAGACAGGCCTACAGGAGCATGTGTTTTATGAATAGGGCCATTGTGTCTTCTCTGTTTCAGTCCAGCCAACAAACCCTTGAATAGAGTGGTCAGGTCCAGCAGAGTGCATCAAGGTTACTGCTGTTATGTTACTAAGTACCTTTGGTTTGGGAACAAGCTTTAGTTGCTCAAGAGGAGCGGTGGGAGGGGCAGAGAGTCTAGGTCAAGGGGTTGCCCTGCTCATGCCAGGGTAGGAGATGCTATCCAGTATCAGGGTGGGGTAGTGAATGTGACTGAGCAATTTACTAGCTGTTTACTTTGGAGCCAGAGTTGGGTCTTGTATGACCCAAATAGAGCTTGGCCATGTGAATTAGTGATTATCTCCAAGACCTCTCATCCAGAGGGGCTCCCAGAATCAAGAAATACAGTTGAGGGGGTGACCTTGAAAAAGTGAGCAAGAAGGGTAGACTGGTACGAGCGAGGGCTCTGTGTGAGAAGAGAGCCCAGACGAGGGATTGTTGAGGCTATGAGGGAGAGAGGAATGGGCCTGGCAAACACCTATGGTTAAGACTATAAATCAGAGAAGGGGAGCCAGCAAGTAGAACTCCTATATCACATGTAGGAACTTACCATACTCATATCAGGACCTGTGGCAGATTGGTCTAGGAAGTCAGGGGGAGCCAATGCAGCTGGCTGTAGTTGTAATCCATACCTGGATACCAATGATATGGCCAACCACTTGGTAGAGACAATGAAGTGGAACTTCCAGAGGCTGGGGCACAGATTGGTAGCATACTCAGCCTCCTTGGCCTTTTCCGAGGTCCTCCCTGTGTGGGGCAGGGAGGGGAGGCAGGACAGCATTAAGAGTAATGAAAGAGAGGACTTTAACAGTTGGCTTAAGGGGTGGTGTCAAGACATGGAGTGCCACTTTGTCAGGGATTGGAGGTTTCTGGGGTAGGTGACTCTTCAAGGGTGATGGACTTCACCTGAGAAGAGAGGGGGCTACCACACTAGGACTGAAAATTATTGTCTACGTCAGACATTTAAACTGACTGTGGGGAAGTCTGGGTCTAGGTGATGCATAGTGGATGGTGAGCAGAAGGGGATCCTAGATAGATCTCGCCCACATCCAGGGGACAGTAACTGCAAAGAGGGTACAAGGAATGCAGTAGGGGTTATAGGACCAAGGGGAGGAATACCAGTGAGAAGGAAAGTAAAAGATATAAGCACAAACAAGAAGGGAAGAAAACTTAAAAACAAAAGGACAGTATCAAAGTTAGAGCAAGGGTCAAATGGAGGGGGTATGCCTTAACAGCAAAAGCCTAGGCAACAAACTCAGCAAGCTCCATGCACTGAAGGCAGACACTGAAATGGACCTGGTGGCCATCATGGAAATGTGGGTAGCAGATTAAAATGACTGGGAGATGACAATCCCTGAGCATTCATTGTTCAGGAGGAATTGAAGAACAGGTAGGGAGGAGGAGTTGCCCATTTTGTCAAGGAGGGCACTGAAGTGGCAAAACATGGAAGTATTATGAGTAGAAGTGGGGAGGCTGAGTCAGTATGAGTGTAACTCAGGGCAGTCTCAGGCAGGAAAGTGCGGTCACCCTTTGTGGAGTTAAAATAAGAAAGCGAGGTTTAATATCTAGAGGCTACAGAATGATAGGTTAAGAATGTCACGTTTGTGATTATTTTTTTTTAACAGTTCCAACATAATAGTTAGAATGATTAGTCTGTGGCATACACTCATTGCTGTATAGGCACAACTGGAAAACACTAAAGTATGCTACTTGTTATGTTTTTTGTGTGTTATATTTCTGCTTAAAATGTTTACTGGAAGAATGTATCTCTTGTAAATTTTGAAAAACTAATACAAAATGTTATTATGGAAGGGGTAGTCTATAGGCCTCAAGTACAAGGGGAGGAAGGGACAGAGAACCCAAACAGGAACTTAAAAGAGGGGCAGCAAAGGGGGAAATAGTGGTGCTGGATGACCCGAACCAGCCTGACATTGATTAGGAGATGCAGGTGGCCAAGAGTGACAGGTGTCAGACATTACTGGGTGCCTTCCAAGACTGTCTACTGATTCAGCTTGTTAAGGAACCTACCAGGCAGAACACAATCCTTGATGTGGTGCTGACCAACTCAGAGATGGTGGGTGCTGTGGAAGTAGAGGAGCAACAGCAATTACAACTCTGTGATTTGAATTGGCCCTCAGAGTCGGCAACCCATAATCAAGAACCGAAGTCCTTGACTAAGAAGGGCGGACTTCAATAGGTTGAGGAAACTGTTCAGGGATAAGTTAGTAGGGGTGGAGGACATAAGGGGGTAGAGAAGAGATGGGGGGGAATAAAGGGTGCCATCCTCAAAGCATCCAAGGCAAGCATGAGAAACGTATCTAAACAAAACATGTTTAAGAGACCTCTGTGGTTCTCAGTTAGGATCAGGGAAGTGGTTAGGGTCAAAAAGAAGGCCTTCTATAATTAGAAGTAAAAGCAGGGGAATGCAGAATGGGAGGATTATCCGCAAATAAATAGGGAGCCGAAGAGGGCCATTAGGGAAGCAAAAGCAGAAACGGAGCTGCGTATCGCAGAAGGTGTCAAGAATGGAGAAAACAGTTTTTTTTTAGATATATCAGTGCAAAAAGGAAAAAGGGGGGCATCGCATGGCTAGCTGAGGAGGGTAGGGTGATAGAGGAGGATGAGCAAAGGGCCACCATTGTGAATGACTACTTTTGCTCAGTATTCACCAAGGAGGACTGCAGGTCCATGTCAGAAAGCGACATCAAAGCAGCCGCTAAGGGAGTCCCGGAAATGAGGTAGCCAATACTCACTATCAAGAGGGTCCTCAAAGGGCTAGCAGCCCTTAAGATAGATAAGGGCCCAGGACCAAATGGGTTGCATCTGAGGATACTTAGGGAATTAGCATCAGAACTGGCTGAATCATTGGCTGGGCTGTTCAACAGCTCACTTAGATCTGGGGAAGTTCCAAGGGATTGGAGAATGGCAGATGTTGTACCATGTCATAAGGGGGGGTAGGGAACAACCAGGGAACTACTGGCCTGTCAATCTGACCTCCGTTGTGGGGAAGCTAATGGAATCACTAATCAAAGAGGACCTCGTGGACTACCTAGACAGCAATGTCCTCCAGGACAGTAAACAACACATTTTCATTGCGGGAAGGTCATGTCAGACTAATCTGAATTTTCTCTTTGACTGGGTAACCAAGGAAGTAGTTAAGGGCCACAATGTGCATCTGCTGTACTTTGACTTCAGCAAGGCTTTTGATTCTGTACCACACAAAATGTTGCTCAAAAAGATGGAAGACCTGGATGTGGCCTAAAATCGTAGTGAACTGGGTGAGTAGTTGCCTAGAAGGAAGGCTGCTGAGAGTGGTGGTCAACAGGGTAAAATCAGAGGAAAGGGAGGTTATGAGTGGGGTTCCACAGGGATCTGTCCTGGGTCCAGTCCACCTCAATATGTTCGTTAGTGACATTGGTGAGGGAATTCAGGGCAGGCTGTGTCTCTTCGCAGATGACAAAACTAAGAGGGAGGTGGATAGTGATGAGGGAATAAGAGACATGCAGAGGGACCTACAGCCAAAGATCTGGCAGTTAAAATTCAATGCCAGAAGGTGCAAGGTAATGCACCAAGGGAAAAGGAACCTCAAGATGGAGCACTGGATGGGTGGGGTGAGACTTAGCACTACAGAAGAGGAACATGATCTAGGAGTTATTATCAGTACATCTCTTAAACAAATGAGCCAGTGCAACAAGGCCTATAGCAAGGCTAACAGGATGCTGGGATGTATCGGGAGGGGTACTGATAGCAGAAGAAAAGAGGTAATGCTTCACCTATACAGATCCCTGGTGAAGCCTCACCTGGAGTACTGTGTTCAGTTCTGGAGCCCTCACTTCAGAAAGGACAGGGATAGGTTGGAAACAGTGCTGCACAGTAACAAAAATGATTCAGGGCCAGCAGGGCAGATGCTATGAGGAGTGCCTCAAGGCACTAAATATGTACTCACTGGAAACCAGAAGGGAGAGGGAAGACATGATAGAGACCTTCAAGCTCCTTAAAGGAATTAACAAGGTAAACTGCGGGGAATTATTTACCCTGAATACCAACTTGAGGTTATGGTAACGGATGGAAATTAACAGAAGGGAGATTCAGGAGGGACATGAGGAAATACTTTCTTATGGAAAGGGTGATGGAACCTTGGAATCATCTGTCAGTTGAGGTGGTGGGTGCAAAAACATTCAGGGATTCAAGCAATCATGGGCTAGAATGAAGGGAAGAGTGGTCACACAGGGCAACAAGACCAGGGAGGAGAATGGAGATAGGAAGGGGAGGGTTGGTACCCTGGACAAGCAATAGGTTCCAGGGAAGGTTCCAGTGATTATAGGTAATATGGGCAGACTGGATGGACCTCTGGTCTTTTTCTGCCATCATGGTCTATGTTTGTATGTCTCTATGTGAAGTGGACAGATGTGCATATGGACACTGAGAAGGTCACAAGGGCCAGTCCTCAGGTCTCAGAGCTGTAGACACTGTGATGAAAGCTGTAAATCAGGATGGCCAACATGGGGTACTGGAAAAGAACAACCAACCCGGTGAGGGGGCATTACTACTATCATCTGAGAGACCAGGTCATGATGATCCCAGGTCAGCTGGGAGGTAGGTTGGAGGTACTGGATTGATCCAATGACTCAGTGACCCATTGTACACTGACTGGCCATCAGGTTTCCCTGCTTGCACATTAAGTCTACCATGTAATGTAAAGGTACAGGCTCCCCATATAAGCTTCCCCCAATAATACAATGACAGCTAGCCACTGAATAATACTAATAGAGAGCCACCCATATTTAGTAGAGCTATTGTACATATATGTAAGAAGTGAGAAAGGGGGAAGATGGAGATAGGAGAGTGAGAGCGGTGAGTTTAAAGGAGGGAAGGAGAGAAGAATATCAGAGGAGGAGAGAGGAGGTGGAGAAGGAAGGCAAGGATGCATGGTTGGAGAAATAATAGGTGAGTAGGGGAAATGCTGAGGTGGCCTCAGTACTGTTCACCAGGACCCAGCAATGTGCAGATCCCAATAACAAGATATGAGGGGGTTATGTCTGAATTAATACAATGAGACATATGGAAACCAGTGCACAATGAGTGTAAATTACCAACAAGAAAAGATATGAGACAGTACAGGGATATGTCCATCAGACATGTCCTCCGTGTACAGTGCTGCATCCTTGTTCAGAGTTACAGTGCTCTTTAGGAGTGGTATTGTTTGAGCAGGTCCTGGAAATATGTTGATTGACTTCCTCTGGTGAGTTAAAAGTGTGGTAAATCCCTTTTTGGTTGATAGTAAGTTTCACCAGGTACTGGAGGCTGTACTGAATGTTTAATTACTGCAGGATCTTTTTGGCCCTGATGTATCCCTTGTGCATTGGGATAATTCAAATGAATAGTCTGCAAAAATGTAAATTCTGTGTCCCTGCTAGCTGAGTGGTCCACAATCTTGCTAGGGCCAAGAGGCAGTACAGTACAGCAGTTAAGGGCACTGAGCTACAAACCTGGAGACCTGGGATTGAATCCCATCAGTTCCCACTTGCATACTGTGTGACCCTGAGCAAGTCACTTAACTTCCTTGTGCTCCCAGGTCGCACATGGAAACAAACTCTGGCTTAGTGTGCCTTTCTTGTTTAAACAATTTCCCCTTTCCCTTTCTCTTTATCAGGGTAGCGGAGGAAGTGGGACAGTATTGGTTGGGGTCTTTCCCCGATTTTGGGTATGAGACCTAGGATCAGTTGGGCACTTTCAATTTTCAAGGACTGCTTCCAAGAGTGGCAAACAATGTGGGGAAGCTATTTCAAAAGAAAGCCTGCCTATTCTTTTTTCTCGACCCCCTTCAGGAATCCTATGAATAGGAGATTATATCTCCAGCTTCTGTTTTCAACATCTTTGACTCATTCTCAAAGAAGGGTTACCATCTGCTTCAGCTCCAGAGTATGAGCCTTGTGTCATGTATCTTTATCATCACTGTAGGAGAGGTATGTCTGTACCCCTAAATTAATTTTGCAGGTCTTGTACCATATCGTCCAGGATCACTACGGAGGACATAAAGGATGTTATTTCTTTGAGTACAAGCTGTAGGCATCCTTTAATCTCAACCGTGTCTTTGGAAGTATCAAGACCTCCTGCTACCTCAGCCATTTCCCGCCAAGGGTCACTGCTGCCATGGTTATGGGGTAAGATCTCCAGTTCGATATGAAAGTTCAGTGTCCTCCATTAGAATTCACCAGTGTCAATTTCTGGGAGCTAGTTAGATGTTTGGTAGTAAAATTTGTCCTACAATGAGAGAGTTAGGAATGGGCTTAAATCCATGTGACTCGGAGCTGCTCAGTTAGGCATTTATTATGGTTTGCAACTCACACATGTGCCAATACATCTGGCCTTCATTGATAGAGGCAAACACTGAGCACCTCTGTTGTCCTTCTGCAAGTATATACTCAGAGAATCTTTAGTGCCGCAGGTAATATACACAACAACAAGAAAACATACCTTTCCACAAATAATGTAGAGATGTTCACTTTTTAAACGTAAACCTGCCCGTTGTTAATAAGATCTACTCCACAGGGTTTATGGATGATGACTCCCCTATACAGCCAGCTCTGACACAAAGAGATAATGAGGTAAGCAGTGAGGGTTTTGTATCCATTACTTATACTAATGACGACATGAGTCTATTGTCATGCTACCCCTGCTGCCTTTTCTTTACTCCTGGCCCAGGTTGCTGCACCTTTGTCATCATCAGCAATTTTTTAATTGTCTGCCATGCCTGGATGGGGGACTTCTCTCCTCTTACTGCTCAGAAAAATTGTCCATTCACTCCTCAGTGTCTCACCAACATGTCTGTACCATCTGATTATCTGAGGCATACCTGGAATTTTCATGGTGTCTGCCAGCTTGCCTAGTGCAGGCTGTACAACCCCAAGTATAACTTTTGGAGAGCAGAACAATTTTTTTTTGACTGGCTGTACTAACCAATGTTTACTGGTCCTTTACACAATAGACAAGGCTACATTACTCCAGCTTTGTACTGTGGGAAATTTGTGCAAGTCTTTTTGCTGGCCAGTGGCCTATCACAGATAGGTTGTTTGTTTCAGCCCGATCATCATCAGCCTTATGTATATAACCAGCCTCTTTCTTCACTCAGCTCAAAGCCAGTTACTAGAGGCCATTACAAGTGTTATGCTTGATCCTGAGAGTTGTCCTCTAGAGTAGCCCCTTGCTTGCTTTTAGACAGGATGACAAGATATTTGTGTTTAAGATGTTCTGGACCAGTTACAATATCCTTGGTAAAACTGAACTGTTTAATAAAACCCAGGCACCATTTCTAAATACAGCCCTGTGACCTCAGTCTATAAGCTTGTCTAAGAAGTAATAATGTTTTTTTTGGTTTTTGTTTTTCATACTCACTCTCAGGTTGATGTCACCCTACCCATCTGTTATATGAATTACAAAATTTTTGTGTAAGGCTCTATCTAATTTCAATGCTTGTTTGCTTTCTTTTAGTCCAATAATTGCAATTACTAACTGTCAATGTTCTTTTATGTATTCTGATGTTTGTAACTGAAAAATGTAATAAAAATTTATTATGTAAAAGAAAAGATGTTCTGGCTCAGCTAGATGTGGGAAAACTTTGTCATGAATATTCATAGTCCTATCCTCCCCCTTTACAGTATAAGAAGGGGAGGCAAACAGACAACATGGGGTTATACAGAGTTAAGGAACAACAGAGAAGGGAACCCAAGCTCCAGCTGTGTCATAGGCAAGGTGCCTGTGGGCCCAAGGATGGTGGTAGGGTCTCTGGGTCCATTAACAATGATTCCCTGTTGAGATCTCCAGAGTTCCATCAGCAGACACCAAGAAGAAGGGTCTCTAGGAGGGCCCTGAGAACCTCAGTAAGAAAAAGAACCAGAATGATACAACAGGGAGTAGTGGAGGGCTGCCCCTAAAGTGTAGTCACTGAAGACCCTTGAGGATCTACTCCTACCAGAAGTAACCTAAAGACAGCTAAAGAGTTGAAAAATGCAAGAGTTCATAAAGGGCAAATTGGTAAGCAAGCCTTGCAGTGATGATGTCCTGTACTGTACTAGAAAAGCCAGGTAACATAGAGCATTTTCCCACTGGAAGGTAGATTACTTAATGGTCATCAGGAGAAGGGGGCATGGCAAGAGCTGGCATCAGTACATCCCCTTGTTAAGGGCCAGGCATGGGACCCTGTTGTTTTGAAACAGCAGGGCTATCTATGTGTTGCCAGAAGGAGGCAGGTATGGCTGGACCAACTATCAACTATTAGCACTGTCATAATGCTGACATGCTTTAATGTAGTGTTGTTCTACAAGGACATAAGGAGAAAAGTGTAGGCATGGAACTCCCCCAGGGATAGTGCTTGCCCTACCAGGATGCAGGCCACACACAAATGGCCTTGGCAGTGCTAGGGCTCCATGAACTTCATAGGAATGTTAGTGACTGAAGTACAATGTGATGTGAATATGAACTAGATCTACTCAAACAGTTAATTATGTCCCTTAGAGCAAGGGTGAACCTGGTAAAGCAACTTTGGGAACATTTCGGATGTATAGATCCTGGGAATGGTGAGTATGGAAATGGGTGCCCCAAATGAAATGAAATGAAACACACAGTGTGATGCAGCTGATAGTGTTCCAGAAGCTACTGTATGTGGAAGGAAATAGTAATCGCAAGGGAAATGCACTTTGACTGCATTATGTGCCACTCAATAGCTAAGTAACCCAGCTTGATCCTAGCTTTATGTTGTTAATTTACAGCAAAGCAGATTTGAAAGCAAGGGAATTGGTTTTAATGGTGGAGGAATCCCCATTGGAAATATTAATAAAGTTAAAGTTAAACTTACCCTTTCCTAACCTAATCTCCTGGTGGGTGTTTATCGTACTCCAAAGAGTAACAGTTCTGTTTTTAATTAATTACAGTATACTTTGCAGAACTATAGGCACAGCCATGAGATAATGCTAATTAGTAATTTTAATGTGAATTGGAGCACAGTTGATTATAATCATGGTCTGTGTGAATTAAGCACTAATTTGGGTTTAACTCAGCTGATTCTGTGTATACTAGAATTAATCATAGGGATCCTTCTGCTTCCACTATACTGGACTTAATCTTTATTTCCAAACCAAACCTTTATAAAACTGGTGGGGTGGTCTTGGATTCTTTCTGCAATCACCAGGGGAGTGCATGTGTTAGAGCAAAAGGCAAAACACTGGATATTTCTAGGTCTATGTTCTGCAGCGTCTGGAGAAAGTTTGATTATTTGGTCTTCATTATGGACCTGTAATCGATTAATTGGGAAAGGATCACTCTGATTTCATCAGGGAATGAAACTTGGTTATTTTTTCAGGAAGAATTCAAGTTAGTCTTTAATAGACATGCAACATAAGAAAAGACATTCATCAACTCAGTTAATGCCCCATGTTACTGTAATGATCTAACTAAGGCTAGATGCATGAGGGATAAATGCTGGAAGCTTGCAGAAAGAAATCAAATTGTCAGAGGGACTGGACAGGTTACCAACAGGCTAGAAACAAATACCTACACAACATTAAAAGGGCAAACACAGTTTTTTTTTTCAAAACCTCACTTGTAGACCCTAACAATTCAAACCCAAAAGATTTGTAGGGACTTGTACACAAACTCCAGTTATTAAGTAGCCCTGAGCTCCCAAGTTCCTTTCTGGTGGACAATTAGTTAACTCCACTGGGTGAAGTAGTGGCTAATGGCTTCACTTAATTCTTTACTAGAGTGGGTACTGGTGCCTTAGACTTAACAGTTAAAGCCCCGTATGTTTATAATACACTCTGCATTATGGTATTCGAGAAGGCTCTGCTGCCAATCTCTGGTACTATGGTTTGAACAAACCTGACGATCGTTTACATATCATTTTAATTTGTCCTTAGTATGACAAGGCAACAGAAAATTGGATTGTGCAATACATTGATACTGTCTCTATTCTGCCTAGATACTTGTTAGAACTTTTGTTCAGCTCAGAACATCCACAACTATCAATGAAGCTGGCAGAGTTTTTATTACTCATAGTCAAGATCAGAAAAAGAAAGGTTCGGAGGGTAATTATAAATTGAGGTCCTCATCCCCCTGCTGTGCTGCTTGCTGAGCTTTAATATATCAGAAGAGTGTATTTTTCCTTCTATGGGGTTCGATCCTCTATTAGGCCTTGGCATGTTATTATAATTGTTGTTATTTCTACTTAAGAGATATGGTAAATCTGAAATATATTTTAAATACCCTAGTTTGGGTACTTTTTTATTTTGAGATTACTGGTTTTATTACATGATGAGGGTGTAGGTAACCAGACCTGAACCCTATCATGTCCAGTTAGCATCTTGTTATAACAAGATTATCTAAGTGTTTTTCATCTCTACTCTCGCTACTTACATTTTTTGAATATTAATATATCTTAATGTAATCTTTTTCTATGTTATTACATTTTATGGATGAATTATATTTTTGTAATCTTTTTGTGCATTGATTTTTGTAATGACCTGGGGTCGATCAAATAAATTTAAACTTTAAACTATAATACAGACCGGCCCCTTTGTCGAACAGAACAAATTAATTTACTTTTCAGGAAATAAAACTGGAAGATGTCCTGAGTGAACTGTTTAAAGTGAACACTTCAAACTCAGTTTGGCTTGACAATTTACCAGCAAACTTATTATAATGTGCCTTCCTTGTTCTAGTGAATCCATTAGCTACCATTTTTTATATTTCCTTATGAACTGGAGAATTTCCCTCAAATTGGAAAAGCACTAAAGTTATCCCACTTGTCAAATCAGAGGCAAAAATGGAGCTAAATAATAACAGACCAATCTCCCTGCTCCCAATTATATCTAAATTATTAGAAAGATTGGTAAGCATACAGCTGAAATATTACCTGGCTTCTATTAAAATGTTTAACCCCTGCCAATCAGCATTTAGGGAAAACACAGTACTACCAGAGCATTATCAAAGGTGGTTAATGACATTTAGAGTGCCCTAGATAGAAAATCAGTAGTAGGGGAAATGTTTATAGACCTGTCAAAAGCTTTCAACACCCTTAACCATGAGACTGGATAAACTTAAATCTTTAGGTATGTCCATGGTTGTCTTGAAATGGTTAAGTGACTACTTGACAAGTTCACACTGTTAAAGGCTGGAATAGGTCATAACATGCAAGCATGGATTGGTGCCATCTGTAAAACACTAGACAGGAAAACTGGAGTTTAAAATCTGAAATTCCATGATCAGCTCTTGAGAAATTTTTCATAAATGAAGATAATCATCAAATCATAATAGGAAATATCTATAAAGTACTGAAGAGATGCTTTGATTTACACCTATGGCACTTAAAGAAAGTTGGGAGCTGAGATAGACCAAATAAATGGGAGGCTGAAATGTTATATCCCCATATAATATCTAAAAGTGTTTGATTCAAACAAATGCGATACAATCTATTACACAGAATTTACTATACTTCCTCAAAACTACATAAATTCAGTGAAACAGTTTCAAAGCTTTGTCCAAGGTGTCAAGCTGATATTGGCTCCTTGACCCATATGTTTGTAAGCTGTATCTTTCTAAAAACCTTATGGAAAAAATAATTCTGGATATTGTTAACAACACTCTGGGAGTAGAGTTCCTATTTGACCCAGGAGACTCTTATTTGGAATATAAAGCAATGTTCCAACTGGTCTTAGCATGTATGATCTTCTCCTTATTGCTATAGCCATACTTAATGCAAAGAAATTAATATTACAGAAATGGAAAATTCCCACACCACCAACATATAGAGAATGGCTTAATCTTATGGTGGATACAGTAAAAGTGGAGAAAGTATATTGTAATTTAGAAGGAAATCTAGCTCAATTTGATGGAATTGGGGAATCTTTGAAGGAATTGGGAAGTCATTTATCAATAAATTACATACTAACTAAATTATTATATTGAGGCAAAATGCAGCAGATAAAATAGCTAAAAATACTACACTGAAATGATGATGGGCATTGAAATACCAGGCAGTGAACTAAGGCTGGAAATTTACTCTCAGCTGATTTATGGTTGGTGGTGATTCCCAATCTGATCCAACAAACAAAAAAAAGAAAAGACTACTTGATGGGATGACTACAGCACATCACTTTGAATTCTTATCAATTAAATCCCCTGCCATCAGTAAATGGATTCCCACAAACCTCCATTTTGGACCCTCTATTGTTTAATGTATACAGGAATTCTCTTTTCATTCCAAACTCTCAAATCAAATTCCACTTGTACACTGACAATACTATTGAGTATGTTACGAACAATACACACGCCCATGCCCAGTGTGTTCTTCAGAGAACTTTAAACTTCTTGCAATTTTTTTTTTTTTAACACAAGTAGGTGGTAAACATCATGACATCAAATGTTATATTATTTCAGCATACATATGCTGGTAACAAATTACAAGTCCAGGCATATACATATCTTGATATGTGGATAGACAGTTTCTGTAAATGAAATGTGCATGTCTGAATCAGAAACTTGGCATGTTGCATAAGGTTTGAAACAATTTACCTAGGGACGCAAGATTAAAACTTGCTCAGATTAGATTGTTCCAATTATTGACTACAGAGATGTCATCTATGGTGATGCATCAATAACTGAACTCACTAAAGTAGAGGTACAATGTAATAAATCTTCGCATGCCATTCTTGATATCCCACATACAAGATATCCTTGTTTGCTATACAAGGATCTAAACTGGTTAAAACTAGAAGTTTGTGGTAAACTTCACATGTTAAACATTATGCTTAAGGGTTACAAAGAGTCCCTCCCAGAGTATATTTTACAAAATTTGACAATAAAATCAGCCAGAATGGGGCTGAGCTCATTAGGTGGCCTGACATTTTTGTTCCCCTCTATGAAGGCAAATGTTGATAGGGTGTCCCTTCTGTTCCAGAGCCCTATAAATGGAATTTGCTACCAATATTGGGCCCTATGCATGAAATGTATGCTGGCAGTGCTGGTGTGCATAGGTCGGCTGCAGAGGATGATACACACAAAACAGATGCAACATATGGCCAGGCGACATGCACTAACTGCAAGTAGTGCTGCGAGTATGCCCTATGCGGACTGCTACACAAGAGCCATGTGTAGTGTGCGCATGGAGGTGTGACCATGTGGAGGGGTGTTCCAAGCACATGCACAAAGCAAGTTGTGATGCACAGACATGCATCCCTGGTACAGACAACTATAGCAGGGTGAGGGCTGCCATAGTACACTGCACTGTGGCACGATGGTGAGGGTGATGGCCAGTGCCTGACAGGCCTGCACATACATGCATGGCAGGCTGCAGCATCGATGGCTGAAGAGGGTGACCCACACATGGGCTAGCTGCATGCATGGAGTGCCCATGGTGCACAAAGCACCCCTCCCCATGTGAAGCAGAGGTGTGCCAACAGGGCACTGCAGCAGTGGTGGCTGCTCAGGGCACCAACATGGCTGTGCAGACAGCAGTGCAACCCTGCCCCGCACATGGACACTGGTGGCATGGGTGACATGGGCACACACCTGCCAGCAAGCATGCCATGGGCAACACCCCAGCGGTAAGCAACCCACCACCACTCATACTGCACAACAGCCCCGGAAACCCAGGAACATCCCTGATGGAGCCCATGAAGGTCACAGTGGCCCACCCAGAGTTTGTGTCCCTGTGTCTAATACATGGTGAGCAGAAGCACAATGGAAAGGCTGTGAAGACACCCATGGACCTGTACTGTGTAATGACATGCAGCATGACCCAGACCACACAGGCAAGGTACCGCCTGGGTGGACATCCACCAGCACTGAGGAGAATTTCTGACAGTGGTCCAATGATCATGTGTCAGGTACACCATGACCCAGTCTGCTGGTGCAGGTGGCAATGAGGACCCCCCCAGAGACAATGAACCACACTATTCCACAACCAGCTCAATGCTGCCACACTGCATGACACCCACTGTGTCGAATGGTCTAGGATGCTGTGGGGTATGGTGAGATACCTATGCGACATGGTGTCAGATGATGCTGCACCCCAGACAAGGAGGTCCAGGGCCATATTTGTGGAGACATGGGTGTTGTGTGCACTATCATATTATGCCATGGGGTCATTCCAGAGAGTCACAGGCAATGTGGTGTGTGTGTGCCAGTCATCCATGTCACGGGCTGTGTGACTGGTGACCGATGCACTGGTCACCCACAGGCAGGAACACCTAACATTCCCCATGGACACAGCTACCATACAGTCTACAAAATGGGCATTCCATGCCATGCATGGCATGCCCAATGTGAGTGGTGTCATCGATGGAATGCACATCCCAGTGCTGTCACCCACTGTGGAAGAGGAGGCATACCAGAACAGAAAGGGCTTCCACAGCATGAACTGCCAGATGGTCTGTGACATGGCAGGGATATTCACCAATGTCTGTACCAAGTTCCTGGGGTCCACGCATGATGCCTACATCCTGGATGCATCTGGCTTTGAGGCACACCTGCATGCCAGGGGTCTGGACGGGTGGCTTCCGGGTGAGAATGGGACCATTTACTATCCCACTTGTGGCATGTGCAAGGCACAGCAAGATGAATAACACACTGTCCTCTTTTTTTACCACAGGTGACAGTGGATACCCTCTGAGGCACTACCTCATGACCCCAATAATCCACCATAGATTGCTGCTGAGGAGGCCTACAACTGAGCACACCGGAGGATGCAGAATGTCATTGAGCATGCCATTGGTATAATGAAGATGAGGTTCCACTGCCTGGACCACGCTGGTGGCATCATCATGCTGTCTCCTGGCCATGCGTGCCATGATTTCACCATCTGTGCCATGCTGCACAACATAGCTGTGCATGGGAATGTACCAATGCCACCCCACCCACCTTTGGCACCACCGCTGGATGACGCAACCATGGCCCACCACCACGGTGGGAGATCGCAACCACAGGTGGCCATGCTGCATGTGCTGCCCTGGTGACAGGGTCATTCTGCACCTGTCCCCATATACCACCAATGTGTGGTGCAGCCACTTCCATGTAGCTCTGTGTCCATAGGCCCATCATGCCACTGGGGTGCATGATGATGATCACAATCCTGAGTGCACCCGTCACTGGAGGTGTGTGACTCTGCCTGTGCAGCCATTCTGGCCAGTAGCTGCACACATGATGCTCTGATGACCATGGGTATTCAAATGCCATGAGTACACAGGGGCAGGGGCATGGCATGTTGTTGCAGTCACTACGTGGTGTGTGGCTGATGCCATGAGTCCCCACCTGTGGCTGTGTGCCACATGTCCTTCCGGGCATGTCACCATCTGTTTCTGGAGATGTCCAGCCTGTGGGTGGTGTGTCTCTCCAGGGGGTGTGTGAGCACCCTGGTTAGGGCTGTATGGCTGGACCCATGTGCTGTCTGCCTTGGTGTCCCCACTATTCATCCTGTCCATCCTCCTACAACATCTGGACCGTCGGTACATCATTCTACCTAAATTGCCTATGTGCATGAATATATTAGTAAGAAGAAAATATCTGTAAATGATTGTCATCTAAATAGAGATTACAGGACTCTGGTCTTCTTGGGGAAAGGAAAGGTTGTGGCCATTGTAACTCTCAAGGGGCAAGAGGGACAAAAAGAAGAAACAGGTAATAATATAGGCTCATTGCCTTGCAAAAAAAACAAGCTGAAAGGGGCCTTTCTACCATCCTTTTGTCAAGTAGGTTAAGGCTGACAGTAAGTATAGTAGGATATAGTAGTTACATAGTGGCATAGAAATTGAAGATTGCCTGGGACTCTAAGCCCATCATGTCTACCCTTCCTTCATAAGCAGGCATGAATGAATATGCCATGCATCAAGTACAGTAAGTATTTATGAGTGAAACAGTCTGTATTAGTCATTAAAAAATGTTCGGTACTGTTCAAAATATATCAGCAACAAAGTCTATTTCGTAATTCAGAAAGCTGAAAACTTAACATTTTATCTCATGTTCTGTAAATAGGATTGGTTTCTTTGATACAAATGACAGTTATCGCTTTGCATCTTGTTTTGCCTTGGAGATCTGTTGACACTCTTTAGCTCTTCAGTGGAGCTGCTGAAACTCATTATCACAAAGTAACTTCACTTCAAAGACATTTCAGTGTAGCAGTTACAGTACAGCAGAATGCATGTCAAACACAGTCAAATTACACCCCCATATATTTTAATCTGACATCAATTATGATGTACACCTCTGAGGTTATGAAATGTTACTACAGGCATCATATGAAGCATGCAGTCACATCACATAAAGCACTTTATACTTAAGTCACTATTAAAAAAGTACGTTACTAAATGGATTTCTGCCAGTATGACTTGTTCTTCTTGTTTCCTGTGGGGATAAACTAGCTCACAGCTTACCAGTGAGCTTTTTCTTTTCAAGTTTTAACAAGAGATGAACAAGACTCTTGCCACAATGTGTTGCTACTGTGTCAATGAACTGAATATTTTCAGTTGTTTCACAACACGTTAATTAATCATAATCAGGAAAGCTTAAACATTTAAAAAAGAAATAATATTGGGCAGGAGGGTTTACAAAAAAAGGTAGTAGTAGTAGTACTAGTCATATTAATAGTATATTTATTTCTTTGGTGCCCAATCCCAGAGGCTGTAGGTGCCTTAAATATCAAACTACATATGGTAACAGTGGCACAGTAAATAACTTTCAATAAATAATGCCACACAACTAGCAAAGATACACAAGCAAAAACTGTTGCATCCATAGTGGGAGTTTCCCTTTGTTCCTTGTGTCCATTTCCTTACTGCATATCCACAAACTGCATGAAAAATTGTGCTGTGATGATGCAAAATGCAGTTGCATGCAAAAGATGCAAAAGCTGATGTAGGGAGAGGTGTACAAGTAACAGATGCTGTCATGCACTTGTAGCTGACGTGTTGGTTTATTTACACGTGTCCCAGCTGGAGCTCACTTTAGTTATGGACATGGTATAGATGTGTTACTGTTGTAGGCATGGGGCAGTCAGCAGCCTGCAGTCCATAATGCTGTGAAGCATTCCCTTATTCATATCTAGCTGGCACTGGGTGGCTCAGATACCATTGTGACTCAGTGGAGTAGTAGAAGTGGAGTGCAGCAAAAAAGAATCCTTGGGACATGTATTTTGCAGAGGTAGCAAAGCAGCGCCATATTGAATTCTATCCATTTGCTTGTGCTATTTTGCAGTTCCATGCTGGATATTGACATGGGAGTGGGATCATCACCTTTAGCATGCTCCCATCCATACCTGTTTGTGGATTGAGTTCATGGCGATATCACATTACAAATCTGGATGCAGCATCATCCTTATGTCCATATCTACAGACATGCATCACTTTTAACTTTGCTTTTGGACTAAGTTAGGTTTGGATATAAACTACTTACGTCTGGGACACAGTTGCCTTTGTGGCTAAGGGTGATATTCATTTTAGATGCAACCTCCTTTCTGGATGCAACTTTTGCGTATGCACTGTCAGTTTGAACAGCAGCAACCACTGAATGACCACTTAGTTTCTTGTCAGCTTTTCAGCCATGGTAGACCACTGTTAAAACAATTATCTTTTAGTAAAATGTATTAAACTGTGTTACAAATTACTAATTCTGCGTTTGTATTCTTTACTGCTGAATGCTTAGCTGTCATAAAGCAACATTCATGAGAAAATTTTTTTTTATTTTTTTCCTTTTCATTTTTTTCAGATCTTGGAAATAAACACATTCAGTATAGCAAAAAATAAACACATGAGAACAAACAGAAAATGCACCATTATCACAACACATTTAAGATTCACGTGTATGAGGTAAGTAATAAGACATGAGAGGGCATTGGTTCTCGTGGGCTACTGCACACCTTGGTGCTTTCGCTGAGTACCTTCAGCACCTGGAAGTGCATTAACCCATGTGCTAATAAAATGGGTAGTGTGGCAACATTGTATAAATATTAAAAAAATTAAAATTTTAAAAATAAGGGCGTTTTATTTTATTTTATTAAAAACTCTGAACAGTTATGTAGTTCTTTTACATAAGACCTGTCAGCAGCAGGTGCTATGATTTTGTTAGATTGTAGTAAAATAGGCTGTATTGGTTAAAAAATGAGATAGAGGTTGTTTTCTTTTGTATGACAAGTGTCTGTGTGTGTGTGTGTGTTTGTACAATGTTTATGTATTTGGAAAATCAATACAAATTTGTAACAGAAAAAAAGTGTCATTATGTCTAACTTCTGTTTGTCTGTTGTCAGTTTTTTTGAGGGACAGGTACTGACAGTCAATAAATAGAAATGGAACCTTGGGGTTATCATATCTGATGAGATCAAAGTTGCAGGGCAGTATGATAAATCAGCAGTTAGGTCCAGTGGGATGCTGGAATGCATAGGGAGAGGTTTCCCCAACAGGAGGAGGGAGGAGGTAGGTGGTGTTAGCACTGTATTGCTCACTGGTGTGACCCACCTGGTGTACTTGTGTCCAGGTTTGGAGGCTGCACCCCAGAAAGGACATAGACAGGGTGGAGGCAGTACAGATGAGGGCAACTAAAATGATGCAGGGGTTGCATCAAAAACCCTATGAGGAGAGACTAAGGATCTCAACATATACACCCCAGAAAAGAGGGGAGCAAGAGGGAATATGATAGAGACCTGTACATATCGCATGGGAGTGAATAAGGTATAGGAGGGGAGTCATTTTCAAATGAGAAAGAGCACCAGGACCAGAGGGCATATGATGAAGCTGGAAGGGACATGGAATTAAGAGGGATGTGAGGAAGTATTGTTTCACAGAAAGAGTGTTGGATGCCTGGAACAGACTGCCGGCAGAAGTGGTGGAGGTGAAAACAGTAATGGACTTCAAGCATGCAGGGGGTAGACATAGGGGAATATTAGTAAACAGTCAGGGAGGAGGGAAGATCACCGATGATCAGTTAGGATCTATGGAGACAGACTAGTCAGGGATCATTTGGCCAGACTGGGTGGGCCAAGCAGTCCTTTTTTACCAACAATTATATATTTTTCTGTTTATTGATATTTGCTAGGGAATGAATGACAGGCAGCTTATTGCTGTGTTGTTGTTGGAGCGAGTTAACTTGTTTCTTGCTGTGCTGTTGGTGGAGCAAGTGAGCTTGTTTGAAAAAAGAAATGATTAGCTCATCAATAGCTCTATAATTGCTAGTCCCATATTATTTAAATAAAATGGAGTGTTGCTAACGTTTAGCACTGGAGAATGGAATCACAGTAAGTCTTTGGATGGGGTGGATGGAAAGTGTAGTGAGCAATTGAGTAGCAGCACTGGAAGTTAATGAGAAGAGGTATGAGTGAGTCAGAGATGTTAATTAAAAAAACAGCATTCAAGTACTTACAGTGTTACAATGCACATTTTTTTTTTACTTAAAGCAAACTGGGATTGAAGGGTAAGCAGGTGGCTGGGGAGGTTGGGAAGGTGGGGAATTAGGAAAGAGTAATTAGCAGCAATTGGCATGTTTCATCTACAGTAAGAAAGAGAAATTGATCAAGCAGTATAACAGGTGTGGTGCAGAAAGTAGGAAAAGGAGAAACAAAATGTAAGTAGACGAGTTTTAAGTTATGGGAGAATTAACAGATGTGTGGGGGTGGGGAGGTTATAAAATTAAGTATTAGGGTACTTTTCTTAATTAATGGCATTTGGGAGTGGGGACAGTTTTCACTTTACCACCATGGCAGCCAGAAATCTCTTTTAAGAAAATTCAGGGAGGCACGGAAGTCTGGATGGTCTGTGTCCTGGTTGCCAGAAGGGTGCCTGAATCACTTTTTGCCATCCTGTAAGATTCAGGGTTCTGAACCCTCTCAGCCAATCAGGATGCAGTATATTCTCTAGTTATTTTGTAATTCAGGTTAAAGTACTGTACTTACAGTTGCTTTATATATAGTTCTCAAGTTAGAAGTGAGGATTCCAGCATCCAACTAGCAATACCAAAATAATTACATTTTTGAGTAGAACCTAGACATAGACAAATAAAAAATCTTAACTGCGTGTTAGCTGAAATAATAAAAAAAAATATTTTTTTAGGGTTCAGTGAAGAAGAACACACACATATATTGCATTAACTCAAATCGTGCATTTGAGTGAGAAGCATAGCAGTTTGAAGTTGGAAGGGACACTAGGTCATTCTGTTCCCCCCACCCACCCACAGACACACACTCTTCCAAAGCGGGGAGCAAGTAATTATATGGACTACACCCACTCTTCTGCTCAAGGTACCTTGCAATTCCCCTGGTAACCGTGAAGGGTCATGATGATTTCATAGTCACTATTTCCACTGAAAGGCTGGTTCAAAAATTAATCACCCTCTGAGGGAAATGTGTCCTAATCTTACCTCTGTATTTACCACCTTTGAGCTTCAGGGTGTGGTCCCACATTTTGTTGGAGCACCACGGATTAAACATCTCCATCTGGTTGATAATGTTGATACCACTAAGTATAATGAAGACTGAGATCTTGTTTCCACCCCAGCCTCCTTTTTTCCATGGTTAACAAGTTAAGAACTTCCAACTTTTTTTATAACTTCCTTTGGTACCCAGAACCCTAATCATTTTGGTTTCCCCGTGTTACAGCCTCTTGACTACCTCAGTGTTATTTTTGTGTTCAGGAGGCCAGAAATGCACACAGTACTCCAAGTGGGTTCTGAGCAGGGCCTTTTAAAATTGTAGGCTTACATCCCTTGTTCTGCTGGTTGCCCTTGCTTGATGCACCCCAGCATTCTGCTGGCCCTCTGGACAGCAGCTGAGAACTGCTTGCCATGTGTCAGACTCCTATCTATTGCTACCCACAGGTCTTTTTCCCTGTCCACTGCAGCAGGAGACGCTCCACACATTGTAGTAGTAGTAGTAGTAGTAGTAGTAGTCAAAGTTTTTATTTTTATACAGGAAAGGTAGTACAATAACACCATTAGGATTATTAATCTCATTTTCAAGGTGATCCTGTTCAACTTTTGCATTTGCAGTATAAAAGCATACAAAACTTAGAAAAAAGACATATAGTACATGCAAATACACTTACAGCTTAATCATTACAGATATATTGTACTGCTAGTTCTTGTCTTAGTGTTCAACATTAAGTTCTTTGTAGCTAGGCCAACAATTGAAATAACTCTATTCCATATTTGAGCAGCTATAAAAGAAAAGGTTTTCTCATCAAATTTATTTTTTAAACCTGGTGCCTTTAAGAAGCCTTATTAGAGCTTCTCAGGGCATATTTAGTCTCAGATCTAACCAACTTATCAGATTAATTTACCAATTTGGCTAACTGTATTACTTTATACACTATACTTGCCCAAACTACAAATACTCTATTTTCTATTGTAAGACATGCTAATTTATCATATAATATACAATGATGTGTTCTCAGGTCTGCTTTCAATATAAACCATGCTAACCGATGATATATTATTTCTACCTTTCTTAAATTTGTTGAATTTGCCAGTCCATATATGTGTTTATAAAATGGGCAAAGGATTTCAAGCAATCTGATTGGTTGTTAGCTGTGCATTAGATGTGTCTAATGCACAGCTAAAACTAGAACTCCCATTTAGAATACACAGGCCCATTTATAAGCGCACACATCTGGGATAAGACAGACAGCCCACTGCATCTATTAGACTGGATGCACTGCCTGTGGCCTCGTACCTCACTACGTCCCCCTAGCCGTACATTAGAACTGTCTAATGCACACCCCATCATGTCTTATTGCTTACATACCATAGTCCATAATCGAGAGTAAGAGCTGATTTATCATTTTAGTTCTCATATCCAAGTTTAAGCAGTAACCGGTTCTTCTCAAAGCCCCTAATTTGACATTCTGTTTCTTTACTAGTTCTGTTATATGATAATCAAATTTCAACTTATGATCTATCCAAAATCCAAGATATTTATACTGTGCTACTTGAGTTAATTATTCTCATGTTCTAGTTGTTATTTTTAACTCTTGTTCTTTGACTTTTTTCCCTTTTTTGTTGTTGGATCGAAAAACATAATCTGTAATTTTTTTGCTAGTTAGTATCAATTTTGAATTTTCAAACCACTCCTGAATTTGGAGTAAATCCTTCTGTGCATTTTTTGAGCTTGAGCCAAACTTGTACCAGATGACACTATTGCTGTGTCATCTGCTTACATTCGCACCTGTGTTGTTTCCAATATATTTGGTAATGAATTTGTGTAAATCATAGCATATTCAGCCAACATGCAGCACCTTTATTACAGTTACTGCAAGTGACATGCTGCAGAGTTTTGCTTTTGCAGGAGCCCCATGTAATACAATGGCAATAACTCCAATTTGTCATGAGGGAAAGTGTGACATGCTTAACACAGAGGTTTGCATCATTGCTGACTTTGCTATATGTCTGTTTTCCCCTTAAGTGTAGCACCTTGCATTTGGTTACATTGAGTCTAATATTCCAGGAGTCTGACAGAGCAGCTTGTTTAGTTATTCTGGAAGTTAGTCCCATTCTTCAAGAGAGTCTGCCACCCTGGCCAGCTTTTTGTTATCTGTGAACTTAAGCTATCAACTGGAGACCCCAGCTTCCAGATCATCAAAGAAAATATTGAACAGCAGTGGCCACTGCACCAATACCCTGTGGGATGCTACTGAGTAGAACTCTCCACGCTAGTAATGCCTGTCCACCACAACCCTTCTACTTCTTGTCCTCAAGCCAGTTAGCAAACCACTTTGTGTATGATCATGTATAACACACTGGTGTACTTTGCCCAGAAGCTTGTCTTGGGCCATAGTGTCAATGGACTTGTTGAAGTCCAGATGGACTTCATCTATGACCTATCTTGTGTTCACCTTCTTGGTCACCTCCTTGAATAAGATTGCCTGAATTATGTGGGATGATCTGTTTCTCAAAACAACAGGCTGAGAATGGGCATGAAGCTTTGTCTTAACCATGTGCTTCATAATTCTGTCTCTGATAATGGCTTCCTGGACCTTGTCCAAACCCAATACCAGGCAGACTGACCCATAGATGCTTGTTTAGACTTTGCCCCATTCATGAAGATGGGGACCCCTATGTCTAATTTTCTGTTCTCTGGTACCACAATTGTCTATACAGTCTACATGTTACTGAAAATGGCCCCACCAGTTATTCATTTAGCTCCATTGTGATTTTGTAGTGCATCCCATCTGCCCCTTGGGATTTAACTGGCTTAACCTTTTCCAGGTAGTGAGCTATGAGGGTATTATCTCCTCGAGTTGTGTCATTGCACCCCTGATGCCATGAACTCTGCTGATGAACAGTCTCTACCTTGTGGCTCTTTAGTGAACATCAAAGTATTCATTTGGCATCTCAGTCATTGTCTCTGACTCTATCACATTGTTACTACCCCAGTCCCCTATTCTCATGGGCATAATCAACTCCTTCCCCTTTCTTTTTCCAGTAATGTAATGTATGGCAGTGCTACTTGCTACAGCTCCTAAACCTAGTCTAACCTGGTCTCTTCTTCTTCTGCATGGTCCTATACTAGCGAGTCAATATTATGTAAAAAAAAAGTATTATCAGTTTGCTGCATTTGTACATTTACCATTCATTTTGGTACTCAAATTGTATTAATTTCTATGTGTTCTGACTTACAAAGCCCTACACGGACTGGGCCCAGACTACTTGACAGAGCTCCTGTTACCCTACTGCCCCAAGCGATCGCTCCGCTTGGTGGACAAGGGGTTGCTAGAGGTTCTGAGGGTTTCTTTGAAATCTTTGGGGGCCTGTGCTTTTATGTATGTGGCCCCAACCCTCTGGAATTCTCTACCCCATCCACTGTGGGAGTGCACGTCTGTGGAGGAATTTAAACAGGCCTTAAAGACCCATATGTGGTTGTCAGCTTTCCCCTGATGATGATGATGTTTTAACGTATTTTATGAATTCAGTATTATTGTATTTGTGTTTTATTTATTGTTTTATGAAGCTTATTGTTAAGGCACCTTGGTTTCAGAAAGGCATAATATAAATAAAGAATATTATTATTATTATTATTGTAAATTTATTGTTCTCCGTTTGGTGCATCTGTCTTCCCACTCCATGGGTCACACCTGGAAACTAGTCTTGGCTCAGCATGCCTTTGCCAATTACTAGATTTTAAATAAAAATAAAATAAATGAATATGGAGGCAATGGTGTTGCACATAGCTTCTACTGATGTCATGACTTCCAGACCTTTCGTGATGTTTTAATTCCGGTCATGCACTTCATCTGTGCTGCTCTGTACTCATCTCTGGGTTGGAGATAATCTGTGTCTTGTCATTGACCTTCTCTAAGAATTAGGCTTAGATCTTTGTTGATCTGGGGGGCATGTCTTGGCTCATTTCTCTTTTTGCTTACAGGGATACAGACATCTACAGCTACTTATCACACCTTCTATAAAAAAACACATATGTGCTCTGGGTTATCAGCTTTATGGAACTTCTCCAGTTCCCTGGTCACAATACCCTCATCTTGGCAAAGTTTAACTTTCAAAATCCCAGGTCCTTGTGGCTGAGGCCAGGCTAGTCTTCCCTGTTACTAGGGAGAAAGTTACATGGTTGAGGTCACTGCCTATCACTGGTTCCTTGACATTCATTGTAGAGAGGACCCTATCTCCACATCAGAGAACAATGTAAATGATGCCCTCAAACCTATTTCCCCATTGGACATGCTATTCTAGGAAGTAGTCCTCGAAAGTAAGAAGGAACTAAATCTCAGTCCTGTTATTAGCTCTCTCAAAACATCAAGTCTGTACCTGGGAAATAAAAGTACCAAGAATAATCACAGCATCTGATTGGCTGCTTTCATAATTTCCCTAACCAGCTTGTCATCATGTTCCACACAGCTTTTGTAGGGCCTCCAGCACACCAGTTTGGTGACACCTTTGCTTCCATTACAGATGGACTGTGTGGCACTTTCTGAGCACCTGTTGTCCTTCTTGTCTTCACACTGACCCCTTCCCCATCACATCCTCTTTACATACAAGTCAAGCTTTTCAGAATAGTATGCTTCCCTCTATCCTGGTGTCCCAATCATTTTGTTTCTTTACCAAGTGTCTGTGTGTATCATTAAGTCCTAGCCTTCAAGGTGCAGCATGCCCTCAGCCTTGTCCATTTTTCTGGGTGCACTCTTCATATTGGCTGCATGCAAGTGAGGACAGATACCCATCTATGTTTCCTCTCCTCCCCTGGGTTCTCCTCCCTTGGTGCCAATCTGCTGTACTGTCCTTTTTTATGAAAGCTCAGATAGCTTGCATTTTATATACAAGTATATTGTCAACCATTACATGCTCTCATATTTTGTCCCTAGGTGGTCCTGAAATCTTCATCACTGACATACATTAGATTGTTTAAGCATGGAATGTTAATCAGGATATATTTTAGACATTAGCCATTAAAGGATTCCATATAGTATCTTATTCATTTGGTTTGCCTTCTATAGTATAATACATCCTTTCAGGTTTACTGTTGTCATTCAGTAGACTCATTCAGTAAATGGAACCATTGATTATATGTTGGGGGGGTTGTATCTTTTCAATGTAATAGTATAATTTTTCTAGCATTCACTAATAGTAAATTGATCAGATATAGCTGATTATTCACTTCTTCTTGCACTTGCCATCCTAGGATACCTAATATTTTAATCCCTGGGTTAAAAGGGAAAACAACCCCAATGATTTTAGCAACTAATCTGTGGACCTTTTCCCACAGGTGATCAAGTTTTGGACCATTGGCTAACATGTATAATAAAAGAACTACAAAAGAACCTCAGAGCAAATACACTGAGGCAAGAGTTACCCCAGAGGGTATTCGCCTTCCAGCCAAATTCTAAAGAAAAACGCAGTTGCACATACCCCAATAATGCAAAGCATCATGGGAAGTACTGTATATACAGATCCACATGAAATAATTTGGACTAGCTCAACTTTCAGCAGAACTCCATGGTGCCATATGGCCTCACAATGCAATCAGCAAAGGCTGAGAACAAAAGAAACAGACACGTGTTTCATCCTCATTTAGACTCATCAGTGCATCATATCTGTATCTCACCCAGGGCAAGGGAGCCAGCCAGCCTTAAGGGAGGTTTTACTAGTTTGCGTCAGTTGGGGAGCCCATAGTAGAGGATGAAGAGAACTACAAAAGAACCTCAGAGAAAATACACTGAGGCATGGGTTATCCCAGAGGATATTGACCTCATAGCCAAATTCTAAAGAAAAACACAATTGCACATACCCCAATAATGTAAAGTATCATGGGAAGCATTTGCAAATCTCCATGCTTAAAGTTGAGCCAGTTCAAATTCCTTCATGAAGATTTGCAGATGCTTCCCATGATGCTTTGCATTATTGGAGTATATACAATTGTATTTTTCTCATGTATAAGAAAAACTTTTTTGATTATTGCATATTGGACAGTGTCCTCATAAAATTCGATTAAATGTGTGTAGTCTGGATGGTGTTAAAGAGCTAGGGCCGGATATTCAAAAGGGTTGCGCCATGCGCAATAGGGTTGCGCACGCACAAGTCCAAAAGTGCGCCATTCTGCGATATTCAGCAGGAGGCAGTTGCGCCACCGAAAACATGCTGAGCAGCAGTGCAATGCAAATGAAGGCATGCGCAACCAAAGGGGGTGGATCCATGCATAAAGAGCGCAATGCGCTATTCAAAGACTTGCGCAATGCGCAACAGCGGAACAGCCGGAAGTTGCGCCCCAGCGGAAATGAGCCAAAATAAAAAGGCTCAAGGAAGAGGCACAAGAACGCTACAGGGATGCCAAGTGGGGAAGAGAGAGAGAGAAAGACAGACAGTGACAGGCCAGGGCAGGCAAGGGAAGCAGTGTGGGCCATAGGCTGTGGAGGCCAGCGGGGGGTGCCCGGTGCAGTGGAAGTAGCAGTCAGGACAGCGGGGTAACACAGCAACATCAGCCGGGGGGGTCACAAGCCAGGAGATGGACAGTGGCAGCTTCCACATGGAAGCTGTAATGAGGCGGTGAGAATGCAAGGTAGGGGCAGTGGCGTGGATGGGCCCCGTCGGCGTACACCCCAACAGGCAGTACCGTGCCCGCATCAGCTTTGAGCTGTACACAGATGTAGAGATCGTGGGCGGGTACCACCTGAACAGGGCAATACTGAGGCGGCTCTGTGAGCTGTGCAGTGATGTGATGCAGGCACCCTCACGATGGAGTCACGCTCTGTCAGTGGAGACCAAGGTGACAGCCTGCATGTGCCTGCTCACCACGGGCAACTTCCAGAGGCCAACAGGGGACACCACAGGCATCACACAGTCAGCCACATCACGCATCCTCACCCAATTCCTCAGCGCCCTGCTTCCACATGCTGTGGAGCACATCCATTTCCCCAGCACCGTGGCAGAGTGTACAGCAAACACGCAGGAGTTCCACAGGGTAGCACATATGCCTGGCGTGCTAGGGGCCATAGACTGCACCCATGTGGCCATTCGCATGCCACCTGGCCCTGATGGGGCCGCATATAGGAACAGAAAGGGCTTCTCCAGTGTCAACTGCCAGGTGGTGTGTGATGCCACTGGGCGTATAATCAATGTCTGTGCCACACACCCTGGTGGAGCACATGATGCCTTCATATGGCATCAGTCCACACTGTGCCATCGATTCGAGAGTGGGGACATCCCACAGGCCATCTAGTGGGTGAGTACGCATGTAGAAATGCAAACTTGGGGCAAGGGTGGATGCCACGGGTGCCATGGTAGTGGCACACAGGGATATGGGCAATATGGACCTGAACATGATACTGATCTCCACTATCTCCACACAGGTGACAGTGGATACCCACTCGTCCCTGGCTGCTCCACACCGCATCGGCACCCCATGACCCCATCGCAGCAACGCTATAATGAGGCAATACGCCACATGCAACATCATTGAGCGGGTGTTTGGGATGCCCAAGGCATGCTTCTGATGCCTGGACACCTCCGGCGGTGCCCTCACAGTACAGCCCTCAAAGGCCTGTGGGATATTCCTGGCCTGTTGTATCCTGCACAACATGGCCAAAGACTGTGGGATAGCCCTACAGGTTGAAGAGGGGGACAGCGATGGGGACGCCAGCGGTGCCGGTGTTGATGGTGATGAGCAGCCCCCCCTTGGACGGCAGGACCCCCGACTGATCCGGCAGGCCCAGCTACACCGGGACACCATCATGGAGGAGCATTATGCATGACACAGGTAAGTCAAGGGGCCATGTGCAAACAACACTGTCCTGGCACAACCCACAGGCACACAGAGTGACACACCAGGGGTGCATGATGGCAAGGGGAGTGGAAGGGACCAGGCACACAAACACACCATCAGGGAGGGGCGAACAGTCATATGGACACACACACACACACACAGGCACAAAGCGCACATGGGCAGGTGCACAGCAGAGCAGGAACAGACATGGCAAACACACAGATCCACAGACCACACCCACCACCTGTACTGCTCAAGTACGTGTGTCAGATGCTGGGCACCCTTGCACCTTGGTGTACAGTACAATGCAGGCATCATCATGCACACGCACCTGTGGACAGCAGTCGGGATGGTGTGCAGGTGGTCTGTATGTCGGTGTGATGTGCAGGGCACCCACCAGTGCACTGCCCACCATGACACACAGTGCACACAGGGCAGCACCAGACAGGGCCCGCACTGGGAGACAGGTCGGTCATGTTGCACCATTCCACGGCCACCACAGATGCGTAGCGCCCGCGTGACCCAACAGCACTGGCAGGCTGAGCAGGGGCACATGGGTGGCACTGATGGATCACCAGGGGTCCCACTGCACGATCGCTGACCTTGTCCACAGTGGGGTCTGTAGTATGCCAAACATACCGCACAAGGTGCTTTGGATGCCCACAGCAGAACCCGGCATCGACAGGTTTGCGATGCACGACGCCAGGAATGGGAGTGGAGAGCGACTGTGTGGGGTGCGCAGTACAGGAGCACCTGCTTGTGTGTCCAATGCAGCCACGACAGCGAGCAATGCCTGGGTCTGCCTGTCAATGGTGGCAGTCACATCCATCCGCATATGGTCCATCTCTGCACGGTCCAGAGCACAGTCCCTGCTGTGCTGCTCCACAGCCACACACAGTGCCTCCACTGACGTTGCAACCCACCTTTGCTGCTGTACTGATTCCCACAGCAGGCGGGTGTGCTCTTCAAATGGGTACTCTGCCACAATGGCATCCTGTCCCCCAGGGTATGGAAGGTCCTGATGCTCAACACCCCTTGAGGGTGGGCGCTGTTCACCAGGACCAGGAATGGGCATATCAAAGGGCGGTGGGCATGTGCCACCGCTGGACACTGTACCCCCAGACCTGGTGGTGACTGTTGCTGCTCCCTCCAACCGGCTGCCCCAGGGACCACTGCTCCACTGCTGTGGCCGCAGACAGTGCCAGACACCTGCACAGCCACCGGTGCTGCCCCACCGGTGCTGACAGGCACAGCCTGGGACTGTGCCGACATGCTGGCACAATGTTGGAACCAGCTAGGCCCAGGGCCACGCAGTTGGCCTGCTGTGTCCCCGCCATGGGACACACACATGTCACTGCCCATTGAAGTCCTTGTATCATCAATGGTGCAGGCACGCACACAGCCACAGTCACAGCGCGGCTGGCATGCTTGCATGCCAGACTGCTGAGACACAGGCTGTGCACCCCCCACCGACTCACCGACACCAGAGTTGGCAGCCCAGCGTGCATGCTGGTGCAGCATGCTGGCTGGTGACAGAGGTGGATGGACCTCTCCATGTCCAGCAGGTCTTCCTCACTGCCTGACCCACCACCACCGCCCCTGAAGATGAACAGGATCTATAACAGAAAGAGAGGACATGTGAGTGCATGTGAACAACCTTCCCCCCCAACACCACCACCATGTCATACCATGCAGTGATGGGCTTCCACCTGTCTAGAATCCACCTCCTGGTACACCCTCAATAGCACTCCTCTGCATTGATGCAGCCAGTCGGTCCTCAGCCAGGGTCAGCTCCACCACCGCTGGCTGGCCCCTGCCAGTGCCAGCACGTGCCACCCTGAGGGCTGCCACCTTCTCTTTCACCCTCCTGCAGTCTGTCCCCATCTTCTTTTTGCATTCCTGCATGGAGCGCTGGTGGCTTCCGTGCAGGTTCACTGCCCGAGCTACCCCCTCCCATGCAGCCGCACGGGCCTGAGGAGTGCCCCGCCATCCACTCAGTAGTGACTCCTCCTCCAGGTAGGCCTGGAAGAGGGCCTCTGTCTCCTCCATGGTGAAGTTGGGCCTCCTCCTCCACCCACCATCCTCACCCTCACCTTGGCTCTGCTCGGTCATGGTGATCTGTATGGGTGGAAGTGGACACCTGTCACTGTGCAGTCTACAGCGTTATCCCATGACCATTGTCCAGAACATCCCACAGCATGCAACCCACCTCTCACCTCCAGTAACCGAATCTGGCCAGCGCAGCCCAATGTCGCACATTTATAGCGCAATGCATGCAAATTAGGAGTGCAGCAACTGTAATGAGATGCAAATTGCGCCACTGTGCCTTTGAATGGCTAATCAGATGATTTGTATGTTTCGGCTGAATATCGCCATTGCCAGATTTGGCAGCACACGTTGAGCCGGCTGAGCCAATGGCGCAGATCTGTGACTGTGTGGTACACTGCATTGCGATGCCCAGGTAGCTTACGCAGGTGTTCGCTGGCCATTGATGACGTGCTGCACAAGATCGGCATCCAGGCCATGGCCACCATTGTGCCAGTGGCGCTACAGCACTGGGCACCATATGGTGCTGTGGCACTACTGCACAATAGTCCACTGTGGCACTGGCACACGGTGATCGAGTGCAGGGATGCGATGACATCAGATGGCTGTCGTGGCCTTGCGTCGTAGACCCTGACCTGGTGTGCCGACCTTTGCCCCCTGGCACTGTTTGGCTGCCATGTATACTGACTCTACCTGCGCTGTTTGGTGACAGCGCTATGTGAACTGACGGCGCTGTACGAACAGCGCGATTGGAACCTATGGTTGTCTATTGTGCAACATTTCCACGTGGGGCTGCCGTGCTGCGGGGCACCATATTGCCTGCTGTATGACCCAAAATATGGCACGCAGAAGAGCTCCCCAATGGAGCCAGGTGGAGGTGGCCAAGGGTGGCCCTGGTTGAGCCCCACTATGAGGCACTGTACAGGGATGAGCTCCTCACCATGGCCCGCACCCAGGTGTGGCTGCAGGTGGCCACTGACCTGGTGAGGGTCACAGGGCAGTGCCGGTCTGTGGAGCAGTGCAGGCACAGGTTTAGTGACCTCCGCGGGAGGGAGGGCGATGCTTGATGCCTGGGTCACGTGCACGAGGGGCGCCAGCTCTAGGCCAGGTGGGTGTACTATCTCTGCACCTGTATTCTGTGAGGGGTGACTGTGTTTTGGTGGCGGTGCATGGGGATGGCTCTGCCATGGTTGGCTGTGTCAGTGTGTGCAGGTGTGAGATGCATGGGTCTGGCTGTGTGGGCAGGCACACTCACTGGGGCGGGGGCAGTCTGCTTTGGGGTCACACTGATGTTTTTCTCAACATTTGTCACCCACAGGCCTGGTGGAGAGGATGCAGGCACAGGCTGAGGAGGGCCGTGGCAGGGACCAGGTGGTGGACGGAGGAGACTTGAGGGGTGGGCCACAGCGGCAGCAGCAGCAGCAGCAGTCACAGCTGCTTGATGAGTGTGAGTATCATTACATCATGGATGCTATTGCATGCTGGAGGGGGTGGGCATGACCACCAGCCATGGACAACACAACCATGCATGACACAGGCGACAGTCATCACTGTCCAGTGTCACTGCACGTCTGTGTGTGCGTCACTGGTGGTCCATGCATGCACTGGGCACATGGCTGTGGAACTGGCATCCCACCACATTGCCACATCACTTAACAGCCTTGTTTGTGCTGTGATGGACATGGGCAGTGTGTGTGTTCAGTGGTGCACATAGCTGGTGCTGTCTGGTTGGGCATGTCATGTGCATGGTCACTGTGGGTGGGTGCATACCATCACAGGTGCGGGGCACTGGGCTATATGCCTTGCAGGATGGGTGGTGTTCAGGGTTGTGGACAGTCACAGCCATTGACTGTGTTCCCTTTTCCTAGGCCTCAGCATCCTACGCAGGATGGACCATGCCCTCCAGCGGCTGACCAGGGTCTCCATGGCAACACATGACATCCTCCAGGACATTCAGTGCCATGGGGTCAGGCGACGACGGAGGCGACAGGGACAGCACCAGGCAGCAGCAGACCAGCCTGCAAGGTGATAGATGTGCTTCCCCTTCCCACTTCACCCATCCCTCCCACCCTGCCTTCCCTCTCCCAGTTGTTCACCCCTACCCCTTGCCCACCCCTACCTTGTACCCCTCCCCCTTGTCTTGTACATATCTGTATATAGTTTTGTTCTTGATCTTGTTGTTGTAATTTCTGTTTTCCAATATATATATATTTTGTTATGAATACTGTGGTGGTCTCTGATTTGCAGCTGGCTATGGTTGCTCAGTTGCAGTGGTGTGCATGCCATCTGGGGTGGTATGGTCCTGGGTATGTGTGTGTGTGTGTGTGTGCATGGGGAGGTGTCTCCGGTGTGGCAGTGACTTTCAGTCGGTCTTGCCATCTGCTGCCGCCCACTGCTGGGTGCCCAGGTTGGGTCTGGCTTGTATGGTTCTATGCTACACGAAGTTGACGTGTGCTGGGGGGATGCATGGTGTTTACTGCAGTGACAGTCACTGCACATGGGTGGTGTCTTGGGGTCATAGTGCAGGGTGTGCTGTGCAGATGGAGGGCTGCTGTGCACTGTGGTTGTCAACCCCCTGTGTGTGGCAGTCTCAGCCTGACAGTGGTTGTGCTGGGGCGTCATGGCCTGCTGTGCTTTGTTGGCTTGTCCCCATGGGCCATTGGATCATCCATCCTTCCCCCAGTGATGCTGTGCTTGGGGTGTGCAGGTGTCTTGTTGGTTCTGCAGTGTGTTCCTGTGCCCATGTGTGGCATGGCTGGCAGTGGGCCTCAGCCTGCTTCCCTGGTTGTGCAGTTCCATTGCTCTGCTGGGGGGGGTCTGCTTGAGCTATGGCACCTCTGGACTGCTCAGCTGGGCTAGCCTTGTTGCGCTATGATGCAACCTTTCTGCTCAGCTTCCCCTTCCTGGTTGCGCTATGGCGCAGTTTGTGCGATATTCAGACGTTGGCTGCTTGTGCAATTTGTTTTGCTCCATGTTTGAATATCGCGTCTGTTGCACCTATGCGCAATTGACTTGTGCTTGCTCCTGCTGTTGTGCACTTTTTCGACGCAGTTTGAATATCCGGCCCCTAGTGTACTGCCTAAATCTAATATTAGATTTTAAAAGCAGCTAACCATTACCTTTTATATCTGAGGTACTGTTTCTTTTCCCTTTGTTTAATTAGAAGATTTTTACCTGATGTTAGTAGGTGTGATGTATGGAACAGCTCTTAGCCTGGCAACTGACATATCTTGACCTACTGCCCTACACTACATCATCAGCATTCTGACCTCACTGACTGTGACATCACTGTTACTTAGGAAAAGCAAGTGAGTGACTGCCAGGTAATTCATCTGTGATGTCACTGTCAGTGAGATCATAATGCTGATGATGCAGTGTGAGGCTGTAGAGTTAGTTATGTTAGCTGCTAGGCCAAGAGCTGTTCCACACATCCAGCACAATATTATTACATAGAAGACTTCAGAAATAAAAAGTTACAACTGACTACTATTTAAAATTTGTATTATTTTCATGTCTGCCTGTTTTGGCTCTACTAGCTCTCTAAGTATATGTGTACCAAATACAATTTAATATGTTACATTTGTTTTTAGATATTTGGGCAACTGAATTTATTATATGGATCCAATTGTCAGATACATGCCTATTGCCTATATCTTCAGCCCATCTTTCTGCTACTGATATCGTGCAATATGTTCTGCTACCTACTAAGATTTTATATATTTTTCCTGTTTATTTATCTTGTGCATTTTCTATCTCTGTCATTAATTTTCTAGTTCATATGTTTCTGGTATTATTTTTTTTTAGTTCTTCTTTATAGATTGTCTAACTCTTAAGAATATAATAAAGTTACCTGATGGTATATTCTATTTCTGCCTAAATTCTGAAAATGTCATTAAAGAATTTTGTTGTAAAAAAGTGCCATTTCTATTACTCCTTTCTTTTCCCAGTCCAATAATATATGATGTTCTATACATTTGGAATATTTTTATTGTATTGTGTAGGAGTGTATTTAGAAATAATTTCATTAAATGTTGTCTCTATATGAAGGTCCTTCCAGGCTATAATAGTTGATTCAGAGAATGGTGATAAATCTTCCTAATTTCTATGTTTTAAGTATGAACGATATAAAATATTTCTTAGTTCCCATTTGGAAGTACTTCTTTCGGTTTTTACAATGTTGGTAAATCTATGTTTTCCTTATTAAACCAATCAAATGGTTCCATTTGACATGTTAGATAACAAAAATAAAGATTGGGGATTTGCAATTCTCCTTTTCCCCCTTGATGCATACAAGTTTTGTAGACTAATTTTGAGTGTTGTGTTTTTCATTTAAAAAAATCCTCTGATGATTGTTTTCCATTCTTTGAAAAAGATTTGTGGCATCCCTAATGGGGAGGGCTTGCAACAGAAAAATCTTGGTAATATATTGATCTTTATAACATTAGCCCTTCACATCAGGGTCAAAGGCAGAGTAATCCATATTTGAAGATCAGCTTTGATTTTGTTTTTTTCAGTAATGGTGTAAAATTCAGATCAAAACATTCTTCGTCATTTTTAGCTATTTGTACATCTAAGTACCTGAAATGGTGTTTAACGTTCCTTAATTCTGGAATTGGTTCTGGAGCGAAATGTGAACTTTTCTTTAACAATATTATTTTAGATTTTGATGTGTTTATTTTATAACTTGCAATATTTTTTATACTTTGATATTACATTTAGTCAAGGTTTTAATGAATTGTTTATCTCTTCCCAAAAATACCAATAAATCATCTGTGAAGAGCAGTATGACTTATTATTTATTGCTTAAAGTGAATCCTTCTTTTTCCCTCAAATCTCTCATAGACTGGGATAAAGGCTTCTTATACACAAAGCATATAGTAATGGTGACAGAGGGCATACATGACAATTACCTCTGTATATCTGTATACTGTCAGATGTGTTTTATTTTTATTTTTGCTTTGGTGCTGAATATATTAACTTCATATTAACTACATTCAATGTAGTAAGACTGGCCTCATATCAGTCTTTGACAGGGTCTCCTGAAACAAGTTCCAGGAGACCCTGTCAAAGGCCTTCCCTTTATCCAGTGCTATCACTACTGCCTGTTCACTTTTTGAAATGGTTATAAGATTTAACACCCTTGGTATATTATGTGTTAGCCTCAGTCTGCCAATGAAACCTATTTGATCATTATGAATTAGTTTTTTAATTACTATTTCTAACCATTTCATAAGAATTTTTGTACAAATGTTATAATCATTATGCAATAAGGATTTTGGTCTAAAAGACTGTCACAATTCTGGTTTATTAGGCTTTATATTAGTTATATTAGGGCTTTATTGAAGGACAGGGGAGCTCTATAGATATTGTTAACTGGCTGCATAATTGCAACAATATGGGGAGTGATTCCTAAGGGAAATCTTTATAAATCTGTGGTCACACCTTCTGGTCCTGGGGATTTACCTGATATAAATTCTTTCATAACCATTAACATATTTTCCTCCTTAATATCTGTTCTTAATGTTTTTGTTCATCTAATAAATTGTTAGGTAAATTAACTGGGTTTAGAAAAAATTCAATTTCTTGTGGATTTCACTGGGTGCTGGGCTACATAATTTTTTCATATTTTTGAAAAGTATTAATTTATTTTGGATCAGTTATTATTCTGTTAATGAATTTACTTTTGTTGTTGAAACTGGAGAACCAGAAGTTCATCTGGTTTCTCTCCCAGATAATAGTATTTTGTCCTGGATCTTAATAGTGCATTTTGTGCTTTATTTATACTAATCTTATCTTAATCTGTATTCCTCTTTTAGTTTCACAAGTGGTAACAAATCTTGTTCTGATGCTTATAGAATAAAACTATTTTTGCCATTATGATTAGCTATGAGAAAAAAAAGGAAAATAAAGTAGAGAAAAGAACTATGGGAGCTGAAAAAATCTCTGCTGTCCTTTTCTTAGTGTTCCCTGCATCTGCTTTCTGCATTGGTGATCCTCAGCATCAGCCCTTTACCTATATAATCTAGTTTAAATCTCCCCTGCTCTCCAGTTCTATTTCCTACCCAGTACCTCCACCCCTTTCTGGAACAGATGCATCCCATCCTAGGGTTGGAGGTGGCCCTTGCTCCAGAAGACCCTGAAGTTGGCTAAAAAACAGAAATCCCTCCCTCTTGCACCAGACCCTTAAAAAAGCATTACCAATCCCAACAGTCACCTCCACTCCTCACCAGTCCCCACAACTGGAAGGATCTCCAAAAAGGTCACCCTGGATACCCTTCCATTCAGGAAAATTCCTAATTCCATATATTTCTATCTGATCATGGCAGGTTGGCATAGATTCTTTCTTGTCTCACCTGAATGCACTCTGCTGTGGGATTCCCCATGGGTCGATTCTGTCCTGCACATTATTTGCAATATACTTGGTACCTTTGGGAGGGGTCATTAGATAATACAGTGTGAGTTTTCATTGCTATGCAGATAATACTCCATTGTACCTGTCATTTACATCAGATGGGTATGAGTTAGTATCTGTGCTGAAACATTGCTTAAAATAAATCTCTGACTTGATGGCTCCAACTGGTCCGACACAAAATGGAGGTATTACTGTTGGAACCAGGGCTCTGGGAGTCAGCAAAGATGAGAGTCATGACATTGCTGCCATCTCTGAATGGCACAATTCTGTCTGCCATAGATAGGGTAAAGAATCTTAGGGTCATTGTTGATGTTAAACTGACATTGGAACATCATGTGACAGCAGCTGTCTGCAGTGTTTTTTTCCAACTTCAGAATATCTCCTGGATTAAACCCTTTCTTGTACACAAAGATCTGGCTACCATCGTAGATGCTTTGTTGAACTCTAGACTTGATTAAAAAACTCTCTGCACCTAGGGCTGCCTGGAAAGTTGCTGCATCACCTACTGCTGGTGCAGAATGCTGCAGCTAGATGGGCCATGGGGCTTCCTGCATGAACTATATTTCTCCTGTGCTGCACAGTCTGCACTGGCTTATTATTAGGAGGTGCACCACTTTCAAGACTGATTTGCTAACCTGAAAACCCCTACATGAACTCGGCCAAGGCTACCACAAAAATCTCTGAGCCTTCTATCCTCCTGGTCACTCCCTACACTCCACTGATAGCAGTATGATGGATGCCTTGGTCTCCCCCAGCCCCCACTGAGAGACAGTGAGTGTGTTATTCTCACTGCAGGAGCTGAGCCTACTTCATTTTCACTCAGGCTCACAGACAAAAAATAAAATAGAAACAAGACAGATTTGTAGACCCTGACTGCAGTACAGTACCCTGTACAAACAGTGTGAGTAAAATAATTAGCCAAATAAAATGTTTAAGAATGCCCCTGGCACTCTTCCTATCTTTGCAGGTTGCTGCCCTTAACCACAGTGCTGGAGTGTCTGGCTGCATACAACAGGCCTAATAGATTAATAAAAACACATTCTCTCCCTCCCTCCCTGTCCTCTGCAGCAGTATGATTTCCCTGCTGGCCTATCTGCTTGCCTGAAACTAAATGTAAATGTTGTTTACTAACTAGAATGATATTGCATGATACTCTGACAATTTCTGACCATTTTTAAATTTTCTAATCACAAAGTCACTCTTTTAGAAAAACAAAGCAAACTGTTCTCAGAAGCAGATCCTCCTCTGATGAGAGCAAGACAGGTGCAAATAGCACTGAGACAGCCACAGTGCTCAGCTTTTTTGATCTCCAGTGTCTCATATTGGCTGCCTCAAGTCATGGGGTTGCCAGCAGCTTGCACAATCTCAGTAGGTGCACTCTCCAGAAACCACTACATCATGATTTTAAAGCATTGGAATGCTAAAGATATCCAGGGTCTTTTGATATCAGTATCATATGTGTCTATAGGGTTGGTTTTAGATGTGTTCACTGAATGCCAATTTGGCATCAACTCATCCTTACCATGTACTAATGAACCATGACTTCTTTAGCTATACTATCACATGCCCAGCCCAAGTTCCCCTCTTCAGACCAACCACTATGACTCCCAATCCCTGTACCACTGCCAGCCCCAAACCCAAGTCATTTTCCACCACCACTACTTCTTAAACTGGTATTTAGTGGAACTGGCATGGTAGAACCTTTCCCTGCTCCTTTCTTCACCCTGCATCCTTTCCTCTTCCAGTTATTTTCCTTGTGGTTTCTATACAACGGCAGATGCCCACAAAGGCCCATAACAAAATGACAAATCCTCCTCCTCACTTTCACTGAGAGGCTAGTCTCTCACTGCAGCAGCTTTCTTCACTTTGTTTTCACAAATAAATGCTTCACAAATCTCCCCAACGCCTTTCTCTGACTGATACATTCCATTGGCTCTACTCCTGGAAATGCAGGCAAGTTCAGACAATATGCATGTTCAGCTCCTCTGCAGTATGGTTTAACTGGCCGGCCTGCCTGAAACTACAATTAAATATTGTGAATTAGCTAACTGGAATGATAATGCATGTTTTTCCGATGATGTTGAGATTTGTCTGATTACAAGACACTGTTTTTGACATAAAACAAGATCCTTTCAGTAGCTAGGTCCTTCTTCTGTGAGACAGAGTGAGAGAGAGAGAGACAGAGAGACAGCGAGAGAGAGACTGAGAAAGAGAGAGGAGGAGAAAGTGGAAATGGCACTCAGATGTGCTCAGCTTGAAGAGTTCTCGATCCTCAGCATCATGTATTTACTGCTTCGGGTCATGTGGTTTGCCGGTGACATGGATATGTTCAGTGTATGCTCCCTGTAAAAATGGTGAATCATGATGTCATGGTGCTGTAGGGAAACTGAGTTCCTTTAGACTGCCTTTGCTAGTGTCAAGAATGTTGGATTTCAGCATGTTCACCAAATTCTAATTTGGAATTGGTTCACTCTTACCTGTGATACTCAGGTTCAGAGAAACATCAAGGTAATAGGCCACACTGCCTTATAAAATATCATTGTACAGGCTAAGCTGAACAAAGTCAGAATATGTATGCACATTTATGTATGTGCAGTATGGAAGTGGCCCTTTGGGGAGTGTGACATCCACAATACATGCAACCAGATTACAGCCTCAAAGATTCCCTAAGGATTATATAGGTACAGCATATATGATTCAGTTAACAGATGACTCAACTGAAGATCTAACGTTGATACCTATGACCAAAATATGATGGGAAACAATATACTGAAATTATGAGAGGCATTTTCTGCTTGTCACAAATTAAGCCAACTAGAACAGTGCTGATGTGTTGCTCACTACAGCTGGTTACATTTGGGACTGGAAAGACATGCGGGATTCTGGGCTACACTACACTATGCACTAAAAATGTATAAGGCTGGGACTGTTAAACTGTTAATTGGTTCCCATGATCGATGAACATTGGGGACCCATTGACATAATATAGAGTATCATGTATTGGTAGGGGGGTGTCATGTTTTTAATTTTTTTAATATACACCCAAGGTGTGTGACACCACATAAAGCATGACAGCGAAGCTTGAGAGGTATGTCAAGGCATCACACCCTGAGGGTGTGTTTTTAAAAAAATTACACACCCCTATCCATACTTTATTTTTTATAATTGCTAACTGTTTATAAAATTATTGCAAAATGGTTGCTTTAAAAATCAAATTTCCTCACAACCACATGCATCATTGCTGAGTGTTGTCATTTTCAAAACTAAACTTTTTTTTATGTTTTTCCTTTTGCTGAGAGAAAGATACAATATTGACTGTGACACTGTATTGTGACATATATGGGTAGCTTTTACAGTTAGAGCATGGCTCATGCTAAAGTGTACAGTGTGAGTAACAGAACTCTGCTGTTTCAGGCTCACTATTATAACTGTCTGGTTATAATGGAAAATTATGCCACATTTATCTGGGTATAATTGTATTTAGTCAGTATGTATTATGTCAACTTTTGCTAGTTCCAGGACCCATCTGTAAAGTGTACTGATTCATAATCTGAGTAGCCAGGACTCTTAACAACATCCAGAGAGAGGGAGAAAGAAAGTTAACTTAACAAAGGGCTGAAGATTTTTGAGCATATAAACTATAACTCAAAAGGCTCAAATCAAAATTGAAAGTTAGGGAAACAGTAGGGAAGACTGGGTGATGGGGAGGTGTAGTTAGAAGATTGAAAAAAATGGGGGAGGGAATGAGCCTCATTCTTGAGAAGGAATGGAAAACAAAACTTAAAATGTCACTGGGGAACAGAATGGGGGGCTGAAGAGCAATGATATATCACTGGCAAATTAAATTACAAAAAATAGTATTTTTTTAACATTCAGCCCTGGCTATCATAAAAAAAATCCAATCATTTTGTCTCCTTAACAAAATGTTATTAAAGTGACCTCCCTTTTTCAGTTTAGTAGGCTTCTCTAGCTCTATAAAAAATATCATCATCAGCCTAATTCCTCAATGTCAAAAAATGTTGTGCCAATGTCTTCTCGGTAGCCCGTGACATCAACGACTGCGATTGAGCGACGTGCTAAATGGCGACACAATCACAGTGCATGTCATAGGAGCTACTGGGGAGATTCAGTGACTGCATGGGTTGGGTTGGAGACTTTAGTGACAGGAAGTCACTACACGTATACGCGGGGGGGTGTGAGTGAGCACGCTCGGCAAGGGGTGGGGAGGGGTTTTGAGTGGTGGCACTGTGGTAGGCTGCTGGGCTGGAACTGTGGTGTAGTGGGTCAGTTTGTGGCTTTGGTGGGTAGGGTGCTGGGTTTGGGTCCAGGCGCAGGTACGTTTTTGTTGTGCCATGCCTGAATTTTATTTTTTTTTACATTTTGCCCCCCCTGACATGAACCCCCCTGGAGTTGAGGATCCTTAAGTAGGGGGTGCAGGGGGCACAGCCCCACACAGAAACATAAAAAATACAAGTCCCGGTGCCGTTTTGCTGTGCGCCAGGGAGTCAGAGCATCGAAATTGATTTTCGACACTCTGACTTCACCGTAATGGAGATTTCCTTTCAGCGGTCACCATTATGATATAGAACCATATTCTCTATGTCCCTCTTTAACATCGCTCTAATATCTCACCCACCCTGACTTTGAACTGCCTTACAATCTTCCTCACGTTGACTTAGCCACATGAGCAGGAAACTAAATAGATCACCCACTGTGTGGCATGTTAAACGAATGCCCTGATTAGAACTTGTTTACCTGTTTTCAGATTAAAAAAAAAACTCTTGGTATTACACATATGTGCAGTATTTGCATGGGCCAGGTCTAGAGCAGCCATCTTTTAAAGCTTATAACCACATACAGTTTCCTCTAGAGTTTGAACTGAGTGTAGCACAAGCTGCTTTACATTTTTACTCCTCCAGAAAACAATCCTTGATCACATCACTGTAACATGTTTAAATTCAGAGTCAGCACCCAGAATATGCCAGTTATTCCTCACTAGCCTGCCTACTTCTTGAGGTAGAGGGTTAAAGGTGCTAACAAAATTCATGCCAAAACAAAGGAAAGCCACTACATGGGACTGGCTGTGCCTGTTGAAAATTATGTAGACTACCAAACAAGTAAAGACCAGTACCAGCCACCAAACAGAATCAGTACAAAAACTGTTTTTAAATGTCAAAATAAAATGTAACAAAGTAACAGAGTTCAAAAATATAGCACCTTAAGTTCTTGATGAATACAGATAGGCAAAGTCCACAAAATTTGCTCTGCAAATTAATTTCTGAGTTTCATGCACTTCACAAAATAATCCATGAGTGCAAAGTTCGGAATTTTGCCCACAAACGGTGGAATTTCGCCACTCATGGGCAAAATTCTGCCATTTGTGGACAAAATTCCACCTTTTACGGGCAAAATTCTGCACTGAAGGGTGAAATTCCACAGGAAAAATCATTAAGTCACATAGGCAAATTTGCAGCCTATGAGAAAAACTTTGTGGATTAATCCATGGGGTGAATTTTCCGACTTCAACGGAACTTCGCCACCGAATTTTAAGTTCGCTGCATCTCTACTGATGAAACAGGAGCCCGCTAAGACGACATGTGTATCCTGACTAGTTTCACTCAGAAATGAGCTTTCTCAAGTGGTAAAACATGACAGCCTAGTGTTAGCTTTTTATATTTCACATTTAAAGTGATATACTTAGATTTATTTGTGCCATTACATATCAAATAGAGGCAGATTTATGGACACAAACAAAAATGATACAACTAGGTATGAGTAAATTATGGATTAATACAATACAAATCCACTGTAGATATCCACTGTGAAATGTATAAAAACATTGTAAAAACAAATTCATGTGTCAGTATCAGTGATGGCTAGAGGGACTAGAACCCCAGTAACTTTCACATTTTCTGTGATCCTCCAAGTTCTTTTTTACTGTAAAAGGAGATTGCTTATGGCTTTTAAGGTTTGTTTTCCCTTTGCAGAGAGAGAGAGAGAGAGAGAGAGAGAGAGCGGGGATATGCATACATAAGCTGCATGACATAAATACAAACAGTGCAAAATAAATAGAATAATAGATAGGTTCTGGTGTATTACAAGGCAGTAATTCCATCGAGAGGTTCTGGGGACACAAGAAACCTCGAGAGCGAAGCTCGAGAGGTTTCTAGTGTCCCCAGAACCTCGAGATGGAATTTCTGCCTTGAAACACCAGAACCTATTTGTTATTTTTTGTAATATATGGATGCAAGGAATTTTTAATTTCACTTGTGCTCATGCACGGGCTCTGCTAAGGTCTGCAGAGTTAGTAAGACTGGGAGTGTTGTTCCTTCGCCTCCTCGCCGCACTACCCCCACTCCTGCTCCCCGCTCCCAGTCCCATTCCGCCTTTTCTCTCACAAAAAAGAAACAAAACACAGTTCACACAGTAGTCACATCGGTAATCCCAACTATACTATTACGAGGACCGAAGTATAGTATTATTGGGTCGGAAGTATACTATTACGAGGACCGGAAGTATACTATTACGGGACTAACTACTATATTACAAGGAATTTTTTGTATGCATTTTGGGGGTATTATTTTCACTATCCATATATTACATATATATATTTGCACTGAACTTCATGGGCTGGATATTCAAAAGGGTTGTGCCATGCGCAATAGGGTTGTGCCAGCGCAAGTCTGAAAATGCGTCATTCTGCGATATTCAGCAGGAGGCAGTTGCGCCACCGAAAACATGCTGAGCAACAGCGCAATGATAATGAAGGCATGCACAACAGAGGAGGAACCATGCATAAAGCGAGCAGTGCGATGTTCAAAGACTTACGCAATGCGCAACAGTGGAGCAAGCTGAAGTTGCGCCATAGCGGAAATGATCCAAAATAAAAAGGAGCAAGGAAGAGGCGCAAGAACACTACAGGGAAGCCACATGAGTCAGGGGGAGAGACAGGCACAGGGAAACTGCGAGAAAGAGGGCAGGCCAGGGAAATCACACTGCAGAAGAGAGGCACAGGGAAGGTGTGTGGTGGCACACATACCAGAGGCCAGCACAAACAGGTGTACCCGGTGCAGGGGAGGTAGCAGTCAGGACAGCGGGGGGAACAAAGCAACAGCTGACGAGGGAGGATCGCAAGCCAGGGACATGGCCAGTGCCACCTTCCACGTGGAGGCCATAATGAGGGGGTTGAGAAGGCATGCGGCAGGGGGACGTGGCCGTGGAAGGGCCCATCGGTGGTACGCCCCCAACAGGCAGTACCGAGCCCACACCAGCTTTGAGCAGTATACAGATATCGAGATTGTGGGCTGGTGCTGCCTGAACAGGGCAATACTGAGGCGGCTCTGTGAGCTGTGCAGTGATGTGATGCAGGCACCCACACAACGGAGTCATGCCCTGTCAGTGGGGACAAAGATAACAGCCTGCATGTGCTTGCTTGCCACAGGTACCTTCCACAGACCAACCGGGGACACCACAGGTATAACACAGTCGGCCACGTCATGCATCCTCTCCCAATTCCTCAGCGCACTGCTGCCACATGCTGTGGAGTACATCCATTTCCCCAGCACTGCAGCGGAGTGCACAGCAAACATCCAGGAGTTCTACAGGGTAGCACGTATGACTGGTGTGCTAGGGGCAATAGACTGCACCCATGTGGCCATACGCACACCACCTGGCAAGGAGGGGGCTGCATACATGAACCGCAAGCGCTATTCCAGTGTCAACTGCCAGGTGGTGTGCAATGCCAGTGGGCGCATCATCAATGTCTGTGCCATGCATTCTGGGGAAGCACATGATTCATACATCTGGCACCAGTCGGCACTGTGCCACCGATTTGAAAGTGGGGACATCCCCACAGGACATCTAGTAGGTGAGTATGCAAATTAAATGGACATATCGCGGGCCTGGGGGGGCATGGCCAGAGGTGCCATGGGAGTGGCCCACAGGCCTTGGGGCAGTCTGAAGCTGAACAAGAAACTAACCTCCACTCTCTGCACACAGGTGACAGTGGATACCCACTCCATCCCTGGCTGCTCACACCCTACCGGTGGCCCACGACCCCATCGCAGCAACACTACAATGAGGCACATGCCACCACATGCAATGTCATTGAGTGGGTGTTCGGGATGCTGAAGACCCATTTCCATTGCCTGGACACCTCTGGCAGTGCCCTACAGTACAGCCCCTCAAAGGCCTGTGGAATATTCCTGGCCTGTTGCATCCTGCACAACATGGCCAAAGAATGTGGGATAGCCATACAGGTCAAAGAGGGGGACAGCGATGGGGATGATAGAGACTCTGGTGACGATGGTAATGGGCAGCTCCCCTTGGCCGATGTGACCCCCGACTGATCCAGCTGGCACAGCTGCACCGGGACACCATCACAGAGGAGCACTTCGGCCAACCCAGGTAAGTCATGGTGCCATACGCAAACACCAGTGGCTAAGGCACAACCCACAAACACGCATGGAAACACACCAGGGGTGCATGCTGGCAAGAGATGTGGCAGGGCACAGAGGCACACACACACAACCAGGGATGGGTAAACAGCAACACGCCACATGGATGGACACACACACACACACACACACACACAATGCACCAAACATGCACAGAGGGCAGGTGGAAAACCGAGCCAGAACACCAACACTAGCAACACACATGTCCACAGGCCACCACGTCCACTGTCTGTCCATGTGCGTGTGTCAGAAGCTGGGCACCATCGCACTTTGGTGTACAGCGCAATGCAGGCATCATCATGCACATGTACCTGTGGACAGAAGCCGGGAGGGTGTGCAGGTGGACCATGTTTCCACGTGCATGGCCGGGCACCCATCCATGCACTGCCCACTGAAACACACAATGCACACAGGGCAGCACCAGACAGTGCCCACGCTGGGAGACAGGTCATTCTCATGGCACAGTGCCATGGCCACCTCGGATGCGTGGGCGGCCCCGCTGAGACCCACCAGCACTGGCAGGCTGACCACGGGCCTCATGGGGTGGCACTGATGTTCTCCCAGGGGTTCCACTGCGTGAACGCGACTGTGCCCGTGCAGGGGTCTGCAGCACACCGAACATGCCTGCACCAGGAGTGCTCAAGATGCCCACAGCTGAACCCAGCGTCGACAGGGTGGGTGTCACATGATGCCAGGAACAGTGGATAGCGCACTGCGTGGTGTGAGCGATGCATGGGCACCTGACTGAGTGCCCATTGTGGCCATGACAGCAATGAACGCCTGTGCATGCCTGTCAATGGCAGCAGTCACATCCTCCCGCAAATGGTCCATCCGTGACAGGATCCTATCAGTGTCCCTGCTGCGACACTCCTCTGCCCACTCCAGAGACACACACAGTGCCTCCACGGATGTTGCAAGCTGCATCTGCTGCTGGACCAATGCCTGCAGTAGGTGGGTGTGCTCGTCAAAGAGGTCGTCTGCCTCCTCGGCATCCTGTCCCTCAGGGTGTGCACGGGCCTGATGTTCGGCACCCCTTGAGGGTGGGTGCTGCACACCAGGACCAGGTATGGGCAAGTCCACAGGCGTTGCACAGACGTCACTGCCGAACCCTGAACCCCCAGTCCTGGTGGGCGACTGCTGCTGCCGCCCCTCTGGCCGCTGCACCCAAGGGCTCAGTAGTGCCGCTGCTGTGGCCGCAACAGTCCCACTGTCCTGACCAGCCACCGGTGCTGCCCCACTGGTGCTGACAGGCACAGCCTGGGACTGTGCTGACATGCTGGCCCACATGGCAGCACCAGCCAGAGCCATGGGTGTGAGCTGACCTGCTGTGTGTCCATTCCATGGCACACACTTGTCACTGCCCATGACGGTCGTGTCTTCATCACTGGTGCAGGTCCCTGCCCCAGCCACAGCGTGCTGGCATCCTTGGATGCCAGAACACTGAGACACAGGAAGGGCTTCCCCCATACCTGTCTTAACAACATCAGTGCGGACAGCCAGGCGGCACCACTGTCCTGCCGATCCACAGAAACCTGTGGAGGTGGATGGTCCAAACTCCGACTCTGTCTGACTGTCTTCAGTGGACAGGCCCACCAACGTTGACCCATGCAGATGCTCAGGATCTGTAAGGGAAAGTAAAGTCACATTACTGCGTGTAACCTAACCGGCCTCCCCCCCAAGGCACACCATGGCTTACCATGCAGAGATGGGCCACCACCCATCTGGAAGCCACCACCCGGAACTCCATCTATGGCACTGCGGTGCATGCTTGCAGCAAGCCTGTCCTCTGCTGGTGTGAGCTGCACCACCTCCGGCTGTCCACCGCCTGTTGCAGCACATGCCGCCCTGATGGCAGCCACCTTCTCCTTCACCCTCCTCCTGTCAGTACCCATCTTCTTCTTACAGTCCTGCATGGAGCGCTGGTGGCTGCCATGCAGGTTGACGGCACATGCCACCTCCTCCCATGCAGCAGCATGGGCCAGAGGGGTGCCTCGCCATCCACTGAGCAGTGGCTCCTGATCCAGGTAGGCCTCGAAAAGTGCCTCGGTCTCGGCCTTCATGAAATTTGGCCTCCTCTTCCACCCACCATCGTTGTCCTCCTCACCCAGACCTTGCTCGGTCATTATTCAGCCTGTAAGGATGACAGTGGTTACCTGTGACTGTGCAGTCCAAAGCATGTCCCTGAATCCACAGTCCACACTCCCACACAGCATGCAACTCACCAATAAACTGCAGTAACCAAATATGGCCACTGCAGAACTTTGTCGCACTTTTATAGTGCAATCCATGCAAATTAGGTGAGGAGCAACTTTAATTAGATGCAAATCGCGGTGCTGCGCCATTGAATGGCTGATTGGATGATTAGCATATGATGGCTGAATATCGCGCTTTTGCACTTTGCGCAGTTGAGTTGAATGGGCTGAGCCAATGGTGCAGTTCCGTGGCATGCGTAGTACACCTCACTGCTCATGCCCAGGCTGCTGATGCTGGCATCTGCCACGCTGATGACGTGCTGTGCATGATGGTCAATGCAGGGCACAGCCACCATTGTGCCAGTGGTGCCACTACATGGCGCTGTGACAATGGGCATCCATAGGCGCAATGGCAATACTGCCCCGGTAGTCCGCTGTGGCTCTGGCAAACAGGCAACCAATCACGCTATACGCATAGTCGTCCGATGGCACTGTGTGTGGCCTTGCGCCAGAGACCCTTGACCCTGTGCCCTACCTTTGCCCCCTTGGCGTCATGCATCTGCCATGGCTGCACCTCTTTCATGCTGTTCGGTAACAGCGCGATAGGGAATGGCAGCGCTGTACCGCGCAGCATTTGCACGTGGGGTACTGCACTGCAGAGTGCCATATTGCCTGCTATAGTGGTTGAGATGGCATGCAGGAGAGTCCCACAGTGGACTGCCATTGAGTTGGCAAACCTTGTGGCCATTGTGGAGCCACACCATGGGCCTCTGTTTGGGGAGGAGCCACTGGACAGGGCCAGGACCCAGGTCTGGCAGGAGGTGGCCACTGACCTTTGAGAGGCCACCGGATGGAGGAGGACCACAGAGCAGTGCAGGCACCACTATGGGGACCTCAGGAGGAGGGAGCCAGAGCTACTTGCCCATCTGTGGTCATGTGCCAGGAGGGGGCATGGTGCCTCATCCAGGTGGATGATACGTCTATGCACTTGTATTGTCCATATGGGTAACAGTGTTTTATGTGTCCAGCACATAGGGGAGGGCTAGTCTAGGGTTGGCTGTGGCGGTGTTTACATGGTGTGGGGTGGGTGGGTCTGGCTGGGTGGGTGGGCACACACAATGGGGCAGGGGGACTTTGCTTCGGGATTGTACTGATGTTCTTCTCTCCTTGTTTCCCCCACAGGCATGGATGAGTGGCGATGGCTGAGGGAGGAGCAGTGGATGGAGGAGGACAGAGTGCCCAGGAGGGACGGGGACCATCACCGCCAACCTGACCGGCCCGATGAGGGTGAGTGCCATGACTCCATGATTACTATTGCATGCTGTGTAACAGGGTGGGCAGCAGGGCATGGCCACCATCCATGGACACCACTGCCATGCACGTGACTTGTGACAGTCAGCACTGTTGAGTGGCACTGCATGTCTGGAAGTGCGTCAGTGGTGGTCCATGCGTGCACTGGGCACATGGCTGTGGCACTGCCTTCACACCGCATAGCCACATTACTGTACGGCCTTGGTGGTGCTGTGCAGGACATGGGTGGTGGGTGTGTGCAGTGGTCCACATGGCTGTTGCTGCCTGGATGGGCAGGTCTTGTGGACACGGTCACTGTGGGTGGGCACACACCATCACAGGGGTGTGGCACATGGCTGTATGCCATGCACAATGGGTGGGCTGCAGGGGGATGGACAGTCACATCTATTGACTCTGCTCCCTCGTCCTAGGTGACTGGAGGCTCCTGCAAATACAGCGGTCCATCAATGAGCTGCTACAGGTGGCCAGGGAGACTCTGCAGCTCCTGCAGGACATGAACCGGAATGGGGTCAGGAGGAGAAGGAGGGCCAGACAACAGCGCCAGGAGGAGGAGGACGGGGGTGGATGTTGATGTCCCCATGCCCCAACTACCACCTTCCCCCCTTTGACCCACCCTCACACCCCTTCTTCCCTCTCCCATATGTTCACCCCATCCCTTACCCACCCCACCTTGTTTATGTCCCTCACCCCCCTGTTTGTGTATATTCCTGTATATAGTTATTTTTGATTATTACAATACATCTATTTTGATATGAATACTGTGGTGGTCTCTGATTTTCAGCAGGCTATAGGTGCTCAGCTGCAGTGGTGTGCATGGCGTCTGGGGTGGTGCAGTCATGGGTATGTGTGTATGTCCATTGGGAAGTGACTATGGTGTGGGAGTAGCTATCAGTCAGTGTCTGTGGTGTGTGTGTTGTTCCCTGTGCATTGGATTACTGTGTGCAGTGGTCCATGGTGCTTGCTCTGTGTCCATGGTGCCCCTGTAAACCCATCCTTGGCCTGTGCAGCTGACACCATTGCATGTCTGTGACCTGCAAGTTCTGCTGCCATATCACTGGTGGCTGTCAATGCAGGTCAGCCACTGTAACCGTCACAATGCTGAGTTGCCTCCTGTCACTGGTGTGGTGCATGTTTGCCTCAGGTGACACTGTGGCCTCCGCGGTTGTTGTCCCACCTCCATGCTGTGGCTTGTGTGTGTTGCAGGGGATGTGCACCACTGTTTGTGACTTGTGCTCCAGGCATATGATGGTGGCGTATGGGTCCACAGTGCCTGCACAGGGTGGCTGGCACTTCTGTGCCATGGAGGACTGCAGGCTGTGTGTGCACAGTTTCCATGGGCCCACACCGGGGGCTTGGTTGCCACACTACTGCGTCCCTGTGTTATTGTCCCCTTGGTTATTGGTGTGTGTGTGTGTTTGTCCCTGCACTGTGTTGCATCCGGTGTGATGCATGCTTCCATGCACCACTGTGGGTGTCTGTGCTGGCTGTTGTGGCCAGTGGTGGGTCGGGGTGTGTCGCTGGACTACTGTGCAAGGTGCTGTATCAGTGGTGGTGGTGTCAGGGGCACGCCCTTTCCCATGTGGGGTACCTCTTGTGCTGACTCATGGTCGGTCTCTCAGCTGTGCCTCAGGGGGATTGTGCATGTTGGCACTGTGTCTGCCATTGTTGTATTGCCGTGTGCTGCCACCCACTGCTGGGTGCTCATGATGGGGCTGGCTTGTATGGTTCTGTGGTACATGAGGTTGCAGTGTCACAGTGGGGGTGGTGGTATGCATGGGGTTTCCTGCAGTGGTGGTCACTGCTCATGGGGGGGTGTTTGGAGGTCACGGTGCAGGGTGTGCTGTGCACTGGGGGGATGATGTGGCACAGGGTGTCCACCCTCCTTGTGTGGCAGTCTCAGCTTGCCGGTGGGTGTGATGGGGCACCATGGCCCAGCTGTGGGCTGTTTGCTTGTCCCCATGGGCCGGTGGTTATTCCAGCCCTCCCCCAGTTGTGCTGTACTTGGGGTGTGGGGGCACGATGTCAGTTCTGCTGTGTATTCCTGTGCCCATCTGTGGCATGGGTGGTGGGCCCCTACCTCCCTGGTTGTACAGTTACATTGCTCTGCAGCTGGGGGGCTCCCTGCTTGCTCTATGGCACCTCTGGACTGCTCAGCTGGACATCCCTTGTTGCGCCATAGCGCATCATATCTGCTCAGCTTGCCCTCCCTAGTTGCGCTATGGTGCAGGTTGTGCAATATTCAGACATTAGCTGTTGGCGCAATTTGGCTTGCTCCTTTTTTGAATATCGTGTCTGTTGCGCATGGGTGCAATGGACTTGTGCTTGCTTCTGCTATTGCGCACTTTTTGGGCGCAGTTTGAATATCCTGCCCCATGTCTACAAAAAACATGCTGTATGACTTTATCCCTAAACTAGGAGGCACTTTCAGTCAAATCCTCCCAATATTTATCCCTTGATAAGTCCCACCACTACACTGCTGTATTCACATACAGCACAGCAAAGGGACTACTACCAAACATGTATTTGTGGCAATATATGCAGAATGGTCCACTGCAACCACACATAAACACAAATGTCCAGAGTGACAACATTTGAAATAAAAAAAAAATAAATAAATAAAGAAAATTCAAATAACAGTATCGGTGGCAGCTGGAGGCACTAGAACATATGGAACCTTTACCTTTTTGGAAAACCTCCAATTTCATTTTTTGAGGAGGTCTCTTATGGCTTCCAGGATTCCATTTCTCTTTGGGCTCAATGACAGAAAGAAGAGACACATAACTGAGCGGTACATAAAGTAACTATATTGAGTCACATTAGCACAGAACTTACCTGTCTACAAGGAAAAGCCCTACATCTATCTGACCATTAAGATCAGGTGCTCTAACATCTCCCAAGTGAAAAACTCATTTGAACTTCCTTTTGAGCAACAGTGATTCTATAAAGCTCCCTTTTCCCTAGACATCTTTTCAATGGCTTTGAATGAAAATTTCTGTTCATTTGGTATTCTTGATGTATTTTTGTGAACAACCAAAACATTTTCTTCATCCCCATTTTCTGTGCTCCTCAAATGTTTCTTAAGCTTATTTTTAATGTTCTAAAGTTTTATCTGCATAAAATGCTAAGCAAGTACATACTACCATGTAGAGTACTTCTGTAGTATTAAGGTTGATGAAGAGTGTAATGCGATAAGATTATTTACTGTTGTCACTTGAAAAGGTGTCGCTTAGTAATCATGCCACAAAATGTGCAATTACCACACTTCAAACATGCCTTAGAGGGAGTTGGGAGCCAGGTGTTACTTCATGGTGTGGGTTGTAGATTGTATGGAAGAATTCTGTTAAATTTGTTGCTCTCTGAAACACCATTCTTGGAGATTTTATAACAACATTCTTCAAGACAGGCTGTGCCTCTACATTATGCCAATTTTTGTTAAGAACTGCCTGCATCTGACTGTACTATGTCATGTAGGTGATAAATCTTATTTGAAGATCGCTCTAAGTTTTTTTGACTGGTTAGTAGAATAATATGGTCTCTCTGTCCTTATTGACTGCCTCATATTTTACATCTTCCACATGTTGCATGTTATAATCCTTTTCCCTAAATCTTTCTATCAGTTCAGCTGATCTAATTTTTAAATCTTGTTCTTCACTACAAATTTACCACACATGATGGAACTGTGACCTTAGAATGTTTGAACTGTGATGTCAAGAAAATGGATTCACTACATACTGCAAACCTTAAGTGTGTGTTGGAGTTTTCCAGAAAGCTGACAAATTCTGAAAGTTCTTGTTCCAATCCCCACCACGCCAGCAAAATGTCATCAGTATATATTCACCACATACCACCTTCAGACAAATATGGTTCAGCTTCATGGTTGTAAACAATGTCCTTTTCCCATTTTTTCAGTTAAACGTTAGCAGAGTTGGGGTGAATGTGGCCCCCATAGCAATAACCTTTAGCTGGAGGGAAAATGTGCTCTTAAACATGAAGTTATTGGGCCTGATTCTCAAAGCCCTAAGGCTGATGCAAGGTGCCTGTGATAAACATAAATGGCGCAAGTGTCACCTTGTATCAAGAACTGCACCCTGAGCTATTCACAAAGGCAGGCTGCACCAACTGCACAGCTTGTTTCCCCTGGAAGTCTAGTGGCCCCCCTCACAATCCCTGATTCCTGTAATAAATGTAATAATGATTGTTTCCCTTGTAGTCTAGTGGCCCTCCTCCCCGATCCCTGAGTCCCATAGTAAATGTAATAATTGTTTCCCTGGTAATCTAGTGGCCCCCTCCTCAATCTCCACTGTTCTCATCCTAATCAGGAGATTGGGGAGGGTGGGTCAATGGATCACCAATGAATGACGTTATATATTTTACTATTATGATGAGGACAGTGGGGATTGGGGTGAGGACTGCTAAAACACTAGGGAATTGGGCAATTCAATTTTTTTCATTATGGGGCACATCAGGGATCAGGGAGGTGGGACCACTAGAACACCAGGGTAGTGGGCAATAAAATGATTTTCATTATGGAACACACTGAGGATTGGGAAGGGGGACCCTGGATTGGCACAGGGCCACTCTGCTACTTGCAGAATGCCATCCTGTGCACCTTCTGTTAGGTGCACTGCCACAGTTGTTGCAAACTGCAGGACTTTGCCACCGGAACCCTGTCCGATAGAGAATCGGAGACAGGGTCCCTGGTGCACTGGGCATTGGTGCAAGCTGCTGTTTGCCACAGCCTGCACCAAACTAAGCCCCTTTTGTGAATCGAGCTCATTACATTTAAGGAAAAAATTATTTATATTCAGCAAAAAAGTCCTTTGAACATCAGTAACATAGGCTATAATACATATTCTACCAAAATTGAAGCACATATCCTTCCAGATATCTGGGAAGCCAACTTTTCTGATTTATATTTCTGTACAGAAGATCAAATAAATCAAGAGACCCCTTCCATATATGGTAATCTCAATTATCCAACTTCCCTATCTATCTCATTAGAAGAAATAAGATATGCTATACTACGGCTAAAAGCCAACAAAGCCCAAGGACCGGACAAAATCATAGGCCATCTGTATAAACATTATGTTGATTGGTGGGCTCCCATATTAAATTAGATATTTAATATTACTGTGCAACGACATGATATACCTAACAATTGGAAAGGAAGCATCATTTAGCACATATATAAAAAAGATGATCCAAATAATCCCAAAGTGCATAGACCAATCAGTCTTATTGATATTACTCAAAAAATCTTTACCAGAATAATGCTAGGGAGACTAAATGACTGGGTGGAGGATAAGTCTATCTTGCACGAGTCTCAGAATGGTTTCAGAAAATTAAGATTGACTGTTCAGCACTGTTGTGTGCTGAAACTCTTGGCATGGAAATATGTAAGATTAAAAAAGGAAAACTATTCTGTTGCTTCATAGACTTTTCCTCCGCTTTATTCTTTGGGACAAGTTATATAACCTGGGCATATGCCCAGATTTGCTTAATATATTAATTAGGCTCCATAACCATATTTGGGCCAAAGTACAGTATGATCATCGAGGGAACACAACAGTACCATTTCGTACAAATCTAGGGGTACATCAAGGCTGTCTCCTGGCACCAGTACTATTTAACATTTACATAAATGAGATACTTATACAACTTCAGAACCCAGATTTTCATGCTCCCAAAGTAGGAAATACCAAGATCGATTGCCTGGTGTATGCCGACGACCTGATCCTGATATCAACCTCAAAACTGGGTGTAGAAAGAAAACTTGATTGTTTGTATGATCAATGTACCAAGCATAAGCTGAAAATTAACATGACTAAAACAAAATTATTAATTTTTGGTAATAATAGTAGAAAGAAATGTGCTGCATGGATAAATAAAGAAAAAGTTGACCAGGTTGAACATTATGATTACCTGGGAGTCAGATTCTCGTAGAATCTTAAATGGAATGATCATGTAGCTCAGATCAGCAATAAAATTAAAACGGCATTTAATGCATTTAGAATTTTCAACACCAAAACAGGTCGGAGTTCAGTAAAGGAAGTTTTAAAGGTGGTAGAGGCCAAAATAAAATCAAGTGTGTTATATGCAGTAGAAATCTGGGGTGATACCAGACTGAATAATTTACAGGTAATTTTGAACAAAATAAACAGATACATCTTAATGGTTCTGCAGTCAGTCCCGATGGTGGTACTAAATCTTGAAACAGGACAAGATCCTATAAGTACACTAGTGACAGAGAGATGAATAATTGCTATTATTAAAATACTGCTTCTTGAAGAAACAAGGCTACCAAGACAGTGTTTTGAGGAAGAACTTGAATATTCCTCTTTGGGCTTTGAGCTACCATTGATTAATATAATTAAGAATTTACTCTTTCCCCGTGGCCTTAGCCACATCCTCTGGAATGTTTTTATATCTCCATGGGAAGAAATAGTGAACCTTATTAAGAACAGGCTCCGAGATATAGAAAAAATAAACATGAAAGAGATATTAGCAAATTCTAAATAATTTAGATAGTACAAACAAATAAAATTTGAACATGGGTTAGAGCCATATTTACTTAAAATATTGGATCCAACAAAAAGAAGAGCAATAATTAGGTTTAGATTTTAAATTTATAAAGCTAATTATACTCATAGGCATAAGAGACCAAATGTGAATTCACCTTTTTGTAAATGTGACTTGTCTCTGGAAGACGATGTTAAACATATCATTTTGATATGCTCTTTATTTAAACTCCGGAGGGAAAAATTGCTGGGTGACATTATGGCTGGTCTCGACCTCCCCCCTGAAGCTATGATATCGTATGATATCGTACCCTGCCAGAGGAAGTGGTGGGGACTGAAACAATCACAGGATTTAAGAATGCATGGGATAGACATAAAGGAATTCTGGAGGTCAGGGGTAAGGGGCAACAGACTTCCTGGAAAACATAAACTGAACTTACAAACTTAAATGGGCAGACTGGGTGGGCCATAGGCCCTTATCTGCCGACACTGTCTATGTATCTATGTATCTATGTATTTCTTAAATACAAAGGAATTATATGTTATGGAGAAGGTTGCTGCCTTCTTAAAAAAAGTACATCTGTTAAGATGGGCAATATAAATGTTACTGTTTAGGCATATTTGCCTAATATTGGATATCACCTGATGGGGCTAGGATGAAAATAATTAAATAATGCAATGTAAGCTGGATAATTATGAAATTAAATATTGTAACATTAATCCAGGATCTTATACTGAATATAGCCATCTTCTTTCACCTGTAATATGCGGAAGTGCTTTTTACCATTATTGTTTTTATTCATTGATATTTTAAATGTATGGACATGCATTTATGAAAATTGTATTTCATTTTCTATTTGTAATAGTTTTTTAACTGAACAAATAAAAAAAGTTGAGTTGAGTTGAGTAACATCATTGTGTCTTCATAACCAGAAATCCAAGCTTGCAATTCCCCCTCACGGGAATGTTAGTATACAAAGACTGAACATCTAATGTCATTAAAAGCCAACATGGTTCTAGCTACAGATCCCCCAGGACCCACCCCCAAATAAAATCTATGTTGTGTCATGTATATAACATGGCAATTTTGTAACTATGGGCTCCATTTTAAAAGAGCCACTAGATCAGCACACATTGTGCTGATCCCCACCTGTAGCAAACTCTGGGTGTGTAGGGTACCCTGTGCTGTATTTTAGTAGAACAGGGGTCCCTGCATCAAAGTTCCCTGAGTTGCGGCAGGTGGAGTGTTGCACCCAAGAGTTGGTGCACCAAACGGTTTGATGGAGGGGCTTATCAAGCCTTCCCTGCCTGGTGTAATGCCGGCACAGAACATGATGTTGGGGGGAGGAGGCCTGCAAGGTTGGGGGACACTGATCATGGCCCTAGAGGGGTGCCATAGTGGATGGTGTGGGCACGGCCGGTGTGGCAGGGTACACAGGTGGCACCAGGAAAATGTGCCCTAGACAGTTGTGCACATCCTTGGACCTGGTACTCTCTGGCATTCTGCATGGACTCTGTCCCAGACCTCCTTGTGCCACCAATCCTGACAGCTGTCCTGGAGCTTGCACGATCCCTGACCTGAGGAGACAGTCCATGGCTGCATTGTACTAGGTGCAGTTGGTGGATGGTGATGTACCCCGGCAGTATGACATTTCGCTGTTGAAGAGCCTACTGAGTGGTGACATACTGCAGGCACAGGTGCTGGTGAAGCCACAACATGGTGTGAAGGCATTCCAATAGGCAGGTGCCAGACAGGAGTGTAGAAGACAGTGGGACAAAAGACCGGTAGCACATACACCAGTGGGGAAGCTCTGTCCCTGCTACTGTACTCTGCATTGTGGACCAGTACAGGCTGCTTAATGCAATTCTCCTCCTACACTGTCAGGGACTGCATCTAGCACATAAGTGGGTGATGTACAGTATGGCCCCACCCACCTGACATGTCACAACCAATGTTCAAACAAGGCAGGTTATGGTGGCAGGAACAGAGCTTCCCCATTCAGCTATATGTGCTGCCAGTCCATTGTCCCATCATCTGCCACACTCCTGTCTGGCACCTGCCTATTGGGGTGGCCTCACACCATGCTGTAGCTGCACTGGCCCCTGCCCCTACAGAACATCAACACTCAGCAGGCTGTGTAGCAGGGGAATGTTGCAGTGCCTGGGGTATATCCTCATCACCAACTACACCTAGTACCCTGCAGCCATGGACTATCTCTGGAGGTCAGGGACCATGCAAGCTCTGGGACAGCCACCAGGGCTTGTGGCACCAGGGGGTCTGGGACAGGGTCCATGCATGAATACCAGGGAGTACCAGGTCTGCAGGTGTGTACATCTGCCCACATCTGCTTTGTGTCACCTGTGTATCTTGCCACACCTGCCATGCCTGTGCTGCCCGCTATGCACCCCCAGGTCCATAATCAATGTCCCCCAACCTCACCCCCCCACTTGGCACACCCAGACCTATAGTGCAGCACTGTTGGACCAGCTCATGGCTAGTCTAACCACAGCCTCAATTTGTGGCCATGGCAGGGCTTCCAAAATCCCAAATGGGGATGCTGCAGCCCCACTGTGGCTCTAGCACCCTTCCATGCAGATGCATGACCACTTTCAGTGCAAGGGTGGTGCAGGGCCAGTTTGGTGCATGACCTCCCATCTTCAACACAGCCTCTATTTGAAAATTGGGAGTGCCACATTTGATGCAACATGCCACTAGCATCAGTTCCCCTTGATGAAGGCACCTTGCATCAGAAAATGGGCTTTGAAAATTGAGCCCTATGTTTTTAATATGGACATCTATATACTCTAACAGTGGTTCTGTCAGTGATCCAATCCTTTACAATATGGGGAGTCCTGGGGGATTAATGGTCTTTTATGCTGCTGGCTCACTTTGCAATTGTACAGAAAATGATTCTCTCTATCTTTGACTACAGCAATGTGGTCTACAGTGCTGCTCCCAAGTCCACCCTTGCCAGACTGGACCCTCTGTTCCACTCTTTCTGTTGTTTCACCCTCGAATGTCCACCCACCACCCACTGCTGCAACCTCTGCCAGTCACTTGGCCTTCCATACCTCCAAGACTGGAGACACTCACACTGCGCTAAGATGGCCTGCAAGTTCTGGGACCAAGCCCTGCCTCTATATATTGCAGCAGAACTGACTACTCCCATGCCCACAGCCTACACACTCAGGTATCATGACTCCCACCAACTGACCTTTCCACACATGTCCTCTGCTGCAGGCCAAACAGCCTTTAAATATTGGATGCCAAAACTATGGAAATCCTTTCCAGTAGCCATTCAACATGTCCCCTCCTCACAGCACCCAAACACACTGCTCAAAGCCCACTTCTCTCCTAACTGTACATGTATCTAAGCCAGTCCCCACTGTAGGAGGTGTTCCTTTTCCCCACTGGTCGCTAGATGGAATGTGTTGCTGGGACCTGATTTAACTGATTTTGCCTTCTTTCACTGGCTAAATGTACTGTTTTGTACTGCGCTGATCTGACTGTATGTCTACCTGTATGTAGTTGCACTTTGTTGTATTATTATATATGTACCAACCTTATCCTTCCCCCAGGATGCATCTGGAATTGAGCAGTACTCTGCTCAGCATGCCTTCCTGGTAAAACATTTAAATAAATAAATAAATGCATCTTAGATAACATGTAAATTGTAGCTCTGACAGGGAACAAGTACAGACAAACTTCATCTTGTGGTCTCCAGAATCACTTGTTTTCAAGCCATTTATTCTAAAAAAACATCTATATGCTGTTTAAAGTCCTCTGTGGGATTACATGTTAGAGCTTTACAGAAATCTGCATTGGATAGCTGTCTCTCAATTTCTTAATATAGTCACCGGTATTAAGCAGCAAACTTGAGCCACCTTATCAGCCTTTTTCAGTCATATTTTTGTTGTTCTAAATTGAATTCAGTGCATCTTTTCTGCCTTTGTCACATTAACAAAAGTATTTTTTGGTGGGTTACCAATCAGCTGCATAAGATCTTGCTAATGCCTGTATTTTTAACTGTGTACTTTAATACAATACATAAGCAATAATACCCAACAGGGTTAGTGGTATTGGGCTATTGGGCTATACCAGATTGCCCAGCGGCATAATGCAGCTCACCATTGCAGGTGAAAGGCTTTATAGCCCTTGGAAGGTCCGATATAGCCCATACTACCCACCTGGGAGGATATTATTGTGCTTAGAAAATGGGATATGTACTGATATTTAAATAAATATGTAACAATAATGCAGTTACAATGAAGAAAACATTTAGGAAAAGCAATTTATTGTAAAGTAGCCTCTCTACTGGTGCGCTTGTCAGTAGAGTGTGCTACTGTTTTTTCACAGTTTCTTTTTGGTCATTGCCTTTTCTTTCTTTTAACAGCCCCCACCTTCCTGCCCATACTAAAACTAAGTGCTGAAACCCTTGTTGTTATTTTGTATTGTCCTGTTTCCCGATCACACTCAGGATTAGCTGTTCATTTTTTTTATTTCAGTGTTTTATTTTTTAATCGAGCTATTCCAGTTACAGTCAGGACTGAAATAAAGTAAACAAATGCTAAAAATGGACAGAGTAACTGCAGTCACAGTACTGAAATGTGGAAGTTGCTGGCATTGGAGAAAGCTGCTGGCCACCTGAAATGTAACATGAGTGTGTGTGTGTGTAGCGCTAATGAGTTAGGCAGTGATCCTCACTCGGTCGGTATTGGTAGCATTGTTTTGCTGAGGAAAACACAAACAAAATTATGAAAAAAGGAGGAAACTTTGTCTACTAACAGGCACACTGTCTTACAGATTTGAATTGTGGGGAGTCTCTGTCACTTGCTAAGTGAGCAGAAAAACATGGCAGCCATTCAGTTTTTTTTTAATTCGAGTGAAGGCACATGGATACCACTAAGTGGAGGGGTAGGTTGGCATGGGACTTGTTTTTTCCTGGTCTCTGTTGGAAAATAAATGTACTCCTTGGCAAGGGTTTCGGCCAATCAGTGACGGGAAAATTTCAAACCCATCTTCTAAAATTGAATTTTTGCACTTTAAAACAGTTTTTTTCAACTGACTCAGTGTGGTGGCTGGTACTGGTATTTGTTTTTTTTTAGACTAACAAAATTGATTAAATTTCTAGCCCTACTGTCCCTGTTCCTCTTCTGTTATAGACAACCTCTGTCCATGCCTTCTACCTGTAACCTTACATGATCTACATTATTCCACCTGTACCCTCTGGCATTTGGGGATGCTCCACATTGTCTGGTAGGGATGGCAGCTATTGGCAAGGATCGGCATGTTCTAATCAGTTTGTTTCCTGAATAAGTCCATTATAACATCTGCTTTGCCATCTTTTCTGATAATTAAATCCAAATCGTTAATTTAGGATTGACAGAAGAAATCACTGAATCTTGGGTTTTTATTAGTGTTTTCTAGACATTTCACAAATTCAAACAGATCTTCCTCCATCCCCAGCCACACAATGAGGATGTCATCAATTAATTGTTGGCATAGGTCAAGGGGATAGTAAAAAGGATTTTTCTATCAATTTCTAACATACCTCTTCTCCCATTTCCCCCCAAAACAGATAAGGCATAATTGGAGGCAAAGTCTGTCCCCACTGCCACCATCTTGGTCTGCAAATAATATTTGTCTTGTACTTATAAGAAGGGGTTATATACGAGGACCAAAGATGCCAGATCTACCAATAGTTAAGTAGGGGGATCTTTACTCTATAGCAGCACTAGCCAGGATGTAATGCATTACCTTGCTGTATTACAGTAAAATGCTGCAGTATGCTGCAAGGAACAGTGTACTTCAATGGAAATTAAGCCCTTTTCTCATGCAGTGTTTTGTGGCATCATTTACTGCAAGTTATTGCATTGCATCATGGCTTTCTCTGCTGTATCTCTTGTCCAAACATGTAGTGATTATGACCAGACCCTTTTAGTGGAGAATGGTTGAGTTACAAAGAGTCCACAATGAGGTTTACCAGACAGTTTCATTAATCAATGGCCTAATCTTCTCAGGCCTTCAGGATATCTTCTGTATCCTTCATGTAAGAAGGAAGACCTGCAACTCAGGTGGGGAGTAAGTAGCATTCTGGAACTCTGCTCCATCTGGTGGGACCTGATTTCAGTAAAAGTGCATTCATTCATTTTCCCTGCAGTTTTGGCTGTGGGCTTTTTAACTACTTTTTTTTTTAGCTGAAGTCTCTATTTATAAATTATAAATTATACACTACATTAAACAGTTCCATCCAGGAACTTGTTAGGTTGAAATTTTGGTTGCATGTGGTATGGATTCTGCCCTTTCCATGGGGCTGTTTTTTTGAATGTTTATTCTTCAGTGTGTATAAATGCTGTGACATGCTCTATTTAATAGTTGCATGCTGTCTAGAAATTATATGTTCTATAAATACATGTGAAAGAAATACACTATGAATATGAAACACTGTTAAGAAGCAAGTAGTTATTCTTAATATTTGTTTTTAACCTGTTGTTTAGCATGAGCACTTTTGTAGGGTGGTTATAAGGATGCAGTGAACACTTATCATTGATTTAATTTATACTGTGTCTTGATTCTGCTTTCTCTGTGACATGGCACTGCCTCCCATGGAAGTGGCTTTTCTCTCATTCTGTAATGACCAGTTCAACAGTTTAACCATTTTAAAATGTTGAACACATGGAAAAATATGCTATTACAGACTTATTGTTGCAATGGAGATGTCTGGCCCAGCTCACCTTGGTATAAAACACAGATAGATATAATGAGGGAGAAGCCCGATCGAATCACACCTTAAATGCCTAACAGAGATTTGACCACAAGGCTCACTCACCAAAATGTATTCTTATACCTTTGTTTTCACAGACATTTCAACCAGATTTTAAAAAAATCCAATGTTTAAGGGAAAACCCCTTTATCAGGGAATTCTGGCTACAATCTATAAATTAAAAATAAATTTATACTAAAAGATACATATGAAATATACAGTATGTAAAACTAATTTATAGTAAAATGTATAACCATAAACCTTAGCGTAACCTGCTCTTACTTTTGTCAAACCACTTTGCAGTCAAAGCTGCAGATCTAAAATTTACTCCATTTATCTATAATGAGAAAAAAATAATACAAGAAAATATCTTACACACTTATTTATTGACTTCATGTCAGCCATTAGGTGAGGGCTTAAAATAACTATAACAAAAATTATTAAACTCAGAAGCACATCTTCACATTCTCTAACCTAATTTTCATAACTTTTCTGCTAGAACACAAAATATAAATCATCAGTTTCCTGAAAAGTACCATGTAAATTCCAGGTAATCACTTAAACCACATTAGTATTGACAATGAGAAAGTAGCATTCTCCCATTCTATAACACAGACCTCACCTTTAAATTTGAACTGCATGCTATGAGTAAAGCTTATCTACTAGCCACAATATCAAAGTACTGTAATATCAATTATAGAGCAGTAATTATTTTGTCGTAGTCCTGAAGTCTTTGCTTTCCTTTAGGTATCTCAGGGAACCCACTGTGAATCAGATCAAGAATATGTTTAGTAATTAAACTTCAATATTAAAAACCCTGTGACTCTTTCAATATTAGCAGTATTTTACCTTAACAGCTTTAATTCCATGTGTGGTTCCTGTGTATGCTGCTTTTCAGTGAGCCATTGGTGGTGTGCAGGATCTCACATAAGTAGTGGTTTTCCCAGAATCAGGCACACCACATGCTAGCCCCCGCACTGACATGTAGACATCATGCGCTCAGGACACATGTTTGAGCACTGAATGCTCAATTGTGTGCCAAACCCACTAACAAAATGACACTTGCTGTAGTAGAGAATCTACAAGTGTCTGGGAGAATGAACAGTATGTTTTCTGCTCCCTATTGAATGCTTTTCATTTTTTCAGTTTCTGTGCACTAGAGGTTGCTTTTACCCCATATTTCATTATGATCTATTAAAACTACACTGAAATGTTCATAGATCTCAGCCCCTTCATTTTTATTTATCGAAGGAAAAGTTCACTGCTTGCCAGAAAAGGAACCTACTGACTAGATGAGAGAACCCTAATAAAATCATCTACTCTAACTCTGGATCTAAACCATCAATTATAAAGTACATGGTGATATAAAGTGTTTTAAAGCATTTTGTGAAGGGGGGACCACTAAAGCTATGGCAAGTATATGTGTTTGATAAAATTGATTAAATTGACCAGTGGGGGAGATAAGCAGGCAGAACACTTAGATGGTGGGCAACCAATCAGTGTCATTATTGAGGCCATACTTAGAGTTAGAACATTCAAATCTATCTATATAATAATGCCTCCCTGAGTAATAGTTCATTATCAAAATGTCTACTCCTCCTGTCTTTAACTACCTTCTTCTATACCAAAAAACCCCTCAATGACAGCACCTGATGTTCTGCTTCCAAAAAGTGTCATGCTTTAGGTGAGGTTAAATCCTTGCACCTAATGGAATCCTTATGCTCTCAGATGAGTATTTTAAGTGCTAATGAAGTCTTGCCAATATATACTTTGTCACAAGAACATTTAATCATGTAAATCATCCCTGTAGTCCAACAGATAATGAAACCTGTTACCTCTAAATCCTCCCCTTTTGCAAAGTTCCTAAGTTTGCTTTCACTTTATATATGTTACTGCAATTATTAATGTCCATACTGACAGTTCCCTTGAAAATCAAAGCTTGTAAAGAAGACTCCTTCCCTTTCTCTCACTGGAACCTTATGATTTTTTTTTTAATTTAAGAGAGAAATCAGAATTACAATCCTTTGAGTCAAAGACTCCTTTGCAAAGGCTCCACGTCAGATAGACATATACATATAATAACAGGATACTTAAATAGGTAGTACAGTACAAGGAATATATACAATTGGCAGGTTACAGCTGTAGTGGCCATTGGCAGTAGACCCCATGCCATAGATATTACATGTTAGATTTCAGTTTCAGGGGGTCTTAAGTGGACCCTGAGTCAAAATATATACACAGTGTGAGAGGAGTAGTGAGGGAGTTAATCAAGATACAGATATGGTCCCCCTTTCCAGTGCGTATCCTACTGAGTAAACTAACAAGTTAAGAAAATATTCCACCTAGGGATTAGGGAATGCAACCTATAGAGATGAAAAGTAGGAAGATGGGATATTATGTGCAGTCATAGGCTGTGGAGGCAAAGATGAGGGACTTGAGGCCGGATTTAAATTGGCCAATACTGGGTGCCATGGAGATGGAGGTCGGAAGGTTGTTTAACCACAGGGGAGCCTGATACCGGAAGGATCATTGTACAAGGGAGGTCCTGCAGTGAGGGACCAGGAGGGTGGTATTGGGGGAAAGCCTGGGGGCTCTTCTGTTAGGGACTATTTTGATGAGGTGGTGAAGGCCTTGAGGGGCTAGCTTCTGGAGTATCTTATTTGCTAGAAGGCAAGTGTGATACTTGAGTCTGCCTTCAAAGTTTAGCCAATTCACAAGATTGTACAGCTCACAAGTGTGAGTAAAACGTTCACATTCAGTGATCAAGAAGCATGCTTTATTGAGAGCTAAGTTAATGTGATATAAGGCTGTTTGGTCTGCAGTCCCATAAATCACTATGCCGTAATCCACCAAGGAAAGTACTGAGGAGGACACTGCTAGACAGAGGACCTAGGGGGGTAGGCAGTGTTTATGTTGGAATAGGATCCCTAGCCTGGTGTTAATGGAGGATGAGACGTGTTGGATGTGTGTGGTAGGTGAGTGAAGTATGTATGTACTGTATGATCCTATCACCTGAAGACCTGATGTTTCAAACCACAACCATAGGTGGATTCTGAAAAGTATTTTCTTCAATTTGAGTGGATTTAAAACTTTCCCAGTGCTTCAAAATTATATTCTTAATTTTGTAAAAATTATCTGTATTTGGTGTATTGAACATCTGCTCTGGTTTCCTCTCTTTATTTCATTACTGCCTGTCTGCAGTGAATCTTCCCTTGGGAAGCCCTCTGCATTATTCTCTGCTTCTCTTAAATGTTCTAGGCCATAGCTTCTTTCTAAAAAATTGTCATGCATGTTAGCCCTAGCTTGTTGATAACCTGAATTATTTGTACAGTTCCTCTTAGCCCTTAAAAATTGATGGTATGGTATGGATTTGATAAGATTTTGTGGATGGAAACTGTCTGCCATTAGTATTTATTTACTATCTATACTTTTATGATGGAGGTTGTGCAAAAACACCATTTTCTTTGTTAAATCTAAGAATGCATTTTCTGTTTGACTTTGTTTTCTTCTTTCACAAACACTACATGGTCAGTACTGGAGTTCAACTTATTATGGAAATCTTCTGCTTCCTGTTCTGTCATTTTCTAGATAACTGCATTATTGTCAGTGAAACATTTCCATAAACATAGCTTCTCTGTGCAAGGGTTAGTCTCCACAAAAATGAACTTCACCTCAAAATTTTTCATGTAGACGTTTACATAGGAGGGGGCCATGATTCTTATTTGAAGAAAAATCTCCTTTTCAAATAGAAAATAATTTTGAGAAAGAACTATACCAGCTAACTGTACTAAAAAGTCATTTGGTGGCTTTAACTTAGATCTTTTTCTTTCCAGTAGGTCTGATAGGACCTGACATCCTAGATTGAGTGGGATACAGGCATACAATCCTTCAAATCCCAAGTAATGAACTAGTAATCTAGTCATCCTCCATATTACCCTCTTGAATGTTGAAATAATTTAATATTTTGATTATATTGGAATGATTATATTGAAACTATCTCTAATGTAAGTTGTATTCTAAACAAAAGGCTTACTATGAAAATCTATAAAAACTGACAAGGGTTCAAGAACGGAGTTAATCCCTGAGACAATGGGTGTCCCAGGTGGCGTGGCTAGGTTTTTATGTATTTTAGGCAGTGTATAAAGAATAGGAATAGATGGGTCACTTTTTAAAAGGGAATCACTGTCCCAATCTGTCACTCAGCCTCTGTCATTAGTTTTGTTGTGCATTTCATTGAATTGACCATGTTTTCATCCCATCTGTTGGGTCATTATCTAATTTAAAGTAGCTATCCCTGTCTTCAAACAATAATGTACATTAATCCTTATATTGTTGACAATCTTGGACCACTATAGCAGTCTCTTTGTCTGTTCATTTGTGGGATAGGTCCCCCTAATACTTTTATCATTTCCAGTAATGGATGGTCCAGAGTATTGTTATCTTTCTTTTTCTTTAATTTTTGTGATGATCTCATTTGAGGATTTACTAATGCCTTTACTACTTGTTATTGCCCCTTAGTTCAGTATGTTCATTTATGGGATTAAAAAAGTAGTAATCTTTTTATTTTCATTTAGTGTTCAGGCCTTACTTATATCTGTGTTTCCCTTTTTGGCTTTTATTGATTTTTTTTATGTCAGTATTTTTCTTGGTGTTCCCCATGTTAGAAAATTATTTTATTACAGATTAAATATTCACATGTACAGTACACAATCTAAATAACTGTCACAATTAATTAAAAAGTAATAAAAACATTGACTGTTTGTAAAGGTAATAAAGAGATTGTATACATTTTAAACAAGCTCCACCTTTAAATAAATAATCAATGTAATTTAAGGAATTATACAAGGTCAATAGGCACTGGAGAGTCTAAATGTAACATACCTTCAAATGTATCCAGTGCTCTTGCTCCTTCTCCAACTCAGGGCTTGTGCAAATTATGAAGGTTAATACATTTAAATGATTATAAAAATATTTCAGTTGTTTTCCTAGACTTCTTTAAATGTTAAAAATGTGATTCAGATCCACTAACAAACAGTCAATGATTCTTCCACCTGGTTTCAGAAATCAGCAGACTTCAAAAAATTCACTGTATCCAAACTAAATGGCCAAAGTAAATAAAGTATGTACACAAGAAAGTTATTTGTCACTCAACTAATACAAAGTGCAAATAGTAACTCTTATAAGAAGTAATAGTAATAAAAATAGACAAAGAAAACTGTATACTTCCAAGACATAAATAAATAAATTGGTAGTGCACTTGTATCTGGCTTAAAAGAACTCTTATAGTTAATTTGTGTGTTTTCAAGAAGTGTTTTGTGCCTTTGTACTTTTAATCCTGGGATATTGCTTTATTGTTGTCTGCACCAATTTGCTGTTAGATAGACCTTCTATCAAACGGTGGGTTTGCTCCCAATGTCAGTTGCTAAGCCACCCTATACTTTGAGTGGTCTGTTATCTCAGTGATTATAAAAGTTTGCTTAAGCCACTTGAAAAGTAAAGAATACTGCGGTCATTTTAAAATGTAACGCATAAAGCACTAATCTCTACCATGCAACTTGTTTAAAAACAAAAAGACTGTGAATTGGAGAAACACTCCATCAGTCACTGGAACGTCACTGCAAATGCTGATTTCTTGTTGCCCCAGCCTTTGATATGTTAAATGTGTGCCACAGGGTGATGCCAATATGACACTGTCATCATCTAGTGGTGAAAACAAAATAATTGCCAATAGAAACACCTTATTCGAATTTGAAAGCAGTTTTGTTTTCATATTTTGAAACCTAAATATTTTTAAAATGATTGCATCCTGCCCAATATTGATCCAGTAATGCAATAACACAAAAATCACATTAAACACAATAAGCACCACCCCTATGTCCAAGAAAAACTAAACAGAAAGCAGAAAGCTGTATTAATAAATGAACAGAAAGCCGTATTTATAACAGTTCTTGAAACTGAGCTTTTTGCTGGTAAGTCTTAGCTTTTAGATGTTAACTTTTTGCTGTCTTTGCTGACTTGTGCAAAACTCTCTAAATCACAAGTGAGACCAGTGACAAAGTATTGCTGCTTCTATCAAAATTCCCTCCTTTCTTTCCAGATTCCAAACTTTAGGGATTTTTTTGTCTTTGTTTTTGTTGTTGATTCTCCTCTAATACAGCACAATACTGCTCTGGACACTTGCTCGCAACATTCGTGCCACATGGTCTTGCACCATGATCTTCCAGGATCACTCAGTCTCACTCCATTACTTTTTCCTCCTCACAGTGCCTTGGGTCCTTCAGGCCTCACAACACTTCAGTGGATCCCCACTGAACACCAACCACACTCCTGACAGCAGACAGCAGGTAAGAATGTTTTCCCCATGGCTATCTGGAAAAAAGAAGAAATGGAACACAACATACTATCTGGTATATGATTCAGTCAAGCATTATATTTTAACCACAACAGAGCTACTTCTCATCACATCCGTATCTCAAGTGCCACCTTAGAATCTCCCTCAGGTATGGTGGTCTGTGGCATAGACCAACAATGATAGTGTCTCTACTTCCATTCAAGACTCTCAGCCAGAGTGTGTTGATCTCATCCATGCTGAGGTCCTGTATTTCAGTTACCAGCAATTGGCTTTTGGCAAACAGTATCATCCCTCCGCCTTTCTTGTCCGGTATATTATTCCTGTACAGTTTGTAGGTGATTATCTCTATTCCCCACAGGGCATTGTCATTCCACCATATCTCCATTATTCCTTTACCTTAGTTCTTCCATCAAAACCAGTGTCTCTTTTTCATCCAGCTTGATTCTCAGGCTTCTTGCATTAGTGTGCATACATCTCCAGTTTCAGTTTTGTTTCATTTGTTCCACTTTTTAGCATCTTGTGTTGCTGCACTTGTGATGTTTGTCACATCCTCTAAATTAGATTGTTTCATTTCATTTATTTTTATAACAGGGTAAGCCTACTGGAACCTACATCAACAAGGATTACAGCAGAATAAGTATCACAATACAATCAATATACAAGTAAAAATACATACACACGCAACAAGTAATTGAAGTAAAACATGTGCAGATGCACTGATCATTAAAATATGTACTTTGTGCTTAGAGCCACAGAAAAGATTCACCATGTAGCAGACACTTTATATTATTGGAATCGCATTCCATACAGAAGAGGCACTAAACATCAGTGTTTGATAGGACTTTTTTATTTGCACCACTCCCCAAATTCTTTTGGGTGTCACTAGCTCATTTTCTATGAATCCTAGCAGCATGTCAGTCATATGCATACTGGATTGGTTGCATTTCTAAGAAGATGGCATCTGCTTTCTGTCTTTTATCTTTAGTCCTAGATTTCTAAAGTATTTTGTGATTTGATTGTCCTTCTTGCAATTGGTAACATTTGTTCCAAAATGTACCACCACCAGTTCATGCTTTCCTTGGGGTTCCAATAGTCTTTCAGTCCTTTCAGAAATGTGCATATTTCTTGGCTCCTGTTACACAGCAGAAAAGAACAGTTGTGTTAGAACTTACTATAACAGTACATCTTTGAGAGAATCTTCTCCATTAGGCCACACCTTTGGAACTATGAGATGTCAGCATCAGGACTACGTAGAAACATTTTGCTAGCCAGGGACTTCCCACAATGATGTACAGTGTCTACGTGTACTGGAGAGTGTGCAGAACATCCCACATTTCTGGAACATTTGTGTGCAGCTCAGCCTCCATCTTGGTCTGTGACCCCTATGTCTGGTAAGGGTTGAGATGAGCACCCCAGGCAGAGCCCAAGGCATCTGGGGTGAGGATTTGTACAGGAGCTGGTACGAGGAGTGGAACACCCTTCAGTAGGTTGTCATGAGCCATCCACCACAACAACTCTCTGTGAAAAGGAGATGTGATGAGAATCATTTGGTCCAGCTCATTCTTCAACTGATCCAAGTGGACCTTGAGTGTCCACTGAGGGATTCTCATATGAAGACATGCCAGTGGGACAGTCACCATAGCTGCAGCCATAAGGCCCAGGAGACATATCATTGTTTTCACAGATGAACATGTGCCTCAGCAACTAAAGTGCCTGCTCTGTCATGTGGCAGGTGAGCATGTCCCTTATTTGTGTCCAGGTCTGCCCCTATATATTGGAGTCTTCGGCACAGAGTCAACACAGGCTTGGCATATTCACTGTGACCACAAGAAATTAGCAAAAGACAGAAGTTAGGTACAGAATGTACTAATTTATTCCTGCTACATGCAGGATCCAGCACCTATAAAGTTACACAAAGTGAAAAGGCTTTCTCAGTTGCCCCCAACCAGTTGTACCTAAGTGCTGGCCAGTGCACATTTCATGTGGTGAACATTCATTGGTATTTTAATTGAGCACAGCAAGGTACTTGAGCAACTTCCTGGTAATTCTATATTCACTGTGACCCCCATGTCATTGACTTACTGATGTGTCCATGACAGTGTGTGTAACAGAGCTTCCCTGGAGCTGGCCTTCAGGAGCCAGTTGTCCAGATAGGGAAGACATAAGGCCTTCCCTATGAAGTGCTGCTACAACTACTGCCAAGCATCTGGTAAAGACCCATGGTGAAGAAGGCAAACCAAAGAGCAATACTTTGACCTGATAGTGTTCTTCCTCTAGCATAAAGCAGAGGTATTGTCTGTGGGATTTCCTACTCTTTACATGAAGGTATGTGTTCTTCATGTCCAGGGAACAGAGCCAGTCCCCCATTTGCACAGGGAGGAGTCAGAGATTGCAGGAAAACCATGAAAAACATTTTGTATTTTATGAACAGGTTGAGATCTCAGAGATCCAACACAGGACGCAGCTCCCCTGTCCATTTTTGGACTGGGAAATGTCTGGAATAAAACCCTTTGTTTTTCTCATGAGGAGGAACCAATTCTATGGCACATTTTTGGAAAAAGACTGAACTGCTTCCTTCAAAAGGGACAAATGGCCCAGAGGATAAAAGGAAGGAGGCAGAGGATGATCTGGAGGGATTTATAACAACTCTAGAGCATGCCCTCTTGCAATTATTTCCAGAGCCAATTCATCCATAGTGGTCTCCCACCATTGTTTTAGATGCAGGGGGATACTGTCCCCATATTCACATCTGGAGGTAACAGCTGAGGTGGATGGAGGGATGGAAGAGAGTCAGGCAGACCCAAGGGTGGCAGAGCCACCAGAACCAATTACGTTTGGTGCTTTTGTGTTGGTACCGGGGGAGGGCATCCAGAAGGGGGCAAACCTCCTCTGCTATGGTCTTGCTGAAGATAGAGTGGGATACAGGGACTTTACAGACCTTAGTGTCATTTTTGAAGTTTGAAGGCCATATAGATCCCTTTAACATCATAGCTAAACAGTTTTGACCCTTTAAAGAGAACATTCAAAACTGCCTGTAGAATGTCATTAGCAAAGCCAGAAACTCTAAGACAAGAATACTGCCTGTCAGATGTCAGATGCAAATGTCAGAAGTTGCAGCGCTGGCAGAAGCATTAGAGACATCATAAGCTGAGTGCAGCAAATGTTTGCCCGCCTCAGCACCAGCAGACAATGTTCTCAGCATATCAGTCTTGGCAGGCCATCGGGCAATGCCTGAGCAGCAGTACAAGCAGCTTTCCAGAGGCTATCCTGATATCTGAGCATGTGGGCCTGCTAGTTTACAGTCCTAAGGCCCAATGAAGCAGAGACATAAGTGCATTTGCCCATCACAGCCAGCATCCTAAAGTCCTTATCAGGAAGCAAAGTACTCGTATGTCTAGGGGCTCTAGACCTATCATAAGCCACCATTAGTACCACAGAGTCAGTTTGCTTCCTGGTTAGCACAATAAGGCTTAGTAGATAAGAACATAAGAAAAGTGTTGTCAGATGGGGACCATGCGATCCCTCTAGTCTGCCCTAAAAACTACCCCCTTCCCTATGCAGCTTTTGTCCTAACTTGTCCTTTATGTCTGTCACATACAAGTTTGAACGCCTTGCTTGTCTTTGATGCTACCACCTCCTGGGGCAAGCTGTTCCATGGGTCTATCACTTGCTCTGTGAAGAAGTACTTCCTGAAGTTGCTTTTGAACCTTCCTCCTACCAGTCTCATATCATGCCCTTTCGTGCTGCTGCCGTGTTCTGTTGAAATAGATTGCCTGTGTGAGCTGCGTTAAATCCCCTCACATACTTAAATGTTTCAATCATGTCCCTTCTGTTTCTTCTGTGCTCAAGGCAGTATAGGTTCAGTTCCCTGAGTCTTGCTTCATATGACCTGTGATGCAGTCCCTGCATCATCTTAGTAGCCCTTCTCTGCACCATTTCCAAATGGTCAATTTCCTTCTTGAGGTGAGTCTCCAAAACTGAATGCAGTACTCCAAGTGTGGCCTCACCAAGGACCTGTAGAGGGGCATGATAACCTCCATCTTTCTACTAGAAATATCTCTACTTATACATCTGAGGATGCCACCCGCTTTCTGTGCTGCTTTCTCACATTGTTTTCCTACCTTTAATTTGTCAGTGATGATTACGGGGTGATCTCGCTCCGTTTGTGTCTCCTCAAGTTGATATCCTCCCATTATGTACTTTTTTCTAGGGTTCATCTTTCCCAAGTGCATTACCTTACACTTTTTGGCATTAAATTGTAACTGCCAGTCCCTGGACCAATCCTCTAGTCTTCTAAGGTCAGCTTCCATGTTGTCTGCTCATTCTCTTGTGTCCACTCTGTTGCAGAGTTTTGTATCATCTGTGAACAGGCAAACCTTCCCTGTTAGTCCATTCGCTAAGTCTGCTATAAATATGTTAAATAGGATCAGTCCCAGTACCAATCCCTGTGGGATGCCACTGGTCACCCTACCCTCCCTTGACAATGATCCATTGACTAGCACTCTCTGGGTCCTATCATTTAGCCATTTACTGATACAGCTGACCATCTTCTGGCCAACTCCTGTATGTTCCAGCTTGTTGGTTAGCCTTCTGTGAAGGATGGTGTCAAAGGCCTTGCTGAAATCTAGGTACACAATGTCCACCACCCCTCCCTGATCCAATGTTTTGGTGACACAGTCGAAGAAGTCGATCAAGATGGTTTGACAAGAGCATGCTGTTGTGAAGCCATGTTGCTTTTGGTCCATCTTTCCAGTATCTGTTAGGTACACCAATATCCTCTCTTTTAGTGGTGACTCCATCATTTTCCCCGTAGCTGAGGTCAAACTGACAGGGCAGTAATTTCTTGCCTCTTCCTTGTTTCCACTCGTGTGTAAGGGCACAACGGTTGCCTGTTTCCAGTCCTGAGGTATTTCCCCACTGTCTAGTGACTTGTTGAGCTCAGCCAGCAGTGCAGACAGTTCCTCTCGGAGCTCCTTCAATATCCAAGTGTGTATGCCATCCGGTCCCATGGCTTTTTCCACTTTCAGTTTATTAAGCTCTTTTAGGACCCTCTCCCTTGTGAGAGAGCTAGTGTCCGCTCCCTGGGTGTCTTCCTTTGTCCTGCTCAGTGTTGGACCTTTGCCACTATCTTCTATGGTGAAGACAGACCAATAGAACTCATTTAGCACTTCTGCCTTGTCCTTGTTACTCTCTGCCATCTTACCTTCCTTGGTTGCTAGTCGGACTATTCCTCCCTTAGTTTTTCTTTTTTCTCTTATGTATCTATAGAAGGCTTTGTCTCCCTCCTTAACACCCTGTGCTATTTTCTCTTCTGTCTATGCTTTTGCCCTTCTAACAGCTTTCCCCACCTCCTTTAATTTGTTCTTGTATTCTTCCATGTCTGCTTTGTGTTTTGTTTGCTTGAATTGTGTGAAAGTCTTTTTTTTCCTCTTTGATTTTGGATGATAGTTCATGAGAGAACCAGAGAGTCTTTTCCTTCTTTTGGACTTGCTGATCTGTTTAGTGCACACAGTTGTTACTGTATGCAGAGCAGCCTTCAGAGTATTCCAGCAGTTTTCTACATCTCCTGTGATTGCTCCCTCTAGCATAGATGCAATCATAGCTCTCATTTTGGGGAAGTTGGCTTTTCTGAAATATAGTACCTTGATATTGGTGTAAGATACTGCTTATTAGCTTTTTAAATAAAAGCAAGCAGTGAGTTTGGTGTACCGTGCAGCAAAAGTGGCATCCTCTAATGCAGGATATATAGGTGCAACGATAATGGAGGGGGTACAGGGCACCTGCAACAATTCCTTGAGATTTATTTTAATGGAATCTTCCTCTTCCATAGCAAAGCCAATGGCAGACTCCATTTGCTGCATCATGACTTGGAAAAATGGGTCCTCAGTAGGAGATCTCCAGATATAAACCAAGTCCTCACTACAGGACAAGAGGGTAAAACTAGAGCGAGGGAACCCTCCAGAATTGTTCTCCCTCATAGTCCTCCTCTAAGTCCTCCTCTAAGACTATGAGGTCAAAATTATATTCTATTTTGTGGTCATCAGCATGATTGACAATGGGAGACACAGAATGGACCAGCAACACCAGCGGTGGCTGAGAGGCAGTAATCTGTGGCATGTTATTGGAAATCATCAGTGTGGGCTGAGTACCAGAAGGCCCCCTCAGTGGAATAACTCCCTGCACTGGAAACCCTGGCAGAATGCATCAAACCATTTTAGAAAATGACACCAGCACAGCCTGGGAGTCTATGTCACCTTGCAAAGAGGCCAGGACCACATGCATTGATGAGCCTTGGCCTGACTATGATGGCACAATACCATTCTTGGTAGGTACAGCAGCTCCTAAGTTAAGCCCTAACCTTGGTGTCTCAATGATGGTTGGGGGGCTGTAGTTGATGCTGCTGGAGTGGGAGTTGGTGAGGATGAACCTTTTCTCAAGAGTGACCAGAACCTCTCCAGCAAAGCAGACTTGTCCTTTTCTCTGTGTCTTTGCTTATGGCTATATGATAAAGAGGCCCACAATGATGGCCGTTCCTTGTCCCTATCCTCAGAATTCAGTGGCTACTTTTCAGCCGATGTTGAGGAGAAGCAATTTGTGGACCTTTTTCCTTCTCCGTGGCTTTCAGTATTTTTAATACTGGGACATTTTCTAGAGGTTTTATACAGCGTCATCTCATAACCTGGTTGAAGTTCTGGCAAATCTCACAAGTCTTCATGCTGTGAGATAGGTCCAAACAGAACACACAAACCATGTGGGTGTCCTCATTATAAATCTTATCTCTGCACTTACAATACCGAAATCAAGACTCTTATAACTTTGGAGGCATACAGAGAAGAGAACAGAGCACTAAGAAAAGGAAAAATAACAATTTGCTGTGTTGCCAGCAATTACTTCAGCAGGTCCAACGAGGATTATTGATGGTAGGAGAAAGAACTGAGGAGTGATGAGGCTGCCCACGTTATATATGCATAGACGGCTGCTCCACATCATTGTGGGTGGCCCTTGGCTGGCGGAATGTTTCTGAGTGGTCCTGAAGCTGATGGCTTATGGTTCCAAAGGTATGATCTAATGGAGGATATATCCTTGAAGAAGATCCACTGTTTACATTGTCTCTGTGGAACACTTGTCTATCTATATCTATATCTATATCTATATCTATATCTATATCTATATCTATATCTATATCTATATCTCAGGATTGAATAACCTATAGCCGTTGTCTTCTTATGTTTTGTCTTGTTTGGCACTGCTGGATTACATGTGCTTTCCATTTTCCTGGTCTGCCAGTAGGTCAGATCTGTTCTCAGTGGGTAGCTGTAGATTCTTAATTCTTGCTCACTTCTCCCATCTTGGTTTTTTCCTTTTCTTGATGGTTTCCTGTTTGGTAATACTTTGGACTGTTACTCCTTAGTTCACATCAAAGCATATCATGCCTGTGGCTATTTTCTTCCTCATTTAAAAGTCTGGTGTTCTTCCTTATCTTGCTTTATAATTACTGTATCTTCAACTTGTGCTCCAGCTCAGCTACTCTGTTGATTAGATCATCAATTATCTTGCACTTGTGACAAGTGGAATTCTGCCTGCATTCTCCCATATATCTGAATGTGACCATCTGACAACTCCTACAGTAGTTTGCCTTGTCAATCATTTTTCTAAAGACGTTTGTGGCAGATTAGACTCTTTAAGCAATTTCTTGTGCCTTAGATTAATTGCTAATTCACAAAGGCAATACAGGCAGATCACATTATTGTGTGTCTTTCTTATATTTATTACCTTTTAGTTTGATAAACACCTCTTAAATAATATGACTTTCTAAGTACCAGCTGAATTAATCACAATCCAGTTTATCTACCTAGATCAGAAATTGTGATAATCACTGAGGCGGCAAGATGGAGACATCTTAAACCCACTGCCTTCAGTGTGGGTTACAGGTGAGGAGCTGGGGACTCTGGGGAAGGGGGGAGACATCTTATTACGTCTTACCCTGATTTAACTTCCACTTGGACCTGAAGGTGTGGATACCGGGGTCAGGGCTTGGGGTGGGAGCCCTGGAGAGCTCCTCCATTCTTTTTGACATGCTGTTGGAAATTTTGTTTGGGGGGAACTTTCACTGATACCATTGGACCAGGCTCATCTGTGATTTTTTTGCTATGCTGCCCTTCAGCTTGTATACTCCTTAAGCCCATATGGGCTACTTACATTTTTAGCTCCTCTAGGAGAACATTCTATTTTTCATGTTATCCCTCTTTAAGCCAGCCCCTCAAAGATGGCAGTTATTTGCAAGCCTGGTTGGGAGTGTCAGTCAATACTATTTTCCTATGCCCTCATAAGGAGGTTCACTGACCCCTTCCCCATGAATCCATGCTACCTCAGACCTTGTAACCAACTGAATTCAAGATATTCCACAGTCCTTTCTTTCAGCGGTGACTCCATTAACTTTCCCATCACCAAAGTCAGGATGGCTGGCCTATAATTGTTAGCCTCTTCCCTACCACCACTTTTGTGAAGCTAGACTACTTCTACTACTACTTCTGCTCAATATTCACAAAAGAAGAGGAGGGGGAGGTACCTAAACCAAACAATAGAAACACTCTGGATAGGGGGGTCAATACCAGTCCATTCACAGAAGAAAGGGTTCTTAAAGAACTCTTAAAACTGAAGATGGACAATGCAATGGGGCCTGATGGGTTTTATCCAATAATTCTAAAAGAACTAAGGGTAGAATTAGAGACACCACTGAATACCCTCTTTAACAAATCATGGGAGGATGGGGTGGTACCTGAGGACAGGAGGAGGAGGAGGGAGAATGTGATTCCACTTCACAAAAGTGGGAGCAAGGCAGAGGCAGGAAATTACAGACCTGTTAGTTTGAACTCAGTGGTAGGGAAAATGATGGAATCACTTCTGAAGGAAAGAATTGTTGAGTACCTAGAGGCCAGTAGGGCACAGGACCCAAGGCAGCATGGATTCACAGTGATAAGGTCATGTCAGATGAATCTAATAGATTTCTTTGGGTGACTAAAGTAGTAGACCAGGGAGGGGCTGTGGACATGGCCTACCTAGACGTTAGCAAGGCATTTGACACAGTCTCACACAAAAGATTAATATACAAGTTAGCCAGCCTTGGAGTGGGTCCCAAGGTGGTAACCTGGGTCAAAAATTGGCTGGACAACAGGACGCAGATGGTAATAGTAAACAGAGTCCACTCTGAAGAAAGGGAGGTTACTAGCAGAGTACCGCAGGGTTCAGTACTGGGACCAGTCCTCTTTAATGTCTTTATAAGTGACATTGCAGAGGGACTGGAAGGAAAAGTTTGTCTCTTTGCAGACAACACAAAGATATGCAACAGGGTCAATACAGAAGGTGGGGTGGAAAGGATGAGAAGGGACTTGGCAAGATTGGAGGAACGGTCAAATGTATGGCAGCTGAGATTAAATGCAAAGAAGTGCAAAGTAATGCACCTGGGAGACAAAAACCAAGGGGAAGAGTACACAGTGGGGATTGAGATACTAAGAACAACAAAAATGGAAAGGGACCAGGGAGTAGTCATATCAGATGACCTAAAGGCAGAACCCAGTGTTTTCTGCGATTCTGCGGTTGCAGCAGGGGCCGCAGAAATCAGGGCTGACCACAGAAATCAGTGCTTGCTGCAGAAATCAGGAAAACCAGCCACACATCTACAGAAATGCTAGCTATGCTATGCAGTCACACAAGGCAAGGGCATAGCTATTAATATATTAAGTATGCCATGGTACATATGCTCATTAGAAGGGGCAGCAAACTCATGCCATCCACTACAAAGCTGAAAAGCTAGTGGCAGCATGGCACCTTGACTCATGCTGACTCTTGTTACCTAACTCCTTCCAGCCAGTATTGTGTGTGTGTGTGTGTTGGGGGGGTGACTGAAGCAATAGTAGCAGAGCTTGATTAGGTCCACGGCAGTTATGATTTGCTGCTGTGTAGGTGTGGGTAGCTCAGCCATGTTAATTTTTCATTATGAGGCTGCTTATTGTGCATACGGAATCCTTGGAAGATGAATTTGGAAGGAAGAACTTGAAGGTAAGCTGTAGTCAAGAAGTGAGAAGATTCAGTGGTGCCCATGGAGGTGGAACAGATCTCAGTGTGGTGACAGGTATCGGAGGAGGAGCTGATTACAGAAACACTGGGCTGGCAGCAGACTGAGCAGAGGACTCAGTCCCCAGTGGTGGACATGTATCACAGTTTTGGTTTGTGGGCTGCAATTCTGTACCTTCAAGTGTGAGAGTAATTTCTTGGCAAATCTGAACCTGCAGCCTAAGTGGTGGCATCAAGCTCAATTCTTAAGGAGGGTCAAGTTGCTCAGCTGCAGCAGAGTTGGGGACCAGGGTATACTAGAACTGGAACAAGCTGGTGTGGAAAAAAATCGAAATGGAGAGTCTGATTGCTGCTATACATAAGTGAAATGAGGGTCACTGACTGAAGAACACCACCACCCCCTGAGTATCGAGGAGAAGAGAACATGCTAACCAAGGTTACTCCAGCTTAATAAGAATGACTTGCTTGCATTTTTTAGTGTGTCCCCAAAAAGAAAAATCAGGAGTCAACAAATCCTACAGACACTGCAAGTTACATCCTCCTTCACTATTATAGGAAAACAATTCCCAACCCCCAAAACACAGATTTGTACACTGCACTCAACATGTTTGTTGCAAGGCAGTTGGAGTATTATTTTTAACAAAATATTAATTTAAAAGACACTGATCAGAATTAGAAAAAATGGCCTTCAAGTTGGAGTCTCTCTTTATATCTGCTAACTGTAAATGTAAACCAGAAGAAATCCAAGCAGGTTTTGCCTTCTGTGTAGTTTTTGCTGAGCGTATATGTCCTTCTCTGATTATAAGCTAGGAGAACAGCAAAGGCCACCAATTTCCAGAAGAACAGATGAGCCTTCAAATTCAGGGTGGGAGGGAAAATTCATTAAAGGAGAACATTGATGCCAATGACTGTGCCAGGTTTGGGTTATTGCTGTTTAATATTTGTGATAAGAAGACTACATACTGTTACATAGAAACATAGAATTTGATGGCAGATAAGGACCGCTTGGCCCACCTAGTCTGCCCATTTCCCTACCTGATGGATAAGCTGCAGATTCTAATTAATCAACAGCTTACTTTCTCCTACCCCCCCACTAGAATTGCCTTATGCCTGTCCCATGCATTCTCGAATTCTCCCACTGTTCCTGACTCCACAACCTCCTCAGGAAAGCTGTTCCATGCCTCCACAACCCTCTCTGTGAAAAAATACTTTCTAACATTACCTCTGAGTTGTCCACCCTCTATCTTCAAATTGTGCCCCCTTGTTCTTGCACATCTCTTCTTCTGAAAGATACTATTGTCTTGTACTTTGTTAATTCCCTTGAGATACTTGAAAGTTTCTATCATGTCTCCCCTCTCCCTCCTTTCCTCAAGGGTATACTGTACATATTAAGCTGCTTTAGTCTCTCCTCGTATGTCTTCTGGTGCAGACCCTGCACCATTTTGGTTGCCCTCTTCTCAACGGCCTTTTCGGAGATGGGGTCTCCAGAATTGCACGCAGTTCTCCAGATGGGGTCTCACTAACTGTACAGAAGGATAACAACTTCCTGTTTTCTACAAATGTAAATGGCCTGCTGTTCCACTTTCAGTGTAGCAGAGTGGTTGCACGAAGGCAGTCAAAGGGTTTACTAAGACTTAATCCCTTTGAAGGTATGCTGTTTAGCCACAATCTATCTGCCGCAGAATGGCTGCAGAATCAGCAGTTGTTCTGCCTCAGAAAGTATGAGGTCCTTTACAGAATGTAGGACCACTTTGCTGCAGTAAACATGGGGCCCTGCCTAGAGGTGGGCAAGCAATGTGAAAAGGCAGTAAGAAGGGCTGGCAGGATACTGGGATGCATAGGGAGAGGCATCACCAGTAGAAAACAGGAAGTGGTTCTCCTTCTGTACGGACCCTATCTGGAGTACTGCATGCAGTTTTGAAGACCCCATCTCCACAAGGACATAGACAGGATAGAGGCTGTCCAGAGGAGGGCAATTAAAATGGTGCAGGGTCTGCACCAGAAGACATATGAACAGAGACTAAAGGAGCTTAAAGGGAAACACTAGAAAAGGCACAGCTTTACCAAGGCACTACAAAAATTCCTGATTAGTGCTTTCAGACAGTAACAGTTTTTTTTTTAATTCCTTTAATTGCTTTTATCGTGATTTAAATGGTGACTTTTAACTTTCATTTTCTATTGCAGGGAGCCACCATTTCATGAGCAGCAGAGAGCTTCCTGAGCTCACTCTATGCAAATGTGTCCTGCCAACCAATAGCAGAGGTCAAACAGACATATTAGCATACAGTGAGCTCAGGAAGCTCACTGCTGCTCAGGAAATGGCTGCTGCCAGCAATAAAAAGTGGAAGTTGTGGGTAGCTGTTCTAAATAATTAAATAAAGTTGTTACTGTCTGAAAGCACCACTTGAGAGTTTCTGTAGTGTCTGAGGAAAGCTGTGTCCTTTCCATTGTTTTCCTTTAATATGTATACCCTCAAGAAAAGGAGGGAGAGGGGGGACATGATAGAAACTTTCAAGTACCTCAAGGGAGTCAACAAAGTCCAAGAGGGTAGCATCTTTCAGAAAAAGAGATGTGCAAGAACAATGGGGTACAATTTGAAGATAGAGGGGAAACGGCTCAGAGGTAATGTGAGTAAGTATTTTTTCACTGAGAGGGCTGTGGATACATGGAATGGCCTTCCTGAGGAGGATGTAGAGTCAGAAACAGTGGGGAAATTCAAGAATGCATGGGACAGACATAAGGCAATTCTAGTGGGGGGTAGGAGGAAGTAGGCTGTTGGTTAACTTGGATCTGCAACTTATCCATCAGGTAGGGAAATGGGCAGACTGGGTGGGCCAAGCGGTCCTTATCTGCCATCAAATTCTGTTTCTTTGTTTCTATGACTAGCCTAGGTCCCTTGCTATTCCCTATACATACTAGAAAATTGTGGTGGAAGGAACCTACAGCTTTTTTCAGATGATGCAGTTCTGTAGGAGGAGAGGACCTCTGTTGTTTGTACACTAAATTTCGAAAAAAAAAGAAAAAGGAGGAGAGGACTTCACAGTGATGTTTCCTGGGAGGGGCCCCCAAAAGCAGAGCAACTAATCTTGCTACATAAACCCTACAGCCTGTTAGTATCAGAGCTCCTGAGGAGGGATCGAAGTACAGTGGCACCAAATAGCAGCGTGAGGAGGAGGACGCTGTTAGCGATGGCAGACCTCAAATCCAGGGTTCAAACATTATCCAAGCGATACAGTAGTCCAATGTTTTGTGCAGAGGTTTTGTGATATGATCCTCCTAAGGTCTGAAAGTGATTTCTTGGTCAAGGGAGAGCTGGTACTGCCTAATTATTCCAAGGTATTTTGAGCCAAATCATGACAAGCTTATTATCAGAGACTATTTTCTAAAGCACAGAAGACAACGGCAAGCTGGGCACTGATCACATTTATACCAGTGGAACTTCTATACAGAACTGCATCATCTGCATGAAGCTGTATAGGTTCCCTTCAGCACAATTTTCTGGCACGTCATTTACAAATATAGAGAATACAAAGGAACCCAGGGTAGACTGCTGGGGACACCATCTGCAATGGACTTCTGACGGGAGTCAATGCCCTTCCAGTTAACCTCATGATACCTGTTTGTCAGATAGTGAGTGAACCAGCAGCGTGACAGGCAGCCAAGGCCAGGCATTTTAACTTGTAAAGCAGGAGACTTTGATAGACCAAAATAAATGCCTTTGTGAGGTCAATAAAGACAGCCCCAGTCAGCATCGCTTTGTCCACGGCATTTAGTGCATCAGTGGTCAGTCTAATCAGAGCCATATCAGTACCATGTTGCTTTCTAAAACCATGCTGCCTGCCCAACAGTAGGAGGTGCTGCTCTAGATAGCACTGTAATTAATTGTAAACCAGTCTTTCCTGTACCTTTGCCAGAGGGCTAAGGAGGGAGACGGTGTGGTTATTTTCCACTGGTTCTCTCTGGCCTCCTTTGTGAACTGGTGCCATCACAACTACTTTCCATTTTTTGGTATTTTCCTTCCAGAAAGAACCTACTCTGTAGCATGGTAACAGGAAGGACAATCACCAGGGCTGCAATTTTGTGAAGCCTAGGTTCCAATTTGTCAAACCCAGCAGAGCCACCTGATTTAATTCACTTTAATAAGGCACTTAACACCTATTGCCAAACTAGCTTGAAATGAAAACAGGGTTGTTGGTTTCTTGTTGCATCCTGACCCTGGGGGGAGGAGTCATCCAGGAGGGGCAGGTTGGAATCTGATTAGATCTGTGAAGAAGCAGTTGACTGCACTGGCAATGTACTGGGATTTATTAATTCTCTGACCATTAGCTACAATATCTCCTCCTGTGGAACCAGTACACTTTTTCAATAAGAAGTTATTCTGTGACCAGAAACACTTGGGGTCTACAAGGTCTTTCCCATGTAACCTCCTGATATAATCCCTTTTTGCCATTTTTTTTGCACCTTTTTGCACAGATTTCTCAATTCCCTGTATTTGTCCCAGTCAGCTTTAAGAGCTGTACTTTTGAAGAGCCCCCAGGCTTTGTCCCTCAGAATCGGTAGGTTTTTTTTCAGCTCAGTGATCAACCATTTGTAACATTTATCTTTAATGCTGGAGCTTTCTGAAAGTGACATGTCTATTAACAGCTGATAGAATATTGTGCAGCCAACAGAGAGGTATGAGCAAAAATGTCTAGACCATAATTTATGGTAGGGAGCTCTCTGATTAGGTTCCAATCAGTTTTAGATAGGGAAATCCCAGAAAGACCCCTCATCAAATCTGGAGAAATCTCGTGCTGCAAAGGTTCTAGGCTGTGCTTTAAGGGCAGTATTCTTTCAAATACAAAAGATGGGGGAGTGGTTACTAAGAGAATCCAAGAAGACACCTGCAGCACAAATTCTGTTCAGATTGGAAATAACTAAGCAGTCAAACAGTACATGCTTTCCAGATTTGTTAGTAAGTCTAGTGGGCTTACTGATTATTTGCATAAAGCAAGCATCGAGCAGTCTAGCTTTAAGCCTAATTCCTGTATCCAGAACCAGGTGAGGTTGAAATCTCCTAGGATGATTAGTTCACCAGGAGGTTGATCTGCTAATGTGTTCATTACTGCATCAGGAGCCAAGGAGGCCATCCAGGAAGGGTTGTAAACATGGCCCACATAGAACGGTTTAGTGTCACCAAGTAAAATTTTGATAAATCGGGCCTCGCATTCGGAGGTCTCAACATTAGAGACATCAGCCAGGGAGACATTTAGGGAGGAGCTGACATAGATTAGGACGCCATCCCACTTCTTTTCAATTCTGTATTTCCTAAAGGTAGTATAAATTGTAAGTGCAACTTCATAGGCCATGACATGAGGCATTGGTTGGGTCTCAGAGACTGCCATAATGTCAGGTCTACAGATATTCACCCAGCTTTCCAGTTCCTGAATTTTAGGTCTTAAGTTATTTATGCTCTACTGTTAGCCTAGCCTGGATCAATGGGGGAGCAGATCCTGTAGTTAGCGAGGACAGGGTCAGGATTTGGCTCAATATCTCCAGATAAGATAATTCTGATAGCTGGTAGAAGCCTGTAGAGTACATTTACACCTAACCACAGGCATGGCCACCTGACACACTTTCAGGGAGAAAACAGTCTGTGGCAGTTTCCTCTTCTTTACATACCATGGAGTATCAGAAAATAGGGGTCACACTCATACACAGGGACTAAAGTGACAGGGGGTAGCATATTTTGCCCCTCATTTAAGGTAGGAACACCAATACCCTGTAGCAATTGATCCATACTTAGCAAAAGCAGGATATAGGATGTGGCAGCAGCCAAACCTATCAGTACCACGGTTAACGTTAGAGCCAATACAGTCTCAAAATGAGGGACTAGAGCATGTTGGGATTTGCCAAAGCCCTTTAAGCATGAGATGAAAAGCATATGAAACAACTGGGATCCAGTGGGAACAAACCTTACCCATGTAGGAAGAGGGTTAGACCCAGGTGTACAAGTAGACAGGGGTCTGCAATAGTTAAAAATCTACATGCCTTAGATACGGTGTTGCCAGGGAACACAAAGGGTACTGGATAATTAGGTTCACGTACCAATGCAATTTAACAGTAACCAGCCTAAACTCTGGGAATGAATACAGTGGACAGGCTGACACCAGGGCACTGGTCGTCAGCAGGCAGAATTGACACTGCCACAGCCTGCGGATCTAGAGCTGGAACCTGCCCTGGACAACAACCTCAGCTGTTACTGCCAAGATGTAATGGATACACAGGAGGCTATACAGCATAAAGTGGTAGGCATCCATGTGGCACTACAGGAGCATAGCCAAAGCTGCATAAATTTGCCATCTTGAGGAAGTCATCATGGACCTGCATGACACAAAGCAGACACACATTCAGGAGGGTGCAGGACAGCATGCAGCAATAGCATCCATACTGCATGGGATTCACCTGTGTATGCAGTGGTGGACAGACGCTAATGAGATACTGGCGCTGGTGCTGGAGCATGGTGTTGTGATACAGAACACTGATACCGACCCCATCACTGCAATGGCTGGCGCCCTCCAGGCCATTGCCCAGGCAGTGTGGCAGAACACAGGACAAATACCTACATGTCACAACATATATGGGCCACAGGGGTATGGTGGTGAGGGGACATTGCACCATAGGGACTGCCAACATGCCACACAACACACTCAGGAAGGCCATGAGTGGCAGTGACACCCATATGGTGGGCAGGGATACATGTCCACTGTGGAACAAAATGAGTGGGGCACTGCCTGTGACAGAGCCACAGGCCCACTTGTAGTCCACCAGCTACAGGAGGATATGCAGAGAGATGGGAATGCACAGAGGCCCCGTGTATGGCATACCAATGGAACACACACACAGGGTGGAGAGAGTATCACAGCAGACCACGGACCAGAGCAATGGGGTATTGGTGAGCAATGACAGGCAATCCATGCCCTGCCTGCCACTGGCCCTGCACAGAGCTTGTCAATTTCTGAAAGCACTGTAACACTACCACCAGCATGTGACCCATGCATCCTAGCCAATGATACACAGGTGTCACAGCATGTCCTGAGTACAACAGCACAGGACGTGGCAGGACCCCTGGACATCAACCTGCAGAAGGCTGAACACAATGGAATAGCAGTGCATGGTGACAAACACACAGATGAGAGCACATCCATGCCATGTGACACTCCACAGGACAGGATGCAGGGAAACCACATCCATATAAACATCACCATTTCGGTAGACAAGACGTATGAAGCAGAGGAGACACAGTCAAACCCCACCACAGGCCCACCATGGTAATGCCAGTATTGTGAATGGCATGGGCACACAGGGGAACACTGAGCATACCAGCCCCTCAGGCAACAAAGTGGTAGCCACCAGCATGTGCAGGCACAGGAGGCCACACCAGCACACAGATGCAGCATATGCAAATGGACTTGCATTATGGGCGTATCCATGGACACAGAAAGTATGGCACCAAAGAACACAACCCCCACTGCACCCGCCATGCCACTGGCAACACCACACAGGAAATGGGCCAGCAGGACCAAGGACAATGTCGTCAGTGAGGGAACAGCGGATGGATAACACGTCCCAAGCAGAAAGTCAGTCCCAAGATGGTCCTGGAGGTCCAAAGCCCGGGGCTCACAGCCATCAGCAGGGATCAGCAGGATCACTGGAGTGTGGCTGGACACAAATTTTCCAGGCAATGGGCATCATCAAGTGGCGCACACATGGCAGGGCTGGAAACCAAACAAGGAAGGACAGTCCGCATACTGAACACCAGGCTGGGCACAACATGGATGGGGTGCCATGCCCATGAAGCACATGGACACACACACACACAAATAATGTACCTGTGGACGCTGAGCAGAGAAAAAGACATTGATACATACATGGACTGTGGCAGATGATGTGGTCTGCAGGGACACAGCTGACCACATGTATGAGTGTTAGGTGGCAATGTACATATCCCCTGTCATATACCCCTAAGGTCACCCTGCCACAGCCAGGCCCACCTGCAACATGAACATATTCAGACACTGCCGCCCCCCCTTGTGGCAATAAAAGGTTAACACCGACTGTAATGCGATTACTGAAAACAGAGCCGCTCATGGGAGGCATGGTGCTCTAATGATACAGTAATATATTGCCCAAAACTCAGTCATGGCACTCACCTCTGTTCTTTAACCAAACAAAAACAGTCTTTATCAGGCAGTAGTTTTTATTTCAAGCTTCATATGATTTTTATTTCAAGTGCGCAGTGCAGCAGGGCATCAACAACGAAGGCCACCCTACTGGTGGAGCAGCAGGAAATGACCTAACGTTTCACCAGGTAATCTGGCTTTTTCAAAGGTGGTGCCCTCTGTAGTCCACAAGCTTTTATAGCAGCCCTTATCATGTAATTTAGCCCTTCATATATGGCATACCACAGTGATGTAAAGTGCTAACAGTGTAAACTTTAACATATACATAGGGGCCCAGATATTCAAACTGCACCAAAAAAGTGCGCAACAGCAGGAGCAAGCGCAAGTCCACTGTGCACATGCGCAATAAGTGCGATATTCAAAAACTGCGCAGGTCAAGATGCGCCTGTGGCACATGACTGAATATCGTGCCACCTGCACCATAGCGCAACCAGAGATGTGCAGTGGTGCAGTTCAGATGCGCAATAGCACAACCAGGGATGCTCAGTTGAGCAGGGCAGCAGCGCAACAGCACAACCAGGGATGCTCAGTGGAGCAGGGCAGCAGTGCAACAGCACAATCAGGGATGCACAGGGACAGGATGCAGGGGCCCACCACTCATGTTACAGATGGGCAGAGGAGCACACAGCAGAACAGACATCACCCCCACACCCCAAGCACTGCACAACCGGGGGAGAGCTGGAATAACCACCGGTCCATGGATAACGGCAACAAACCCACAGCCGGGGCATGGTGCCCCAGCACACCCCCTGGCAAGCTGTGACCAGCACACAAGGAGGTCTGACCACCCTGTGCCACACCATCCCACCAATGCAGAGCACACCCTGCACCGTGATCCCCAGACACCCTGCCTAGGAGCAGCGTCCACCAGTGCAGGACACCCCATGCATGCCACCACCCCCACTGTGACAAAGCAACCCTGTGCACCACAGAACCATGCAAGGCAGCCCCACCATGAGCACCCATCAGAGGGTGGCAGTAGACAGCAATGCAATGACTGCATACACAGTGCCACCATGCATGTCCCCCACCAAGGTACAGCTGAGAGACCGACCATGCATCGGCACACAAGGTATCCCGCACGTGACAGGGCATGCCCCGGACCCCACCACCAGTGGTACAGCACACTGCACACCCTCCCAAGGACACACCCCAACCCAGCACCGGCCACAACAGCCAGCGCAGACACCCACAGTGGTGCATGGAAGCATGCACCACACAGGGTGCAACACAGTGCATGGACAAACACCCACCCATACCCAAGGGCACACCAACACAGGGACACAGTAGCAGGGCAACCAAGCCCCCAGCATGTGGCCACGGAAACTGTGTACACACGGCCAGCACCCCTCCATGGCACAGGAGTGCCAGTCACCCTGCGTAGGCACTGTGGAGCTGTACGCCACCAGCATGCACCCGGAGCACAAGTGACAGACAGTGGAGCACATCCCCTGTGACACACACAAGTGACAGCATGGAGGTGGGACAACAACAGTGGAGGCCACAGTGCCACCCGAGGCAGACATGCACCACACCAGTGACAGGAAGCAACCCGGGATTGTGCTTGGTACAGTGGCTGTCCAGCATGGACAGCCACCACTGACATGCCAGTGGACCGTGCAGGTCACAGACATGCAAGGGTGTCAGCTGCACAGGCCATGGACGGTCTGACAAGTGCACCATGGACACAGTGCATGTACTGTGGACCACTGCACACAGTCATCCAGTGCACAGGGAACAACACACAAACCACAGACAGCGACTGATAGCTACTCCCACACCATAGTCACTTCCCCTATGGACACACACACACATGCCCATGACTGCACCACCCCTGACACCATGCACACCACTGCAGCTGAGCACCTTTAGCCCACTGCAAATCAGAGACCACCACAGTAGGCATAACAAAACAAATGTATTTTAAAAGATTGAAAACAACTATTTACATATAAGTACAAAAGGTTGGGGGTGAGGGCCACAAACCAGGTAGGGGTGGGTAAGCGGCAGGGGTGAACAAATGGTAGAGGGAAGGAGGGGTGTGAGGGTAGGTCCAGGGAGGTAGGAGACATCATGGGGTGAAAGATGTTCAGCGGGATCTCCGCTCCCCTCACTGAAGGTACCTCCCGCCATGTGTCCTTCGGACTCCCAGATGGTCTATTCTCTGCAAAATCTCCAGAGAGGCCCTGGCCACTTGCAGTATCTCCTGCAGCACCTGCTCTATGGTATGCAACCACCGTCCACCTAGGACAAGGGAGCAGAGTCAATAGGTGTGAATTCACAGCCCCCTGCAGCCCACCCACTGTGCATGGCACATGCCTCTCTGATGGTGTGCAACTACCCATGGTGATCGTACCCACAAGACCTGCCCACCCAGGTGCACACAGCCATGCGGACTGCTGCACACACCCACTGCCCAAGTCCTGCACAGCATCACCGTGGTTGTACAGTGACATGGCTATGCGGTGCGAAGGCAGTGGCACAGTCATGTACCTGGTGCACGCATGGACCACCATTGATGCACTCCCAGACATGCAGTGCCACTGGACAGTGCTGACTGTACCATGTTGCGTGCATGGCAGTGGTGTCAATGGATGGTGGTCATGCCCCGCCGGCCGCCCTGTTACACAGCATGCACAAAAAATCCTGGATGTAAGGCACTCACCATCATCAGGCTGGTCCCAGCGCTGGTCTTATACGGTCGCTCTTGCAGCATGATGTGCCTCACGCCGCAGCCTCCCCTCCCTGGCACGCCATTGCTCCTCAGGGCCTAGGGTGCAAACTTGGAGAGAAGAACATCAGTACAATCTCGTAGCAAAGTCCCCCTGCCCCCAAGTGTGTGCAATCCCACACAGCCATACCCATCTGCCCCCCCACCCCTATACCACCACCACAGCCCACACTGGATGGCCCCCCCATGTGCTGGACACATGCCACCGTGATACCCGTATGGATGTAAACAGTGTATGGATGGGGCACCTACCTGGCCATTGAACCACGCCCCTCCTGGTGCGTGACCACAGGTGGGCAAGCCTGTCTGGTTCCCTACGCTGCAGGTCCCCATAGCGGTGCCTACACTGCTGTGCCATGTGCTGTATGCCCGTCGCCTCCTCCCGGGCCACTGCCACTTCCTCCCACATGGCACTCCTGGCCCTGTCCAGGGGTGCTTCTCCAAAAAGAGCAGCAGCATGGGGCTCCACCAGGGACACTAGGTTGGCCAGTTCAACCTGGCTCGAGATTGGTGCCCATCTCCGTGCCATCCTCCAAGCATTCAGTATCAAAATGGCACTCTGTAGCACACATCCGCCACGTGCAGATGCTGCGCGGTACTGCGCTGCCATTCCCCATCGCACTGTCACCGAACAGCGCGATAGAGGTGCACCCATGCACATGCATGGTGCCTAGGGCCAAAGGTCAGCACAGGGTCAGAGGTCTCTCACAAACGGACCGCCACAGCACAATTGGTACTCACTGCATGTAGCGCGGTAGGGTGCCTGTGTGGCACTTCCTGTAGCGGCCTACCACGCTGTGGCTCCATGGCACCCCAGTGCCAGAGTGCCATACATGTGAACAGCGCAGTAGTGCCACTGGTACAATGGTGGCCATGCCCTGCACTGCCTCCCGCACACAGCACATCAGCAGCGCAGCAGGCGTCGGCATCAGCACCCCGGGCATGCACCATTCGGTGTCCACCGTGCACGTCACAGAAATGCACCCTTGCCTGAGCACATTCAACACAATTGCGCAAGGTGCAACAGTGTGATATTCAGCCAGCATATGCAAATCAGCTCATCAGCTATTCAATGGCGCAGATACTGCATTAGCATCCACTTAAAATTGCGCCTCGCCTCATTTGCATGCGTTGCGCTATATAAATGCGACATTGGGCTGCAGAGGCGATAGTCTGGTATTGCAGTCTATTGTGGTGAGTTGCATGCTGTTTGGGAGTGTGGACTGTGGTGTGTGGGAGATGCCTGGGACTGCACAGTCAGAGGTAACACCTGTCATTCCCACAGGATCAATGATGAGCGATTGTGAGGTGGAGGAGGAGGAGGAGGAACAGAGACATGGGAGGAAGAGGAGGCTAAACTTCACCAAGGCAGAAACAAATGCCCTGTTTGAGGCCTACCTTGACCAGAAGCCGCTGCTCAGCGGACAGCGGGGAACACCACAGGCCCATGCTGCTGCATGGGGAGAGGTGGCGCGTGCCATCAACCAGCATGGCAGCCACCAGCGGTCCATGCAGGAGTGCAGGAAGAAGGTGGGCATGGACCGGAGGAGGATTAAGGATAAGGTGGCTGCCATCAGGGTAGCATGGGCTGCGACCGTTGGGGGACAGCCAGCTGTGCAACGCCTGACCCCACAGAAAGAGTGGGTTGCTGGCAGCATGCGGCGATCTGCCATCAAAGGTGTTCCAGGTGGTGGCTTCCAGACGGGTGGTAGCCCGTCACTGCATGGTAGGTCCTGATCTGTCACTGTGGGGGGGGGATGCCACAGGGTATGGCAGATACATTAATGCTACTGTGTTCCCTTACAGCTCCTGAGCGTCTACATGGGTCAGCGGTGGTGGGCTCGTCCGCTGAGGGTGATACCCTGGACACAGAGGAGGGCCCATCCACCTCCACAGGTGTCCAAGGGTCAGGACAACAGTGGGCCCACCTGGCTGTCTGGACTGATGTTGGTGGAACAGGTGCGGAGGAGGCCCTGCCCATGTCCCAGCATGCCAGCGTCCATGGATGCCAGCATGCTCAGACTCGGACTGGTGCCGGATCCTTCACTGATGATGATGGAGCTCACACCATGGACAGTGAAATATGTGGGCTGCAGTATGGCCGCACAGCAGGTTACAGCACGGGCATAGACGTGGATGGTGCCACCGTGGAGGCCTGCGTGACATCACAGTCCCAGCCTGTGCCTGTCTACACCAGTGGGGCAGCACTGGTGTGTGTCCAGGACAGTGGGGCTGTTGCAGCCGCTGCGGTGGCACCGTTGAGCCCTGGAGAGCGGCAGCCACAGGGGCAGTGTCAGCAGTCGGCCAGTGGCGATGGGGGGACAGTGTCGGAGGGCGGCATCAGTGTACCGCCTGTGGACATTCCCAGGCATGGCCCTGGTGTGCAGCACCCAACCTCAAGGGGCACTTCCCATCACAGCCGCGAACACCATGACTCATGAGGGACTGCATGTCAATCAGGCAAATGACCTCTTAGATGAGCACACCCACATACTCCATGATTCAGTGGATCAGCAGTTGTGGCTTGTGATGGCGGTGGATGCACTCAGTGTGGTCCTGCCCCAGGCAGAGGAGTGGCACAGCAGGACACCGGTCTGCTCCTGGCAGGGATGGACCGGCTGCAGGAGGTTGTGACCGCCGCCATTGACAGGCAGACACAGGCATTCACAGCTGTCATGGCCACAATGGGCACACAGTTATTTGCCCATGCGTCGCAGACACTGCACAATGCAATGTCCACCCCATTCCTGGCGTCGTGTGACACCATCCTTGTTGACACCGGGTTCAGCCGTGGGCATCCTGAGCATGCCTGGTGCAGGCATGTTCGGTGTGCTGCAGACCCCTTCTCATGAACGGTCACGTTCCCGTAGTGGAACCCTTGGGGGACCGTCAATGCTACCCCATAAGGCCATTGGTCAGTCTGTCACTGCTGGCGGGTCTCGGTGGGGCCATCCATGCATCTGTGGCAGCTGTGGCACTGTGCCACGTGACTGACCTGTCTCCCACCATGGCTACTGTCTGACGCTGCCCTGTGTGCAGTGTGTTGTTCATCGTGCAATGCACGGGTGGGGTACCCGGCCCTGCACACACACACACACACACGTTCCATGTGCACACCCTCCTGACTGCTGGCCACTGTGGAATGTGCATGATGATACCTGCGTTGCACTGTCCATCACTGTGCAATGGTGCCCAGCATCTGAGACACGCACAATGACAGGCACTGGGAGTGGTGGTCTGTGGACGTGTGTGTGGCTAGGGGTGGCGGTTGGGGTCGGCGTGCCTCCTACCCTTTGTGCATGTCTTGTGGGGTGTGTGTGTGTGCGCACATGACCGCGTGCCGTGTTAGGCCTTGCCCATCCCTGACGGCGTGTGTGGTTCCATGCTTAGCCAATTCCCTTTACGACATGCACCCCTGGGGTTTGTCCATGTGTGTTTGTGGGTTGTGCAATTGTCATTGGTGGTTGCACATGGCCCCATGACTTACCTGGGTTGGTTAAAGTGCTCCTCTGTGATGGTGTCCCGGTGCAGCTGCGCCATCCACATCAGTTGGGGGTCCCTTCGCCCAAGGGGGGGCTGCCCATCACCATCTGCACCAGCGCCCTCATAGTCCCCATCGCTGTCCCCCTCTTTGACCTCTACAGCTATCCCACAGTCGTTGCCATGTTGTGCAGGATGCAACAGGCCAGGAATAGCCCACAGGCCTTGGAGGGGCTGTACTGTAGGGCACCACCAGATGTGTCCAGGCAACGGAAACATACCTTCAGCATCCAGAACACCCGCTCTATGACATTGTGTGTGGTGGCATGTGCCTCATTGTAGCATTGTTGCGATGGGGTCGCAGGGTGCCAGTATGGTGTGAGCAGCCAGGGGCAGAGTGGGTATCCACTGTCACCTGTGTGTAGAGGGTGGACATTAGTTTGGTGATCAGCGTTGCACTGCCATGGGCCATCTAGGCCAGTACCCATGTCACCTCTGACTATGCCCCTCCCAAGATCCATGTCTTTCTGCGTGATTTGTATATTCACCCACTAGGTGGCCAGTGGGGATGTCCCCACTCTCGAACCTGTGGCACAGTGCTGACTGGTGCCAGATGAAGGCATCATGTGCTCCCCCAGGGTGCATGGCACAGACATTGGTTATGCGCTCCCTAGCATCGCACACCACCTGGCAGTTGATGCTTGCATAGCCCTTCCAATTTATCTATGCTGCACCTTCCGGGCCAGGTGGCATGCAGATGGCCACATGGGTGCAGTTAACGGCCCCGAGCATGTCAGGCATACGTGCTACCCTGTGGAACTCTTGTATGTGTGCTGTGCGCTCCGCCTGTGTGCTGGGGAAACAGATGTACTCCACAGCATGTGGCAGCAGTGCGCTGAGGAATTGTGTGAGTAGACGTGACGCGGCCAACTGGGTTATGCCTGTTGTGTCCCCTGTTGGTCTCTGGAAGGTACCCGTGGTGAGCAGGCACATGACAGCTGTCACCTTTGTCTCCACTGACAGAGCATGGCTCCGTCGTGCGGGTGCCTGCATCTCATCACTGCACAGCTCACAGAGCTGCCTCAGGATCACCCAGTTCAGGTGGTACCGGCCCACTATCTTGGTCTAACTGTACAGCTCGAAGCTGGTGCGGGCTTGGTACTGCCTGTTGGGGGCATTCTGCGGATGAGCCCTTCCACAGCCGTGCCCCCCCTGCTGCCTGCCTTCTCACACCCCTCATTACTGCCTCCATCTGAATGGTGGCACTGGTCATGTCCCTGGCTTGTGTTACCCCTCCTGGCAGCTGTATTCCCATTCCCCCCGCTGTCCTTTCTGCTACTCCTCCTGCACCAGGAACACCTCCCAGATTTGGATGTCCTGCCCACTGTCAGTGCCCTCTGTCCACTGTGCCACTTCCCCTTTCTTCCTGCACAGTGGCACAGGCTCCCCATTCCTTCCCTGTTGCTGGTGGTTTCCAGGTGCTCTGTCCTGCTCCTGCCCTGTCCTGCTCACAGCTACTGTGTACCTGGTTGCAGTCTGCTCGCTCCCACATCTGGCTTTCCTGTAGCGCTCTTGCACCTCTCTCTTGTTCCTTTTTTTTTGGGATCATTTCCGCTATTGTGCAACTTCCGTTTGCTCCCCTATTGCGCATGGCGCATGCTGTTGAATACCGTACTGCGCCATTTATTCATGGTTCCTCCCCCTTCAGTTGTGCATGCATTCATTACCATTGCACTCTTGTGCATTGCAGTTTGGGAGGCGCAGCTGCCTCCCTCTGAATATCGCACAATGGCGCATTTTCAGACTTGCGCTGGCGCATCCCTGTTGCACATGGCGCAACCCTTTTGAATATCTGGGCCAGAATAAATAAAGACAAAGACAAATGACACAAATATTTCCATAGTTTACTATGCATCAAACTATTATCAGCACTGCCCTGATTTCATTTCCATCTTATATTATTAAAGTTTTTGTGCTTACATGATGCAATATTTGCATATTCTATTATTCAAATCCTTAGTTTGGAGGAGATAGATGCTCTAACATGTACCCTATACAGTATATGTTTAAGATAACTTGTGCCATTCCTATTTACCACAGACTGGGTACTTTAAACAGAAGCCTCCTCAGGAGGTGTAAATCCAAAGGTGGGGGAGAGGGGGGGACATTACGCATTGTAGAACAGCCACACAGGACCCCCATCTATACCACTCCTCACCTGCCTGAACTTCCCCCATGTGTTATTGCTCATGAACATGTGAATGATACGCCACCCGGACCTGACTACAACCCCATTGTCAATGCACAGTATCTAGGACCAACCACTACGAGCATCACATGATCAGAACCAAACCGTGGGGTTCCACCTTGGCGTTTGGTGGTTTGGCTTACTCACATTGGCATTCCAATGTGAAACTAAGAGAACCCCGGTGTTACATAGCCAACATAAGCTATCCAGCTGTTATAAAACCCTGCGAGGGGTACCCTGCAGAGATGTCCTGGGGTGGGGGCATACACTGAATACTGTGCATCTGTGCACATCGTGGACCACATGGTGGTGTACCCCACACCACCACACATGGGAGGGCCCATACACATGTACACAAACATGACACCATATGGCATGCACATCGCGCAAAGCTTAGACGTGGACCTCCTTCAACAGTTGCAGGGTAGGAGACAGATACACAAATACTGGATACATTAGGTAAAACAACTTTAATAGCATAAAACTGTATAACAACAACATCAAATGGGAGGGGGGATTACAACAGGATAACAGGAAATGGTATTAACAGTAACAACCAACAATACAATAATAATGCACATGGAAATAATAATAATAAGCTTTATTTGTACAGTGCAATTCTGCAAACCAAAGCGCTGTACAATAATAAAATAGTAAGGGATACTAAAACCGTGAATCAAGTTCAAGTTTATTGCAGGAAATCTCTGTTGAGCAAGCTCATTCACAAGGAGGTCCTGAGGCATGTATACAGACAAAAAATACACAGTACATACCGTATAGTAAATAAACATAACAGTAATTAAAGTGCAGTTTTGGTCCATATGGTGCATAGTACTCAAGTTAGGATATAGCAGTGTAGAAATAAGAAGCATAAACCTGGGAAGAAGCATTGGAAGTGGAAAGTGAGTAGACACAGGAGAGAGAAGTTAAAATAAGAAGGAGGAGTTAAAAGATGGGTGGAAAGGGAAGCAAACAGAGGGCTAGGGGGCTGGGGTGCTAGAGAGGAATATAGGGGGGAAAAGAAGATAGGTGAGGAAAAAAAAAGATAAAGGGTCAACCAACAGATAAAGGGAGATTAAGGTAGGGAGGAAAAGGAAGAGGGTTAGAGAGAGTAGGGGGGAGTAGAATATAGAGGGAGAGAAAAAGGGACAGAGAAGAGTCGTGAGAACAGCTGCAGGGATCATTTTGAAAGGCCGCCATAGGCAAGCAGGGGTAGAAGTCAAGTGCTAGAGCTAGACAAGTTTCTTGAGGACTAGAATTAATAATGAACCATAAAAATGCTGACAATACAGAGAACCAGTGAGTTAAATACAGTACTCACTAATTACTTGTTCAAACAAATACATTTTTAAGGCTGCCTTGAAGCTCTCCACGGTCCTGCACTCTCAAATCTGACAAAGTAGAGAGCTCCAAGGGAAGGGGAAATATACACAAAAGCAGAGGCCCCAGATGTTTTCAGCCAGACCCTGGGAACCTCTAACAACCTCTCATCAGTTGAGCGGAGGGGACAGCCAGGGCTGTAGGGAATAAGAATTTCTTGCAGATAGCTCAGACCCTGTCCGTGCAGGGCCTTATAGGTCAGATATCCTACCTTGAAGGTGATCCGCCACTGTACAGGCAGCCAGTGCAGGTCACACAGCACGGGAGTGAGATGACTCAAACGAGGAGTCCCCATCAACAACTGTGCTGCAGCATTCTGCACCAGCTGCAAGTGATGGATATCAACGTGCAGAGAAAAATGTAACCTAATCGGTGCCTCCCTGCCCTGTATAATTGTCAAGGTATAACAGGAGTGCCGTTATCTCCACCTGCAACAAGTCCAAATGTTGTGCGATGAGCTGGATGTGTGCCCCACCAGGCCCCTGGTGAAGTTCTGCATGGCCTGCCTGTGTGGGGCATCCATCACCACCTCCCTGGTAGCAGGGCTGCATCCTTCACACACCACACCACACTCTCACCCTACTGCTCCTCAGGAGTGGGCTCTGTTGGTGGCACATCATGACCTGCCCCCCCAGGACACCATTGCATCCTCCTCCAGGTCATCCACATCCAGTGGATCTTCCATGGGCAGTGGCTGTGCAGACTCCTTGAGACCATGTTGGGCTGGTCCACCAGCATGTGTTAGCTGCCTGTGTCCTGCTGCTCCCCCTCTGCAGCTGCACCATGTTCCTCTGTCCCCTGTGCATGGAGACAAGTCCCTTTGGCATATGCCTTGCATCCATTTGCATCAGAAGCCAGATGGCATGCTCCAGGGCATACAAACATGCAGTGTGAGTGGGTTGTCTACTGCCCGTGGTCCCTCCAACACCTGCAAAACAACAGAGAGCAAGGTGTGGTTGTGCAGACCATGGCAGTCCATGCATGATGACCCACATATTAGCCAGGTCAGATACAGCATGTGAACAACCACCCATACATTGCACAACATGGCCATGCCAATGTATCATGTAAGGGACACCCAGCTACTATGCCCAGAATGGTGCCCAACACCATTGGTGTACTGTGTTGCATTGCAGACTGCACAGTGTGTCCCAGCAGCACCCCAAGTGTGTGCTGTGCAGGCAGTGGCATTGTGTCTGGGATGGATGGTACCATCGCTGGATCCATCAATGCCTGATGACCCTGTGCAACACTGTGCACAGTATACCACAACTTGGTGACACACAACCTATGAACAATGCCATGTGATGCCTGCCGTGTGTACAGTATGGCACACCGTATGTGCTGGACATGTGGCATGGTGTGAGAATCAGTGAGGATGCAAGCTCACAATGTTGGGGCCGGACAAGTGGCATGGCACTTTTCAGCATGGGGCAGAGTCACTGGACTGTGTAGATGGATTGCACCATAGCTGGATGCACTCACAGTGACCAACGCTGCTGGTGACACACTGGCTATGCTGCAGTGCTATGCAGAGGATGCACAGGCATGTGGCATAGGTGGTCCATCACTGTGGAGTGGCATGCACACACCAGCCTGTTAGGATGTGTGCTGCAGGCCTATGGGCACACCTGTGCTATACAGACCTGTGTGTCATGTTATTGACAGGGTATGTGGGTGTCACCTGGGATTGTGTGTCTGTGGGCATCAAGCCATGTACCCTATATACATGTTCCACAGTCCCTGCAGTGGAAGGGTCCACTGAGCATGATGGCAGTAGGATGACATGTTCACAAGTCCATCTTGCGCATGGCACTGCAGATGCATGTGCCATGTATATGTCTGTGCTGTGTGGACATCAGGGCATGGGGCATATACACAAATATCATGTGTGGGTTATGCAGGTGCAGGCCACATATGTGCAGCCACAGGGCAGGGACACAGGTCATGGGGTCCTGGGAGCCAGTGACCATCCATCAATACCAGTGTGCCAACAACAGCCATCTCACAACACACACACATAACATCGACACGTGGTGATACACATGCACAGGTATACCTGCAAGGGTTTTGAGGCATGTCATGCCACAAATGTGCAATGCGTGGTACAGCAACCATGGATGGCTGGGCACAATGAGATACACACATTGTATTTCTAGCCGAGCCTAGCCCAGGGCACAGTCACATGTTGTACCTGTAAATGTGCTGCTTGTGTATGCCATTAGCGTGGCACCACCTGCCTCATGCGGCACCATGCATGGGGAATTTGCCAGTGCCGCTGCAGGTCATGCAAGCAGCATCCCTATATGCAGTGCCATAATCAGTTGTCTGCTGCCCTTGCACCACCTGCCCCTATGCATTGCGTTCACAGTGCTACACTATGTGGCATGGCTGTAGGCCAGCACGGCATGCTATGCAGATCACCGACATGATGTCTGACAGCAGCCCAGACAGCATGTGCTGAGAGTGGCATGGGCCCCCCCACCCACGGCCGTGCATTCTGCCATGCTCTACCATATCCACAGACCATTCACTGAAGCCCTGTGCAACAGTACCATGCCCACACTGCTGTGATGGTCATCATCCCTCCACTGCACAACCATCACCTTGCACATGTTGGTGGTGTGTCCCCATGTATATTGTGAATCCCCACCTACAGCACGTATGTCCATGACTACGAATGTGACAACCACATTCTAGTGCTGTACACCCACTGCTGGCACGTCTATTCCAGCATCACATCAACACTACATACACTGGCTCGACATGGCCCATGCTCCTGTTTGGGTGACATATGTTCTATTACCCATGGTATCATTGGACACATTGTATACATTCAGCTTGTCACATGTCCTACCTTTTTGACTGTGTCCTGTGTCATGTCCACCTCTCCAGTGGCCTCTTCCTTTCCTCTGGGTGATGCCAGACATCCCTCTGTAGCTGCGGATGCATGGGCTCCTGTGGAGACAGAATAGGGGATACTCAGGGGTTTTTTTTATTTCTTTTTTCCCTCTGGTCACCAGTCCTGAGGCATCCCTCAGATGACACCTGGCTTGTCCTGTCCAACCTGAGATTCCCCCAAGCCCTAAGTCCCCTCGGATCCCCAACCTGACACCTCAGCCCATCAGAAATCATCCCTGACTTGTGCCCCCCAGGATGGGGCCACCCACCCCTTACCTTGGGCACTCCTTGAATCCAGGTCTGAGTGGGCAGAGTGCAGGCCAGAGGACACCGGGACCAGGGAAGGCAGGGTCCATCAGTGGGAGTGGGGCTGGCACATCGTCATCTCCTCAAGGATCCAGAGTTTTTCTCCTTGCATGAGCATTATTGTGACCCCCCAGAGGTGCAGATGTGCAATGACATCCAGCTTGCACCAGGTGCACTCTGCCCCCAACCCACAGACATCTGCCACTGCCTCCCCCAAGTCATAGCGTGACCGTGGCTGTTGCTCTCCCAGCCTCTACTGGGAATTGCTGGTGGCAGGGAGTCACAACCCACCCCACCCCAGGAGAGGATAGCTGTCAATGGATGCTCTCCTTCCCGAGCCAACCCCCGACAACCTGAGCTTGCTCCTGACCCTGGGTCGCTGGCGTGGTAAGATGTAAGGTGCAAGGCCTCTCAGCCCTCTACACCACCAGGCTGGCTTTGATACTCAGGTTACTACTGTTGCACAGTGGGGAGCACTGTATTGTGCTACATTTGTGTCTATATGATGTGTGTTCTAGCGCATACCTGTCTGGTGAGGTGGCCACCACGCATCTGCACATCCGCGTCCCTGGTCATGATCCACAGGTGAGCAAGGAGATCTGTCTCTCTCCAAGACAGGTCATTCCATTGATGTTTTATCTGTCTGATTGTCCTCCCACACCTGACTGTTTCCAGAGTTTTGCACATATGGATCACCAGACCCCATCCTTTTCACTGGGTGTGGTCCTACTGCTTCCAGGTGGCAGTAATATTCTTGATCACTGCTCTACTAGGCTAATCAGCATGATGGTCTCATCATCTGAAAAGTTTGGGGCCCTTGTCCAGCCTGCCATTGCTGCACTCTAAAGTCACCCCTAACCTGCACTTTTGTACATGCCTACACGTGTATCCTGGTGTACAGCCATGTGTACCTCCTCCAGCCTACCCTGATGACACTGCAAGTCCCCAGATTGGATGGGATACACAGAAATGCACACTCGTAGTAATGATGCAACATGTGGGGGTTTCAGTGGTCGATGTAGCTTGCAGCACTCAGATTGTGTCCTTTAACTGCCACAGCACCGGGAGGCTTGCTTCACTTATCACTACATCCCCACATTTCATGCGTCAGTGTCACACCATTATCACACAGCCTGGGTTGCCATACCCTGGCACTGTGCTGTTCATCACTGCACACAGAGGTACATGGATTTGAGCCCTGTACCTTCATAGTCACCCCCCATCATACTGGGTATCCCATTGTGCTATGCTTCTCCCCATGGGGCATGTCCCATATGTACTGCACCACCGCCATGGTCAGCCCAGCATGGGGGGGGCATGTTGAACATCCACCACTGTGCATCAGTGTCATGGGTGTCCTTTGTGTTTTGTGCCTCCTGTAGGATGGCCACCAATCCGCCCATGTGGACACCTAAGGCTCCCCCCCTTACACAGCACATGCCCATCCAACACACATGCCATGACAGTGTTGGCATCATGCTTGCATGACACCATCGCTATCACACATAGCCCATAGCCATATGTGTCATGTGGCATGTAGTGTCCTGGACCATGTCACACAGGTGTCTTCAGGCTGGCTATCCTTTAACTATCTGCAGGCAGTGTGCCTCATCCACGTCCCTCTACATGTGCAGTGCCAGGCCATTCCTGCTCAACTGTGCCAGTCTGTGATGACATGGTTTCTGCTATCCTCCTGCAGGTGTGCTTCTTCTGCCTGGGACTCTGCACAGGTGATGGGCTCCTTCCATGCTACAGTGCTACCATTGCCTGTGTGTGGCCCCAAGCGGCAACCCCTCCACATCACCACAGCCTGGACTGGGTCCATGTCATTTTGTGGTCAAACCGCCATGTCCCGTGATGCTGTCTGCACTGTGTTGGGGTTGCCTGATGCATCCACATCCACACAGTGATGCAGTGGTCACTGCAATGTCACTGCATTTCTGATGGTGCCAGTCCCTTTGCACCATACTCATGTGTAGTTCTGTGGGTAGATGTGGGCTGGTATACCCCCCTCCAGTCTGATATGAGGCTGTCACAGTGCCTGGTGTGTGTCACACACTGCATGGGGTGTGCTGCACAATGGTGTTGACATGTGTTCAGACTGAAGTGTGCGAAGATGAAGTTAGTTCTTAGGCATTGTCCCACCACCATACTGTGTAACTGGATAAGATCTACTAGGCACAAGTTTCTGTTTCTAGGGGCAGCCTGAGAGCACTGGGGAGATTAAAGAGACCTTCCTGGAGTCACACAGTATGCAGCTTGTGGTTGTGGGAATCAAACCTGGGTCCTCTGAGCTTCCATGCATGGACTCAAAGTAGTACACTTTAATGTCTGCAAACCTCTCTCCAAACTCCCCTGAGCCTGATGCCTGGGTTGTGCTTTATCAATGCAACATACTTGGTGTAACTGAGTTGTGGTTAATGCCTTCCACCCCGATTCAGCCCGTTATTTAAATGGTTTTGGTCTGCTTAGAAATGACAGAGGGTGAGCTAGAAAGGATGGGGTGTTCATATCCTTTTTTGGGATTAACTGTGCATTTCATCCATCTATCATCTATCTCTAGTAGTGCCTTACATGCTTTGGTCTGTGGCTGGCATCTGGCTGAATTTACACTTGGCTTCACAAAAAAAAAATGTATATAAGAGGCTCCTACAACCCCCATAAGGGAGCATACCCAGATTGTGTCAAGTTCTGAGTAGGATACTGTGGGTTACTGCTCTCCCATGAGAAACATTTGTCAAGTTAGGACATTTTAGCATAAACAGACATCAGGTGCATCAAACTGTATGCAAAGATTTACTGAAACCTCTAAACCTCTCTCAGCTCCTTGCTGTCTCCGCCTATCTGAAATCTAAAACATCCAGCCAGACAACACTGGATTATATACTCAAAGCAAGGAGGAAAGGATAAACGTTCCTCAGCGAAGTCTGAATATTATCTTTTTGTCTTTTTGGCTATCATTGCTGTAGTAATTTCATGATGATTTTGGGTAGTATCAGTAGTAGTAAAGTAGTCTGCTCATGAGCCAAAAAATTTAAATGAGCTATCTATTTGAAGATAACTTAGTAATAATTAAGTATTCAGTTACTAGTTAAGTAGTCTTATATGCAAATGTATGCAAATTAAGGCAATGTTGTGAAGATTAGATGATTACTTAAATGATTACTTCTGAATAGTATAACAATACCAATGAAGACTCATAAAGACTAGTTGAATACTTCTTAATAGTGGTAAAGTGGTAGTACTTTAGTACTCAGTTAGTATTTATATAGTGCTATATATGTAATTTGTGCAGCATAGGCCATGCGCTGTTCTCCAGCTGTGCTTGCAGCTAACCCAGCTGCAGGTGCTGCACACAGGGACTGGTTTTGAGCAGCAGCATGCATATGGTCTGTGTACAGTGGCAGTACATGGGGGCAGGCTAGCTAGCCCCCCCCATGCACTGGCATTATATGCAGGCCATATGGATGCTGGTCCTTACTCAGAACCCATCCCCGTGAGCTGCACCTACAGCTGGGCTAGCTGGCAAGCACAGCTGCTGTAGAGCATGCAGCCTGTATGCCTGCAGGCTATCCTGTTGTATGTGCCCCTCAAAGCACATGATGTATCATGGCTTGAGGGTATCCTACTCCTGTTATCCCCACTACTTCACTAGCGTAAAAGAAACAAATTTAAAGTGTGCATCTGTGAACACTGCAGGTGTGACTATATTCTATCCCTCTGTCGCACGCAGTCTGTATGCTTCTTTTGTAATCTTCATGTGGCCAGGGTTTCATGTTGAGTGACAGCTTTGGGCTGTACCAATACCCAAGAGTTGCTCAAAATGCACCCATGAGCACATTGGCAGTGTAAAGCAATACATACTGTAAATGCTGTTGCCTTCACCCTTATTTTTCTGATGTATCTACCTCTTTTACTGCTCCAATATGTATTGACACTTTAACACGCTTTACTGTAAAATGTACTGACACTTTTATACACATCTCCTTAATGTAATGGTACATCACCACCCACAATCCCCTGCTCTGCATGGTTCAGAAGATCTGGTCCACTGGCAGAATGGGAATCCAGCTGGATGCCCGCTGGCATCTTCCACTCCACTTGCATCTGGCTCCCTGTCCCACTACACATTTACATGCACAAGTGCAGAGGGGCAAGATAGGCAAGACTTTATGGCACATAAAAAGATGTTTGTCCATCTTCTTTAACTCCCCAAATAAAAGTCTTTATCTACAAAAATAAACTTATCTTTGCTGACATTCGACCAGTTTGAAGAAGATTACACCAAATGGAAGGTCCAGATCTTTTGCTGTGCAGAACTACCTAAAGTGAAAAAATAATTATTGAAGCTACATAGGCATGTTACTTTATGTCGAAATTAGTGATGAATAAACTTGAATATTAAAACACAGTTGTATGCTACATTTTTTTATGTTCATTAGAAGAAAACTGCAATAAATATACACTTTTTCTAAATTCAATTGAAATCATATCTTATAGGCCTAACAATATTTGAGTACATTTAATGATACATGTCTGCACTTACACCTTAAAGCCGACAATTATGATGCTCTCCACCCACTACAGTTACAGATCAGTAAGCAAGTTATTACTGGATACACACAGATACAAAGATGTTGTCAGTAGATAAGGGCCTTGTGGTCCATCCAGTCTACCCTATCCCTCTTTGTAATGCTTAAGGTATCCTAGATGCTACAAGGCCCCCCTTCACCCTAGCTTGATAATTCCCATGTGTCTATCACACGCATTCTTGAATCCCTGCACCGTGGCCACCCCCACCACTTCCTATGGGAGACTGTTTCATCTCTCCACCACCCTGTCAGTAAAGTAGAATTTCCTCAAGTTCACTCTAGGTTTCCTTCTTTAGCCTCACGCTGCGCCCCCTTGTTCTGCTATTTCCCTTCATGTGAAAGATGCTCCCCTCTGGTATCCTGTTGATCCCCTTTAGATATTTGAAAGTCTGTATCATGTCCCTCCTCTGGTACCCTGTTGATCCCCTTTAAATATTTGAAAGTCTCTATCATGCCCCCATCCTTTCCTCCAGGGTGTACATACTTAGAACTCTGAGTCTCTCCTCATACGACTTATGCTGCATCCTCAACACCATTTTCGTTGCCCTACTCTGCACAATCTCCATCCTTGTCTGTCTTTTTGGAAATGGGCCCTCCAGAACTGAACACAGTACTCCAGATGAGGCCATACTAGGGAGTAGTACAATGGTACCACCACTTCCCTCCTTCTACTTGTTATACCCCTCTCTATGCAACCTAGCATTCTGTCACTCCTTTCCAACTGCTTTGTCACACTGTTTAGCCACTTTGATGTTGTCTTCTATGACTGTCCCTAGATCCCTTTCCTCTGTGGTGGTCTCCAGTGGTACCCTGTCTAATTCATACTCAGCCCTAGAATTCCCCCTCCCTAAGTGCATAATATTGTACTTTTTTGCATTGAAACCCAACTGCCATTCCTTGGACCAGTTTTCTAGCCTCTTTAGATCCATCCTCATTTTTTCTATACCTTCCTGTGAATCTACCCTGTTACATAGCTGTGTATCATCCACAAACACGCTAACTCTCCCTTCTAGACCCTCTACAACATCGCTTATGAAGACATTGAAGAGAACTGGTCCCAGCACTGATCCCTGGGGTATGCCACTTGTTATCGGTCCCTCCTGTGAGCTAACCCCATTTACCACCACTCTTTGTGTTCTGTTACTCAACCATTTTCTAATCCACGTGACCACCTCTGTCCCCACCCCCAGATCTGCCAGCTTGTGAATTAGTCTCCTGTGTATAAATGTGTCGAAGGCCTTGCTGAAGTCTAGATAGGTCACATCTACCACTCTGCCATGGTCTGTTTCCTTTGTCACCCACTCAAAGAAATCAAGTTGGTCTGTCACGACCTCCCTGCCTTGGGTCTAGCAGCCGCCTTGTCTCTAGGTAGTCCACCAATCTTTTTTTAGGTAGGGTTTCTATCATTTTACCTATTATTAAAGGTCAAATAGACTGAGCAGTAATTTCCTGCCTCCTCCTTTTACCACTTTTTTGCAGGGTTACCACTTGTGCCTCCTCCAGAACCATGCCTGTCAGAACACGACTGTTTCTAGTAATCCACTGAACAGCTTAGCCAGAGGTTTAGCCAGTTCCCCAGAGCTCTTCTAGGATCCTCAGAGTATCGATGAGGCCCATAGCTTTATCCACCTAAGCAGTTCTGGTGCTTTTTACTCTGGTCCTCTGAAAAGGTCTAATGTCACCCCTCTACCCGTTGCCCTTCTCAGTATGGGGGACCATCCCCATTGTCATTTTCTGTGAATAGGGAGCAATATTTGTTGAGGACCATCATATTATAAGAACATATAGTATGTGCTTGAAATAGACTACCTGGTCTATCTAAGGTACTCTCGGATGTGCAGCTAGCTTCTAGTTGCAGCTACCCCCTTTGTCATCCCAGCTGCTGCCTCCCCCACCCTCACTGTCCCTGTTTCCCTGTCCTGTGCCTTTTAAAGCTGTTCAAAGTGTACATGATACCACCCATTCTGGCTATCACCCTGTCCAGCGAAATAGTGTCTCCTCATTTCCTCTAAATCTTCCCCCTCTATTCTTGTCCAGTACCCCTGGTATCCTTCTTAGTTGAAGGTCCCATCTGCCACATGATGATTCCCTCAGATACTACAATTTCTGTATCATGTCCCTCTGTCCCTTCTATCCTTCAAATTGTACATGGTCAGGTCTCCCAGCCTTCTCTCGAGTCTCTATCCCTACATTCCACATATCTTCATTGTCCTCTTCTGCACCCTCTCCAGTAGCCTAATATCATGCTTCAGGTATGGCCTCCTAAACTACACACAATACTCCAAGTGCAGTCTTATAAGCAACCTGTAAATGCGCAAGATCACCTCCTTTGCCTGGACGAAAACACCCTGTCTATATACCCCAGCATTTTGTTCACTTTTGCAGCCACTCTCTGCACTGGGAAGTGTGATCCATAGTCCCTTTAAAGATTCCCCTAGGTCCTGCTCCTCCTCAGTGATCCCAACTTAACCCCTCTAAGTCAGTATTCTCTCTTTGGGTTCTTCACCTGAAGTGCATAATCTTACACTTCTTTGCATTGAACTGCAGCTGCCATTTCTCTGACCACTTCTCTAGCTTGCTTAGGTCCCCCTGCAGCTGTTTCCATCTCTCCTCTCCATCCACCACTGCTCCCATGTCGGTGTCATCTGCGAACAGACTTACCTTGCTCACACCTCATGCACAATGTCTGATATGAAGAGCCCAAATAACACTGGTCCCAACCCAGAGCCCTATGGCACCACACTTATCATTGGCTTTGGAGTTGAGAGCTCCCCTCTCATCACACCACCCTTGTAGCCTCCCACTCAACCAGCTTGCTCCAGTTCATCATTTTGCCCCTACCCTACAGAGGTCAGCGTCCCCTAAGCCACCCATAAGGCACTGCCTGAGCCCTTGAAGTCAAGTAAAACATCACCGCATGGCCCTTATCAAGCTCACCTGTCACCTAATAGTCATAATATTGTCAAGCTGGTATGACAAGACTTCCCTGAAATGAACCCATGCTGCCTCACATCCTGAAGGGCGTTGTCCTCCTGGTATGACACCAGTCTTTCCTTCTGTATCATTTCCATGAGTTTGCACACTATGGAGATGAGACTTACTGGGCGATAATCACCCAGTTCATCCCTTGGTCTGCTCTTGTGTAATGACACTACATGTGCTATCCTCCAGTCTAGTGATACACATCCCAACTCCAGTGAGGTGCTGTACAGATCCACCAGCGGCTCTGCAAACTCCTCTGCCGTCTCTCAGCACCCTGGGGTGGATACCATCCGGCCCTGGTGCCTTGTCTACCCTCAGTCCCTCTAGGACTCTACCTCCCTCAATTCTTCCATCTGTCATCTCCCACCCCGGCCCCACCCTCCTGGATCATGGTGGTAGCTCCCCCCCTTTCTTCTGTGAACACTGAGCAAATGTATTCATTCAGTGATTCTGCATGTTCCTCACAATTTTCTGTCCACTCCCTACCCTTTTTTTATCCTCACTGTTGTCTCCTTGCACTTCCTTTTCTCCCTGACATACAGTATCTAAAAAATTCTCCCCCCCTCCCATTAATTATCTGCACTAATCTCAGCTCCTTCTGGGCCTTGGCTTCTGTCACTTTTCTGGTCACATACCTGGACCATCTTGCGTACTCCAACCTGTCCCCTTTCTTCCCCATCCTCCTATACCTCTGGTGCACCTCTCATTTTGTCCTCACCGCCTCCACTACCACGCTTTTCAACACGCATGGTTTCCTTGCTCTGCTTCTCTTACTCTGTGTCTGGGTGCAGACTTCCATTGCCTCTGTAATCCCCCGTTTAAAAAATCCCATTTCTGCTCTGTGTCTATCTCCTGCCTTATGCCTTCCAGTTTCCCTTTCAGTACTTCCTGCATCCTCACTAAGTCCACTTCCCTAAAGTTTACCACCCGGGTTACTGATTTCTCTATCTCTACGTACATCGTGATATTAAACCACACCATTTGGTGTTCGCTGTCAGCTAGTGGGTCCTCCACCCTTATTTTCCTTACTGCCTCCCCATTAGTCAATACCAGATCTAAAGTGTTCTTTAGCCTAATAGGGACACTGATCAACTGCGTCGGGAGTCCCTTCCTGGACCAAGTCCAGGAGCACTTGTTTCCTAGCACTGGAGGTGACTGGAATGCTCTAGTCAACCCCCAGCAAGTTGAAATCCCCCACAATGACCACCTTCCTTTTTCTATATACCCTTCTGATTTGTCGCACTAATTCCTGGTCAAGCTAACAGACTGGGACAGCGGCTTGTATACCACCCCAATTCTCAGTTTCCTACCCTTTGAGTCTAGGAGCTGCAGCCAGATTGACTCTGTTCTCCTTTCTTCCCCCTTGTCCCTTGTGCATTTGATCCCGTCCCTCACATGGACTGCCACCCCACCCCTCTCTCCTCCTTAGGATCCTTCCTTTATAATTCGTATACTGGGATTGCCAGATCCCAGTGCCGTTGCTCACTTGCCCACATTTCCATGACAGCTGCAATATTCACTCTCCACACTGCCAAGAGTGCCTGTAGCTCAGCTGATTTGTTGCCTAAGCTTCTTGCATTCAGCGAGACCACCCTCCATCCTACCCCCTTTCCCTTCATCACCCTCCATCTCTTCCCTTCTACTCCCTCCCTTTTCAGCTGGTCCAAGTCCTTCCCTGCTAGCATGAGGGGGCAGGCTGTTACTCCACTCTATCGGATCCCTGCTTACCTGCTGTCCACTTGTCACTCCCCCCCAGTTTAAATCCACCTTTATCACAATATACCTCTCCAGTCTTTGCTTTAATACTCCCTTCCCCTCTCACTCTGGTGCAGCCTATCTCTTGCAAACAGATTGTTATTATCCCAGGTACCGCCCCAGCCACCCACGATCCCATACCCCTTAGTTTGACACCATTTCACCAACCATGCATTCAACTCCCTAATCCTCTCCTTTCTCACTGTGCTTGCACAGGGTACTGGGAGCACCTCTGAGAAGGCCACAGACTCCCCAGTCTCCTCACACAACCTTTCCACTTCCTCAAACATCTCCCTTGTTACCTGAACTGTGTCCCCCGCTAGGTCATTTGTCCACACATGGACTACAATGTGTGGTTTCCTCCTACCCCTCCTTGCGAACCTTAGGATTGCCTGTCCTGCCTTGTTTGCCTTTAATCCCGGTATGGACTCCACCTATATATGACTGTGCCTCTCCCCCCTTGCTGCCCTATCTGATCCCCTTGACTATGGAGTATCCCAACACCAGTACACCCCCCTTTCTTTCCTTGTGCCCGTCACCACCCCCTACTCAGGTTTCTCATTCGGGGGCCACTCAAGATGGTGGCTAAACCATTACTTCAATGTCTTCCCCTCTGCCCCTCTCAATTGAGATCCCTCCCCCTCCTCCTGTTTGACTGCCAACCTCCCTCTCCCTTCTCTCCTCTCTGAGTATTATCCCTCCCCCTGCCACGCCATGCTCAATCTCTCCACTAGCAATGCCCCTCACTCCTCCTCTTCATGAGTACTATCTCTTGTGCAGTCTCCTCCCGCATCCTCTTTCCCATGTGTCGGTAGTACGGCAAACATGTTCCCTACTGTCTTTGCCTTACTATGTGTTTTCTCCTCCTCCTGCCTCCTGCTGCTCCTCTTTTGCTACACTCTACTAGAGTCCACCCTTCATCAACTGACTTCTTGTCTAGTTTGCCCCCTCCCTCGACCCATTGTTCCTTCTCTGTGGTACCCCCCGATACTCTCAGATGTCAGCCCTGCTACCAATGCAACCCTCCCCTCACCCCTTAACCTCCCCAGCTCCCTGCCAAGCCACTGAACCTCTTCTTTGAGCCTTCTTAGCCTGTGGCATATTGGGCACCCTCCCAGCCTCCACAGTTTGTCCATCCACACTGCTGCCCCACAACCACTGCACTCCACAATCCTACCCATGGTTCACACTACTGCACAGGACAGTGGAATGCAGTCTCTACACTGACTACAGTTGTTTACAAACTCAATCACAAACCCACCAATAGCGTTAGTCTCACAAACACATACAGTCCAGTGTGTGTCCAGTCCAGCTAACAATGTGTGTATGCAGACATCACTTACCGTATGATGTCACACGCTACCAGTATAAAGGATGTAATGCGCATGGGGTGGGTGGGGGAGGTTGGGTCTCTGCTGAGTACTAGAGACAGACAATCAGCTACCTCAGCAGACACTCACTGAGACAGCTGCACCCGCAAAATCCACTAAACAGGTACCTTTCCAACTTAAGTCACAAAGCCCCCTGGTACCACACTGACAATGTCTTTCTCCACTACCCTACCTCCCTCTGCCCCAAATCTCACAATCCCTCCCCTGTCTTCCTTCTCTTGCTAATATAACAAAAGAATGCTTTCCCTCCTTCCTTCACCAATTTAGCTAGCTTTTCTTTGGTTTTGGTCTTTGCTCTCCTTACTGCCTTGTTCGCTTCCTTTCATTTTTCCAAGTATTCTTGCCTGTTCTCCTTGCTTTGTGTTGCCTTGTACCTCAGAAATGTCATCTTTTTTCCTCTTACTAGCTCTGCTACTCCCCTTGAGAACCACAGTGGTTTTCTCTTTCTTTTGCTCTTTCTGCAGGGCCTGACACAATGGTTTGCTACCAGGTGCAGCGCTTCCCTTATGTTATTCCACTGTTCCACTACTTACCTTATGTCATCATATCCCTGCATAGCCTTCCTGAATTAGTCCTTCATCTTAACAAAGTCTGTCCTGCTGAAATCCAGGAGATAGAGAGAGAGATATTTGAAATGCGTTTGCTCAAAGTAGACTTTACAACAAAGAAACATGACCAATGTGTGCCTTAATTTCCCAGGAACTAAAAAGTATGGAAGAAGACTAGGTAGTACTGTATACAAAATCTGCCAGCAGAAAAAGGCCTTATGGTCTATTAAGTTAGTCTGCTCAAATGCACAGCTAGCATCCTTATGCTGCAGCTGCCTCATCCTCCTCTTCCCCCAACTACCGTTAAAAGAATCTGTAAATATATACAGCCATTATGTGGGTGGATAGTGGCCCCCACCAACCCACCTCCAATCCTTGCCAAAGGTATCAGCTGCACTGCTACAGGCAACCTAGGCCAACCTGCCTCACCTCCAGCTCCCATAGTCCTGCCATAGTACAACACAAGCTTCCCCCTGCCTTAGCACTAGGCTACCCCGTCCCACCTTGGCACTCTGCATTCCAATGGACCTTCATCTGGACCATATAAGCTCCCCTTGTCCCAGGCTTACCTGTCCCTTCCAGGCTAGCATGGCTCTGCCCCATTCCAGCACCAGTCTCTCCTGGCCCATGCTTTCCTCTTCAGTCACCCCAGTTCCCTTGGTTCTGCCTGTGGACTACGCCAGCTCCTCTGCTATGTCTGAGCCACCACCCTTCCTCCCTCAGCCCTAGCCCACCCATTGGCTCCTACCTATCCTAGCTCCACCCTGCACCATCCCTAGGATGTCCTGGTTGGCCCCCAATTCCCATGGCCCTGCCCCTAGACCACTACATTCAACCTTGCACTAGCCACCATCTGCCCTGGTTCTAGCCATAGTCCACCCCTGCTCCCTCTGCCTCTGACTTCCCTGGTCTACATTGCTCTCTAGCTCCCATAGCCCTGCCCCAGGTCAACCTCAGGTCTGGGCTGCTCTGGCCCACCCCAGTTCTGTTCTCATGGCCATACCCCTTAACTACTCCAGACCTCCCTGCCTTGGATTAATGTGGCTCACTAGCTCCCATGGCTTTGCCTCTGTTCCACTGCAGCATCTAAGCCCCAAAGGAAAAAAAAAAGTCTATTTACTTCTGTAGTGATCCTGCGTGGCTTCTTTTTTGGTGAAACTGGCCAGGCACATGAGTGGGCATGACTTTGATGGACGGTCGGGAACATTACTTGGATAAAGATTGAGGGAGCCGGCAGCATTACAGGAAAGTAAACTGTAAAGAGAAACAGCGTGTTTTATTCATTTAGGGGTGCACAAGTTTAATTTATTGTAGTGCTGTGCTGGCAATAAAAATGTAACGCAAGCGGGACTGGAAGGAAGGTCAGGTGCTTTCACTTTCAGGGAGGTTGAGCGGGCCGACATTGGGAAAAAAGTAAGCATGCAAATCAGGATGTATTTCTATTTTTCTGTGAGGAGTTGTGGAGGAACAGAAGCAGCATCGCGCTGGGAGTTAATGACTTTTTTGTAGAGAGTGGTGTCGTGGTGGGGCTGGGGAGTCAGTGAGCGAGGCAAAACGATGGCAGCTGCTCGGTGTGACAATTCGGGGTGCCCAATAATATCGTAAATGATGGGGCACCCCGAATTGGGACTTGTTTTTTTATCGGGCATTGTTAAAAAATAACAACACCTGTGGCAAGGGGCCCTAGCCAATCAGCGTGCAGGTTTTATGAGACCTATTTTCTAAATGTCATTCATGAAATGCAGAACTTAATCGTTCCTAACATTATCAATGAGACTTGTCACTCGAGGCACTCCCTCTCACTTGATGCTTTCCTGCCGTATTGTGCAACTGACAGATCGAGTAGGTGGCCATGCTCTGGGTTGGGGGGGTTGTAATTGGGCCATCCTAATTATCAGTACAAAGCCAGCTTCTGCAGTAGTTTCTAAACCTAGAAATCCACCTTTTAGAATGCTCAGAGAAATAATTCACCATTTAGAACATGAATTATTTCTCTGAACAGCTGTGCAGTTGCATTCACGCTCCAGCAAACCAGATGCAGGGCCTGGAGCACAGTCCGATTGGGACAGGAAAACCCTTCACAAGCACCAATTTCAAAATAGCGCCAGTAAAAAAATAGTACCGGGTGCTGTTTTAAACTCAGCACTTATGATGGGGTTTGCCCGTCACTTGTATGTTTTGGAAACTCCCTGCTCGTGTCATTATATATAACAAACCCACCTCATTGCAGAATGCTCTGGTAACCTCACAATTTGTGAGGTCAGTGACATCTTGAGGGCATTCGAGCATTGCTCTCATGCCCATTATGTCGCTAACCTCAGTCAATGTGGCTTGTTCTGCATGGTAGGGGGTTCATTATTCTCTGTATGTGCCTGCAGCCTTCTATCAAATCTCATAATCAAAGTCAAGTCTGGTCAGGAGACCTCCAACAAACGCCAGGTAGGTTCGAGTCTGAAAATCGCTCTCATTACCAGGCCAAAATAAATAAATATCCCCTTGTCCTTTAACTGTTGCTCAGGCTAAACAGTTCCTCATAGTTCACCTTGTGTATTCCTTTCAAGGGATTCTCTAGTGAGGGGGACACAGTGAGGGAAGTGGGTCCAACACCACATGATCAAGAGGTGGTACGTTGCATTCAAGGGGTGAAGACTTTTAAGCAGGGTCTGAAAACTTTATTCACTCATGCTTTAGGTGTTTAATCATCCCCACAGTGTTATGTGCCCAACGTGAGCACTCCCTCCAAAGCATCTGAAACTACGCCACCTGCCTCCACAGTATCCAGTACTAGCCACCTCCCTCCATGGTTCCCAACACTAGCCCCCTTCCTCTACAGCACCCGACACTAGCACACCTGACTCCTCAGTAATCTATACCAGCTCACCTTCATCAACAGCACCCAATACCAGCCATCTGTGTCCACAGACCCATCACCAGCCACTATTGTCCACAGCACCCAATACCTGCCACCTCCCACCACAGTCTCCATGATACTTGCCCCCTCCCTCCACAGCACCTGACACTAGCATGTTTTCCTTACAGCCCCCCATGACAGTAGCCCTCTTGACTGTACACGTTATATAGCCCCAACACTACCCTGGCTCCCTCCATCGCCCTAGACACCAACCCACTGCCTCTACTATCTGACTCAACCCCCACACAGAGCCCCTCCTTCTCTTTCACCACAGTCTCTTTGAACACCCTTCCCTCTCTAGGCATCCCACTTTTCTAAACCCATGGATATCACCTCCCTCCCTCCTGGGCCCCCCCTGACTCCCAGAAACCACACCCCTTCCTCCTCATCCATTTGAGAATCATATATACACTTGTTACCCACCTGTTCTGCAAGGCCCCCTCTGGACATCACCTCCTCAGACACCTGAGGCACACATACACCCTCCTCTACACTCTCCCTCCACTCTGAAACTAGTCCCTCCCTCCTTCCACAACTCCTGATCCTAGCTGACCCATCTTCCAAAGCCCAAGACACTAGCATTCCAATTCTCCACACACTAGCCTCCCAAGCCCCTGACAATAGCCCACGTCCTTCCTTGGCACATGAAACTAGCGCTACCTCCTTCACTGGCATCAAAATTGTCACTGTCCCACTAGCAAAATGTAGCAGATTTTGTATCTAACTAGTAAGATTTTCCTTTAGCTAGTCCTGTGGACTTGTACTGGAGAAGGTAGCACTTCAGTAAGTACACCAGTAGGGCCAGTGGAGAAGTCTGTGGGGATTTGTACCTGGTTACCAAACAAGAACATCAATTTTCCCAGTCACTAGTCCTGCTGGCTAGTGGCTGCAAAACCAAATTTTGACCCCTAAATTAAATATGACTTACCTACTCTGTTCAAATGACAGTGCCCAGGGTTGGATTGGCTTGGGTTTGGGGTATTCTGTTGTATCTAAAATGAAAGTACAGAGAAGGATGTGGAGACAAACGGGTCAGAGGTTCTAGAGGAGCGATAAGGGGTTAGAACTAAGCAAGATAAGATACTTATCTGAAAGGTAGACAGCCAACATCTGGCCAGATCTGTTCAAATAAAGGTAAAAATGAGGAATGTATAGTAGCTTGAGTAGAGAGAGCAGCAGAGAGATACAAATGGTAATACAATATAGAAGTAAAGAAAGCAGAGTGCTAATGGAAAAGACAGAGTTAAAGAGAAACTACTGTATCATAAGTTAAAAAAACACTAGATTTTCACCAATTGTATTTTAACTTTATTGTCTCTAGCTATCTTTTTTTTTTTACTTTCCCATGCTGTTGATCTACTAAATATTGTAGGTAATGCAACACTTATTTCATTAAATCTTTCAAAACCTAGAGTTCATTCCAACCTTAAATTAGTGTCATTATGTAATTATATACGCACATAACCCGTTACACCCAAATCGAACTGTACTTATCTAATAGGTAAGGCATTATGGATCCCATATTCAAAGCCAGCCAGCTGCGCACGCATATGGGGGTGCCACATGAAAAAATGGGGACAACTGGCTCTGGCACCATATTCAAATGAATAGCATGATCTGAACTGACTGAGCTATTCATTTGAATATCAGCCATGGTATCGTGGCATCCAGCCAGTGTTCACCATGCTTTGTGCTGTGCTACAAGGGTATGGGCTAAAGACCAACCATAGGGGTAATGCGGAGCACACACTGGTTAGTTCTGCACCCCTATGGGTGAATATTCAAACAAAGATGCAGATGAACCCACTGCACTACAAGGTCATTTGTATGCCCATTATGGACTCCATTACATGTTACCGTAGTGGCTCAGTGTGCTGGACCATGTCCCCCTCCCATGTCGATTCCCATCCTTGTTTAAAAACAGTACACTCCCTGGTGGTCCAGTGGTCTTTACCAGCCCTGATCCCTATCCTTGTTTGGAAAATGAAAGAATTCCCTGGTGGTCCAGTGGTTTCCCCTCCCTAACCCTTACCTGCCCATAGCAAACAAACCATGTCCCTGGTGGTCTGGTGGACCCCCACTCTGGCAGGTAGTGCCCGATCACCCCACTGGCACCCTCAACCCAGCACCGAGAGCCAGCAACTAGCACAGCCTTCTGATCACCTCCACATCTGGTCTTGGACCTAGTTCTTCTGGCACCCATACTGTACAGTGCGACCTACGAATGCAGTACAAAGCACCCCCCCCCCAATCCTGCAGAAATTTGCTTTGGAAAGAATTTGGCGGGCAAGCAGAGTCATGGCATTCATGGTATTCCCATCCCCCATACTATTTCCGTCCGCTGTGATACCTGGGTCACAAACTGTAGTCACCCCAAGAAACTATAAAATTCACAGTATATAAAAACATAGAATCTATGTCAGTGTGAAAGGGGGACTCCTAAAAAAAACAAAAAAAACAAAAAATCCTCTTCATTTCACTTTCTTTATTTGTTGTCTTTTGTCTGTCCTGTGGAATGAATGCAGTCTGTATGTGTATGTCTGTTCTATGTATTGTTTATGCGTGAAATAGTGAGTAGTAGCCTGGCCATCTACTACTCCCTATCTAACAAGGATGTAGATCCTCATATTTATCTTAAGCAGCTCTTTATATTATGTGTTCCCCCCACTTAGAGATTCTGTGGGCAATGATACTTCGTCTATCTCCTATCCCAGAATTGTATGCCCTTTTCAATGTGATAAAATATTCATTTGTGTTTTGAGTATGTCAAAAATGAAGTAGTAACAATCCATTTATCTAGCAAACACACTTCTTGGAAGCCGGAGACTTCTGTTGCTCGTTTTAGCATATATGTAATTAATTTCAAGTCTCCGTGTTGCGGTAGTGTCCTGTGAGTCCGTAGTCGTTTAGCAAGTTTTAGGTACTAGGTAGTTTAGTTCTCTGCCCCCTTTTCTAAATAAATTAGTAAGCCAGAAGTTTCAAGGGAATTACTCCTCGGAAGTGCCTGGTTCGGTGTAAATTACGTCTCGAAGGTGCGCACAGTCATGCTGCTGCACTTTCTGTTCCTGACTTTTAAAACAACAAAATAAGGTTTCCAAAGAATGGGATGAATTAATTAGACTTCAGTTTTTATATCCAGCACAATAATTGATTCTGTTACCTGGAAGACTTTTGTTTTCTAAAGTACCTTGCTTGTTTTCTTAATATAGACTGAATCCGTATTCTGGACCGCGATTTTGATGCACCAGAGACCCACCCAGCTCTCCTACCTTCTAGGAGCCGGCCGGCCTTTGTCTGTCTGCTTTTATTTACGGAGATCTGGGGCGGGATCTCCAAGCGTTTCCCAGAATGTTGTATCAGCATAAAACACTTGTAAAACAAGAATTGTTTTTGAATTTAATAATTATGAATTGATTAGAAAATAGAGGATGCTATAATATATTTGAAATAACAAGTTTATTTTTGAAATTTATGTCAATGTTTGATTGATTGTTACAGGATCCAATCCTGTTGTATTTCACCCTTTATATGCCCGACTTCTTTTTGGATAGATCAGATGGAGTTTGGGTGCTGTGTTGTTAGCACCTAGAAGAAGATAGCAATGGAATGTACTACCTCTGTTTACTCCTGTATAATGGACTTTCTGCCTGCTTCGTTGTAAAAGGCCTTAAAATGACCTGCATCTATTTTATTTTCTTTTTCGTGCAGTTCCTTTTTATTTTTATTTTTGTATTTGCTGGTTCCAGTGAATAAAAAGATCTGTTAGAGAACACCTCTCCTTGCAAGTATCCTTTGTTACCCTAGCCTCTCACAGTCAGATATTAGTGACATAGTCTAGTTTTCTTTCACAAAATACTATGCCACAACAATTTCTTCAGCTAATATTAAATATTGTGTTAAGCCAGCTGTTCATGATTTTTTTTACTTCTTATTCCAATAAAAAAAAACAACTATTTCTTCAGCTTACATGGCACAGGATTGAGAAGTAAATTGCCTAGTAACATTCCCTGGCTTGCAACATACAACATACAACAATATATAAACACAACAGCATTACAAATACTACACTTGAATTCAAAGCCTGGAGGAGAAAGCCTTCTCTTACCACAGACAAAAACATATGCATTCAAATAACTGCAACGGCACACATTTCTTAGTCTAAAAGTCCAGTTTCTTTATGACAAAACTTTAAAAATGCAGTAAAAACAAAGAAAGCACTAATTAAACATATGCAGCAAGTCAAGATTTCAATTGCAATCTGATCCACCATGGCATTTGGAAACTTTGCAAAACTGCACTGTATTTAGGCTGAGACTTTCTAGAACTATTCTAGATTTAAAAAAAAAACACCTTTCTGAGTTAAACTTTTTACAAAACTGTAGAAAACAAATACCTGAAAAGACTCTGCATATCCTTTCTTACTGGTCTCACAGAGAAGCTGCACTGCCAGGAGTGTTAGGGAACTAGGAAATGTTTATCTCTGGCAGTATCACATCCTGCCCAAAAGCAAAAGAATCATGGGATAATGAAGTCTTTGCTAAGTAGATTTTTAAAGCAACATGCAAGTGCAAGCTGTCAGTTTTTCAAGATGTTCCAAATTATTTATACAAAAAAATGAGAGTCATAAGGACAATTATACAAGGTTGTATCTTAGAGGACTGGCTTTATTTAACATTGACTTATTTACGGTTGTCAAAAATGAAGGATCTCTTTCTCAGTGAAGTCCTGCTTTTCTGCACAAGTCTTCATAATTGAACAGTCTTGGGAGATCAAATATGGTAATAGCTGATTCTTAACAAGAAGCTACTGGTGCAGGCTTGAAATATTTAAGCAATAAGGAATGACCAGGGGCTGTATTAACCATATGTAAATCACATCCTTGTGAGGTAATGTGGCATAAGGTGAAGCTGAGTGCCATACCACAATCACTGAGTGCCATGCCCAAATCATGTGATTAAATTATTTGTAACCCCTGTGAGTATCTTTATTTTTTTTAGCAATGTGAATAAAAAAAATCCTCAAACAAGCCGTTTACATTTTCTTTATTAATTGTACCTGATTATATATTCAAACAGTCCTTCCACCATCTGGTCATCAGTCCATCAACAGTCTATTTATGTTCCAGTTCAGCTTGCAGATGTTCATAAGACATATGTGCTTCTGTAGAGCTGTAGAGCACATCAAGAACATCTGCACAGTTGCAAAACAGTATGTCAGATTCTGACATCATGCAGATGTTAGCATTGGCTAGCCAGCAAGTTTGTCTGACTAGGAAAATGAATTATTTATTTATTGAATTGTTTCACCAGGAAAGATACACTGAGCAAAAAGATGCTCATCTCCCAGTGTGACTTGGGGGGAGGGTTACAGTGGGAGGTTAGCATGCAGGTTATCAAGCGACAGCATAGAACAGGTATACAGTAAAATGAGGTATGTTTGGTTAACATTGGTTAACAGTCAATCACAGAGGCATACATACATACATACATAGGGTACAGCTAGCTGAAGCAAAGTTAAAACTTAACAACTGGCTCTGGACAGGACAGTAGAGAATAAGATTTGCCAGGTAAGTGCTGTGGTTGTTAATATAAGTCATCTTCTAAGCATAGGAAGGTGCCACTAGTCAGGCAAGGAAATTTGGATGGGGGGACTTGGGGATCAAGTGCAGGAACAATTTACTGTGAGGTAATTTTCCAGAGCGGTAGATAGGGAGTGGGTGGTGGAGGAGTGGCGAATTTGAGGGGGAAGAACATTCCAGAGTATTGGGAAATGGTGTGAGAAAGCTGTTTGGCTTGGGTTAATGGCTTAGATGCCAATCTTGAGCAGTAAAAAAAAAAATCACAGTTACCATGGCAACACTGACTGACTGAACATGTCATCACAGAGGGGAGATTCAGGTCAAGAGCATAGCGCAAGAACAATGGCAACATTGTTTCCATGACGGTTGTCATGGCAATGACCAACGGGGTTTAGTTAGTTCTTTTGCACTGCATGCTCTGCATAGAAACACAAAAACATAGAATTTGACGGCAGATAAGGACCACTTGGCCCATATAGTCTGCCCATTTCCATACCTGATGGATAGGTTGCAGATTCTAGTTAACTAACAGCTTACTTTCTCATACCTCCCATTAGAATTGCTTTATGTCTGTCCCATACATTCTTGAATTCTCCCACTGTTCTTGACTCCACAACCTCCTCAGGAAGGCTGTTACATGCATCCACAACCCTCTCCATGAAAAAATACTTTCTAAAATTACCTCTGAGCCATCCCCCCTCTATCTTCAAATTGTGTCCCCTTGTTCTTGCACATCTCTTTTTCTGAAAGATGCTACCTTCTTGGACTTTGTTAATTCCCTTTAGGTACTTGAAAGTTTCTATCATTTCCCCCCCTCTCCCTCCTTTCTTCGAGGGTATACATATTAAGCTGCTTTAATCTTTCTTCATATGTCTTCTGGTGCAGACTCTGCACCATTTTGGTTACCCTCCTTTGAACAGCCTCTACTTTGTCTATGTCTTTGCAGAGATGGGATCTCCAGAACTTCACGCAGTACTCCAGATGGGGTCTCACCAACTGTCTGTACAGAGGGATAACAACTTCCTCTTTTCTACTGTTGATGCCTCTCCCTATGCATCCCAGTATCCCTCAGCTTCCCTTACTGCTGTCTCATATTGCTTGCCAACCTTAAGGTCATCTGATATAATTACTAGCAGGTTCCTTTTGATTTTTGTTGTTTCTACCCCCCCACAACACTGTCCTCTCTGTCTTAGCCAACTAACATCACCTGGAGTAGCATCCTAACCACCCTCTCTGTAGCTGAATCAACACCCTACACCTGAACCACCCTCCACCCCCAAAACTCCCTGCAACTAGACCTGCCCCAAGTTCACCATCCCCACCCCAGCTGACCACTCTCTGTAACTGGAACCCTTCCCCCTGGCTCACTCCACTCCACACCACTGCATTCCCCTTCCAGATCCCTGACTGGACTCCCCACTCAAACCTCTCTCAGTCAGTATCACTGGTGGCAAATTGCAGGCTGGTGGTAGAGGGGGTGGGAGACTGTTGAGACAGCAAATGTGTTGGGGAACTATGGGGTGATGGGTCCTGGAAGAAAGAGGTGGTAAGGGACTCAGAGCTGGGTTGTGGATGAAACAGTTACTGTGGAGGGAGCTGTGGGGGGATGTCGAGGAGGAGGAGGGCAGGCAGCAATGGGGCCATGGAAGGAGGTAAGGCTAGTATCTGGGGTTGTATAAGAGAACGCTAGCTAGTATCAGGCAACAAGGGGAAGGAAGGGGGCTAGAGTGGGGCTGTGCAGGTCTGTGGAGGAAAAGTATCTTGACAGTCTGTAAGGGGTGGGTGGGTGTTTAATGGGTCTGGAAGGTGTCAGTGGGGTCCATGCAGGGAAGCAATGAGTCAAGGGTATGAGTGGGTCTCAACTGACCAGTGAGGGACAGGAATATTAAGGTTGCTGCAGCTGACAGATGTTACTGGTTAGAAGAGGGGCTGGGGGGAGTGCTCGGGGTCTGTGAAAGGAGTTCAAAGGGCATGAGAGAGGATTTAGTGATCTGTAAAGAAGGTGACATCAAGTGTTGCAGATAATTGGCCAGTCTACCCCACAGCTGGAATCCCTTCGCACAGACCAGCCAGTCCCAGAAGCTGGACCCACTGAAGAACATACTGGCTGTGTACCTCCATCCCACATCTTGACCACCCCTTTTCACAGATGAGGTTTGGTGGGGTGTAAAGGGATTTTATGTCAAGGGTTAGGGGGCATAATTAAGTCATCAGCATACAGTGGCATCTCCTCACGCTCTCCATCCCATATTAGAAAGCCAGTCTTTGCTGTCCAGGTGGTCCTCATACCCCTGCTGTGTCACTCTACCAAAGGCAACTAGTAAAACTCTCCAACCCACATCTTCAGCTGGCTGTTGTTTAATATGGGCCTTTAATCAACACTGATTACAGTGTTTACAGAAATATATGCAGCAAAATCACATTTTTCACACAATGAACTGAGTAGTATGTATTTATGTAATTGCTCTTTGCGATAATGACCCATGGTAATGGTGGACAATACTTCTCAACTATCTGCCACTGGAATGAGGGACACAGACACTCTGAATTATTGCTCTTTCTTCCTCCCCCTGTGACTTGCACATACCCCAGATGGGAGAGGGGGACTTTCCAAGGACATTGCTCAGCTGGGGAGGCTGGTTGGGGGGGCTGATAGTGGTCCTGGTTCGTGAAGAATGGTCATGTGGGGGAGGTAGATTGGGGGATGCAGATTCAATGGTTGCTGAGATGACATCCTTCAGATGAAATATTAAACCAAGGTCCCTTTTGCCCACCTCTGGTCTCCAGCCAAGTAGAAGTAAAAGTTCATATGACTAATTTAAAAAAAAGAGCTACAGAGGTTCCCAGTGATATGGCTAACAAACATATCAGTGTAGGAAAAATCATCCTTTAACAAAAATCCGGCTTACGAAAGCTTATATTCACAGAAATGCACAAAACAAGAACTTGATAACTTTAAGATGGCTTAAGCCTTGGGTGCATGTGACAATATGAAAATAAGTATAGTATAAGTGAGACTAAAACACCCAATCCGGGAGAAGTAGGGTCACCACCCTGAGCCAGGAGAAGTGTGGGCATCCTCTGAGCCAGAAGAAGTAGGGCAATCCCTGCCCTCCCATGTCAGAAGAAGCAGAGCCATCCCCCTTGAGCCAGGAGAAACCAGGTCACCCTCCTGAGCCAGGAGAAGCAGGGCCTTCCAATCATGAGCTAGGAGAAGTAGAGCCATCCCACCCCTTTCCAGCAGCTATCAACCCCCCAAATTGGTCTCAATGGATTGCTCACCCACAGTGGAAGGGCTAGGTGATAGAGGCCAATGCACTTTCTCCCTTGAGTCCCTTCACACCCCACAGTACAGGTACATTTTCAAATGAACACAGCCATGTACCTCAGCAAAAAGGCACAAGAAGTCAGTACCCTGTCTCTCTAGTTCTGCAGGCAGCTTCTCTCTTGGTTGCTGTTGTCTGGAATTTTTCTTGAGGAACTGACTCTGTGCTGCAGCAACTGGATGGGCAGGGTGGCTAGCTGCTGCTACTCTATCCTGTTACTGACCAGACAGCACTCTAGTTCTTTGAAACAAAAGTACAACAGAGTCAGTATATCTCTTTTAAGGTTGGCTTTACTGCTGGGTCATGGAGGGGTCAATTCTGGCTGTTCTATCAACACAAACTTATGGGAGACCAACTGGCTAGACTTGGCTGAAAGGGGGCCCATTGGACTGGTCATGAGTACTAGAAGGATCACCCGGGCAGGGCTTGGGTGTAAAAGAGAGCCTACTGGGTTGTGTGTGGGTGCAGGTGAGGACACACTGTGCTGGTGTGGGTGTATGAGAGGGACTCAGTGGGCCGGGCATGTGTGCAGGTGAGGAACCCAGCAGGCTGGGCTTGGATGCAGTAGGAATTTAGTGGGCTGTGATGGGAGAAAGATAAGGATTTTCCACCAACACCAACAATGAGCTGCGAGGTATGGATAGTTTTACTGGGACTGTTGCAAAACAGATAAAAACAGTTACGTGCCTCTTTTGTCATCAAGAAATAATTATTTATTGTGAATTGTTCTAACTTAACTGCCGCATGCATGTCAAGCATGCTGCATGTGAACCTGATAAGCTCTATCAGGTTCGTTTAGGTTCACTTGGTGTGTACGATCCACCTGCATTCACTGAACAATTTTGTGTGTGGCATACATTCTGTATGCATACTGCACACTTGTATTTCTGTAAGGGACTGGAGAAATCAGGAGGCTGCCAACATGGCTATGTGGGCTAAGATGCCTGAGGCTGGGGATGGGACTCGAAAGCTTTCTGCCAGGGCTAAGAAAGGGTGAAAAATAGAGCATGCTTGTATGTGCCAAATGCAGGTATTGGTAGCAGTGCATACCTGGAGTAGATTTACCACAAACAAGTTACATGTATGAAGCTAATATGACAGTAACATTAACTGTGAGATGGCGAAAAGATGAAAAAAACTAACAAAAAATTAGTTTAAATTAAACTAATATAAAGAAATATGCATGAGGGAAATTGACTCTCAAGCTCTGTTAGTGAAACCAGAACAACAAAAGCAATTTGAACATTTACAAGGTGTTTCCATTAAGTTACCAATAATTAGTAACTATAATGTGGGGGAAAGTGTGCGAGAATTATCTAAAAAGTTGCACTGAGTGTGTGCAGTGTTACTACAGCGTGCATCTAAAAATATCAAAAGTAATGCAGTCATAAAGAAGCATACAAAAAAAATTAAGTGTGTGCAGTGGTTCTACAGTATGCATCTAAAAATAACAAAAATAATACAGTGATAAAGGAGTGTAACAGAAAGTCAATGCAGTGTGGTGATATAGTGCAGTTAATAACAGCAGTGATAAGTGTTAACACTGAAATGGGACCTTAGATTGTAGTGTGCACTCAGCTTCCCTCTGGGTTATCTCTTTAGTTTTATTCTTCCCCTATACTGTATATAATGGAAACATGCCTTATACACTTGCTTCAGCATGTCAGCTCTTCTTAGTCCCACTCTGGATTTTATTTCACCCAACCATTGATTTTACTTAATATTAATTGAGAAAAAGCAGTAAACTGAAGCAACCACAATAAAAAAAAAAAAGAAAACACATGTAATGGTTAAAATAATTTAACTGCTACAAGATGGATCATTTCAAGGGTATTTGAATGGATACTGGGTGCAGTTTTGACAATGAAAAATAAAAAATGGAAAATGAATGGTTCAGAATAATACAAAATGGAAAATGAATTGTTCAGAATAAACTGCTCAAAAATATGGATCATCTGAAGGGTATTTCAAGGGATATTGGGAGCAAAAAACGGAAAATGAATGGTTGCATGGTGCAAATACTGAGAAATGAAGGGACTTTGAGAATAAAACAACTGCACAGTCAGCCTTCTTTTTCTGTATGGGCTCCTTCTTTCTAGAGGTGATTCCTCTGGCAATGCACCCCAGCATCCTGTTTGTGCTTGCTGCAGACCTCCATATTGTGTTGATACCTGCATGTCCCCTGTGATTATTACCCCCCCAGATCCTTTCTGTAACTGCTGTCTGCATTCCCCCAGTCAATAGCTGGTTCTTGAATTTCTGACTCCAAGGTGCATGGCCTTGCGCTTCTTTGTGTTAAACCCCATCTGCCACTCCTTAGACCAGTGTTCAAGTTTAGCTAGATATTCCCTGCATGCCAGTTTCCCTTTTTTTTACTGTCCATTTTTGCACAAATCTTAGTGTCATCAGCGAACAGGCTGATCTTATTTTTCAGTGAAGACACTGAACAAAACAAGACCCTGCACTGAACCCTGTGGCACCCCACTAGCTACTGGTCTTGGTTTTGATGAACCCCATACAACCTCCCTCTGTTGTCTGCCCTGTAGCCAGCTCTCAACCAACTCCACCAGTTTCTGCCATGCACCCAGGTCACTCAGCTTGCTCAGTAACCTCCCATGTGGCATCACATCAAAGGCCTTGCTGAAATCCAGATACAGGACATCTACAGCTTGGTCTTTGTCAGTCACCCTAGGGACCCAGTCAAAGAAGTTGATTAAGTTTGTTTGGCATGATCTTCCCAAGACAAACCCATGCTTTCTTTTATCCTGTAGACCATTACTAACAAGAAAAGTTATCAACCTCTCCTTCAGAATGGTCTCCATTAACTTCCCCACTACAGAGGTCTAGCTCACTGGTCTGTAACTGCCCGGTTCATCCTTGGATCCACTCTTGTGGAGGGGCACCAAATGAGCCATCCTCCAGTAACTGGGTGTATTCTGTAACTCCAAAGAGGTGTTAAACAAGTCTGTCAGACAGCCTGCCAACCCCTCTGCCAGTTCCTACAGGACACTTGGGTGTACACCATCCAGTCCTTGTGCTTTGTCCACTACAAGGTTTTAAGGCCCTTGAGGATGCTATCCTCTTGGATTAACCCATCTGTTATCTCTGTGCCCCCTCCACCCCTGCCCCTTTACCATGTGGTATTGGACTATCCCTTTTTTCGTAAACACTGATCAGAAGTACTTGTTGAGTTCCTCTGCCTAGTCTACCCCTTTTTCTGCCCCTCCACCCTCCCTTTTGAGTCTAACCATGTCATTATGTGATGCAACCATTATGAAAATGGGGCCCATACCTCACTAAAGTAACTGATTGTGTAACTGACACAGTACAGGGACATGTTTTGTAATTTTCTATTTAAGATTCTTGGGGAATGATCCCTGAATAGCTAAATTATCTGGGAAGTTAAAAGCACATAAAGGGCTCAAGAAGTAACTGTATAAAACTCTTCAACTGAGATTGTATGCATGCATGTGTGTATCTATGTATTTGATAGAGTAGTATTAATGTCTTTCTTAGCATTCTTGATAGAGCAAATCTTACTGTAAAAGAAGTGATCAAAATGAAAATTAACAAGCTTGCATATAACACAAACAGAAGTATTGAAAAGTCTTCATTTTTCATTCTAAAGTATTCAAAAATGTGTACTTTCAAAACATGTGTATAATATTCAATTAGTAATAATTTACTCTTAAAAATCAATCACAGTGGAATACTTCTTAGAATTAGTATTCCTACAGGCAGTATTCTTCTGATGATTGCAGAATATTAAAGATTACTAAACTTAGTCTTAAAAGATGAATCAATTACTGCTTTAAGACTAAATTTAGTATTCCACTTTGGTGAGGGGTGGTCGCTGTTGTATCCAGCTCAATTAGTAACTCCTCTCCTGCCGACTGCAGCTGGTCCAATAAGGGCCTTCAACCTCCTCCAGGATACTGACCTTCCAGGAATTTTCCAAGTTTGACTCATTAAGCTTTCTCTCAGACTTTAGAGCAGTCAATTGGTTCAATCTCGATATCATACCCAATGTTAACTCAGCCTTTGGTTTCTTCAGTGCTGACTTATCCTCCACAGAAAACAAACACTTCCCTGTAACCAAAAGATGTGCCCGAGGTGGCAACATCCACTGACTTTCCAAGAAAGTAGTTGGTAAAATGAAACAGAGGGGCAATTTATGGGCTGCCTCAAAATCCAGTAACTCCATTTCATCTTGGCAAAAATGCAGGCAGCTACGAAATCACTGCAAGCAGGAGGTTAAACAGAACAAAAAAAAAACCTGAGGAAAAATTACCTCAAAAATCACAGAGTCCGAGCAACCCAGAAAAATCTGAATTGTGATAAACTCCCTCAGAAAAAAATACAACCAAGCAAAATTTTATTAAACCTGAAACTGACCCTGGGGTTCAGTCCAACTTCAACTTCATTGCAAAAGCTTTCAGTGCAAAATTCATTAATTGGTCTTCCTACAGTATGTCTCCAAAGTTTCCCTGAGGACCCTAGGTACAAACATCACCCCCAGGGTGCTCACCATTACACTGACCATTACAATGGCTCTCACTCCTCACACTTTTACTTTAAGGGCACCTACCCTAAAGAAATCCAGACTGCTCTGCACCCTCACCAGTCATGGCTTGAATCCTAGGTTCCTTAAATTGACTGCTATTTTTATAGCTAACCCTCTATTGAAAAAAATTTAACCTATCCCCTTAAACTTTAATAATGCCTGCAATCTGGAAGCAGGACAAGGCAGTATCCATTTTTTTTTAAAGTTGTTAATCCCTTTCTGATTGACAACTATCATCCTATATCCATCCATTCTCCAGTAACTAAGCTGCAGGAAAGGATAGTTTTTCAACAACTTACAGACCATATGATCAAGTATAATCTCCTCTCTCCCAACAAAATGGTTTTAGAAGAGATTAAAGTACTGCACAAACACTGCCCTGGTCAGATTCACAGATCATTTCATCAAGAATACAGATGAAGTAAAGATGACTGGTGCTATTTTTGTAGGGTATGGCACCCTAACAGTGACATTTCTATGGCAACATGTGTCGATATCGACTACAGTGCCATGCTACCATAGAAGTGCTGCTGGAAAGGGGCAACCACTTCCCCCAACTTGCAGCCCCTCCCTGAACTAACTGCGACCTGGAGTTAGAATCCTTTGGTTGGGGATGCAGGGCATGGAGCCCTCCACATGGGGGATTTGAGGGGGCAATGCCCCCCAGTGTAAAAAATATTCTTGAACAATGCGGCTCCATGCTGACTGCAACTTGCAGTCACCATGGAGCCATTCGCTGTGATGCCGATTGCAATCTTTTTTGTCACGCTGGCATATACAACCCTTTTTGTAGAGCTAAGAAAAGCATTTGACCTGGTGGATCATGACATTCTTCTGGCTAGCTGAGACACATTACTGTCTCAGTCATAGCTATATCCTGGTTTCTTAGCTACTGCTGAAGTACAGCACAACACATTTGTTCTGTTGGGTCCATCTCCAACATTATGGAGGATTCAGGTAAGGTACCTCAGGGATACAGTATTGGATCAGTACTTTGTGCTTATTTGTTCCCTCCCTAAATTGTGTCAGGGATTACATTTGCTATTATATGCATATGACCTGATCATATACCACTGTGACAAGTCCCTAGCTGACATCCTCTATACACTTACTGATGAACTGAGCTCTGCTCAAAGGTGGTTCCTAGAAAACAGACTGCCTGTCAATGCCAATTTGATCACAACCCTGTGGTAAACCCAGACTTGGATAATTGAATGCCTCTAATACTCATTTCTGTATACTTCCATGTGATGGAACCTCTCTGGAACAAGATTCTTCATTCAAGTACCTGAGTGTTACTCTAGACTCCTCCTTGACCTGCTCTGAGCACATTGCACTTACTTTCAAGCTCATAAATCAGAAACTGGACATTTATTTGTTTATTTATGTATTTATTTATTTAACATACTTTAGGATTACAACCTTTGAGTCAGGGGCTCATTTACAAAGGCTCCACATCAGAAAAAACACATACAAACACTTAATACATATAGACATAGAATGGCAGCTAAAGGTTACAGTTTTTTCAGTTATACAATATTGCAGAATCAAGATCAGCTATATATTGCATTGAACGTGTTACCGAGAGCTGTATTTTACAGTTTTCAAGAGAACAATAAGTTTGCTGATAGAGGGAGGAAGTAACAGGTTTGATATTTACAGTGAAGTAGAGAATTAGACAGATATCTTGTGAGTGCAGCCAAAGGAGGCATTGTTAATAGGTAATGTTTGGTAGCTCTATCGGTAGGAGCTCAGTGGCGGGGTGGTCCCGTAAGATGACAGATAGATGACCCAGCACTAGCTGGTACATTGTCAGCGCTGTGAAGCGAGAATGTGCTTTTTGAGGGCTGACTTGAAATGTCCTAATTTGGAGATGAAGGAGTCATCGGAGGGGAGTTCGTTGTACCAGACTGGGGCCCTGTGTGGGAATGACCTTTGGGCTAAGGAGGTTCTAACCCTTGGGATGCACAAGCCTGTCAGTTGGCAGTGCGGGTGTTCATCAAGGTGTGGGAGGATAGGAAAGAGGCAGAAATCATCAAGGGGGTAAGCCCCAGGTGTATTTTCTTTGTGAGGAGACATGTTTAATAATATAGCCTTTCATCCAGGGTGAGGGGATTTGTCAGGGCATATAGGGTACAAGTATGGGTATGCTTATCTACCCCACAGAGGAGCCTGCACACTTTGTTTATGGCCAAGTGGATTTTGTTAAGGGCTGTATGGTCTGCAGCTGAGTAGATAGTGAGTACATAATTGACTAGGGAGAGGACTGAGGAGGTGACAGTTAGATTAAGGGCTTCTGGAGGTAGGCAATCCTTGTGCTGATACAATAGGCCTATACAGACATTTGTGGCAGATGACAGAGTGTCAATGTGTGAATGGAAGGAGAGGCTGAAATCAAATATAAGGCCCCAGGTATTTATACGTATGGACCTGTTCTAGAGGAAGGAAAGAGTGGGAGAGGATTGTTAGCTACACATTCTTGGGCTTATTCTGTCGATGGGCAAAGAGCATAGTCTTTGTCTTTTTTACATTGACCACAAGTCTTTGGTCTATGAACCAGTTTTCAATCTGATTAAATGTGTGTTGGAGGGAGGACTGCAATACTGTGGGATCTGGGTGTGAGGCAAAAAGAACTGCATCATCCGCATAGAGTAGTAGGTTGCCGGAGCAGGAAATGGGCAAGGTGTTTAGGTAGATGAAGAATAATAGAGGGCTGAGGATGGAGCCCTGGGGAACCCCAGAGTGGACTGGCAGGGTGGTTGAGAGGGTGTTGTTTATTTTGACACATTGTGATCTAGCTGCAAGGTAACTGGTAAACCAGGAGACGGGTCCTTGGGATAGACCTATATGGTGGAGTGTGCTTAAGAGTAAGGGGTGGGAGACTGTATCAAAGCCCTTTGACAGGTCGATGAAGACAACTCCAGCTAGGTGTTTTCTATCCAGGGCAGTGAATAAAATTAAGGAACTCAGTGACAGCTGTAGTTGTACTGTGCCCAGATCTGAAGCCATGCTGCTACCTGCAAAGTAGGTTATGAGCAAGCAGGTACTCATTGAGTTGGATGGCTATAATTTTTTCTAGGGCATTTGAGAGTGGTGGCGAATGGATATGGGACGGTAGTTATTGGGGGAGGTGCTGTCACCACTCTTCAGTATTGGGGTGACTGTGGCAGTCTTCCAGGCTGCTGGGAACTGCCTCAGACTTATGGAGCGGTTAATGAGGTCAGTCAGTGGGGAGAGGACTGTATCTAGTACTAGATGTAGGATTCTCATATCAAAAGAATCTTTTCAATAGCAAGAGCCACTGAGTGCTTTAATGAGATAAGGCCTTGCCTCATTTGTAGAGATCACCCTGAGATGGAAGGGGGGATGCTGGGTGTTAGAGGGCGGGGTTGCAGGAGTGGGGTCAAAGACGTTATTTGGGAGTACTGCACTAAGGTCAGAGAATGATGAGTTGAGGCAGTTGGTGATGGCCAGCGTGTCGATGATAGGGACATTGTTGACAGTTAGTGGGGGGAGCCAGGATTTTCTTTTTATTTCCTTGATATTGTCCCAGAACAAGTGAACATTCCCCCAGGAGGAGGCAAGGGTAATTTTGTAGTAGCCTGATTTGTACTTTTTTATGGCCCAAGTGCATCTGTTATGAGTCACTTTATGGGCTTGCCTGTCTGCCTGCATGCCGGATGCAACTGCTTTATGACAGAGATCATCTCTGGGCTTTAGCTATTGGAGCAGTGCAGGCATGACCCAGGAGGCATTACATTTCTTGGATTGCACTTTTGCTAGTGGGGCATATATGTCACATGCTTTATTAAAAGAACAGGTGAAAAAATCAAGGGCCTCATCTATAGTAGGGGCCCAGGAGAGGGGGGACCAGTCCCATTGAGTTAAGTATTTTCTTAGTTTTGTGAGGCCTCTGGGTCAGAGAAGACACCGGGCAATATAGTTTGGTTTGGGTTTCTGCTGAAGACATGACCAGGAAAAGAGGATGGGTGAGTGATTGCTTAGGGTGTCTGGAAGGACCACCAGGTCAGAGATTCTGTGGGGACGGTTGGTGAGGAGAAGGTCGATCAGGGTGCTTGAGCCATTAGTGGGGTTCACCTTGGTAGGTTGGCTGACCAGCTGGGTCAGGTCCAGTGCAGTGAATGTGCCCTTGGCGTGGGAAGCCAAACTGGCAAGCCAGTTCACATTAAAGTCTCCAACTATGATGTGTTCCATTTTGGGGGGGAGGACTGGAGATGTAGTTAGCAAGGGATTGTATAGCAGGAGCTTGGTTTCTTGGGGGGACATATGTGACAGTAAGAGTTACAGGGCCTCTGAAGGGATCTGGAGTAAGTTTTAATACAAGACTTGGGCACCATGGTCTAGTGGAAGCATTTGAAGGGCATAGCATATCATGGAGTCACGGACGTACACAGCACACACCCTACCACGTTTGCCCACTCTGTCAGCTCTGTGAAGGGTGAAGCCAGGAAGGGCAGCCAAGGAGTCAGGTGTTTTTTTGGAGAGCCAGGTTTCTGTGAGGGCTAGCACATCTGGATGATGTTTCAGTATGCAGCAACAGAGACCTGCCGTCTTTTTGGGTAAGCTGCAAATGTTCTTTGCAGCTATTCTAAGCCTGTGGTGCAAGATGCTAGGGCTGGGCAAGACAGGGCCTGGGCTAGGATGAACATTTCCTGAAATTAGTAGGAGTATGGCAAAGACTCTGAGGAGAGCAAAAGATCGTTGCCTTATTGTCAAGAATAGCTGCCGCTTAGATATAGTGCGGGTAGTACATGGGATGGTCAGGGAGATAAGAGTTGGAAAGGATAGGAATGTGATCTGGCATGGAGGCTGATGGTGTCACATGACTGCAGGGAGACATGTGGGAGGGATGGGGATGCATGACAGGCAGTGGCAGTGTGGGTGACAGTCGGTGATGGTTCATGGGGGTGGGAGGTGTGGGAAGAAGGCCCTTGAGGGGAGGGCTGAGGGGTCCAAGAACTAGGATAGTAAGAGTGATCAGTAGGCACCTGGGTGGTCCACATGACAATGGGTGCCCAGCAAGTGGTGATAAGGGGGCAGTGGCCCAGTGCCAGTATAAGGGGGACACTCTGATACCCATAATTGTGGTGGTCTCTATGGTACAGTGGTAGGGTGACGGACTATGGCTTGTTAGGGTGTAGTAATTTGCTTTTGGTAAGAAGGAACCAGGACAAGAAGTGTTAGGGGAGAGCACTGGGAAGAGGAATGTAACCTCCAAGAGTTGTTGCCCTTTAGTGACTTTGCAGTATAATTTGCAAATGGAAAAGTAGACACCAAAAAAAAAAAAAACCTAGAAAATTAACAATCCTGTTCCACTAAACAGTTGGTACTGTGAAACTCAGCATTAGCAGTTCTTGTAGTAAAAAAGAGACAGCTCAGGAAGGGTAGAGTCAAGAGCCAATAAAAGAAGGGGGATTAGCGTTATGCCTAATCAGAGCTCAGGAGCAGTAGTAGTGCAGCCAAATGGCCTGAAAGGCAAACAGCACCAAGTTCAGTCCTGTTGGTAGCTGTGGACTGCTCTTCAAAATGTGTACCTGGTTGTAGGCAGAGAGGCAGGCGGGTCAGCGCAGAACAGCCGCTGGGTTCAGAGCAGCTCCTGCAGCTTGCAGGGGGAGACAATCACCTGTACCGGGCAGGATGCCTGTGGAGTGGAAAAGGGTCTATTAATTTAAAGCCAACAAGACAGTGGGCACTAGAAACCTCGGCCCCAAGCAGACAAGGAGATAATTGCAGGGGGAGGTTTTCAGGGCAGGGCAGACAGATTATTAATGCAGCTGAACAACACCTTCACAAAAGAGCTGTTACACTTTGGGGGGAGGGGTTGTTTACTGTAGCTAGCTGCAAAGCCAGGAAAGAAAACAAAAAACACAGAACATGGAGGGGAGAGAGGATGCATACAAGAACTGCGGTCTGATAGTTCATAGAAAAATAGTATTGGACACAGGGACTAGTGCAATAAAGATCAAGCAATTAGTTCAAGCAGTTGAGTCCTTATGGTGTCTTACAGCCCACTTTAGCCACAGACAGGATTTGTAGAGTAGGATAGGAAAAAAAGAGTGCAGGTGTCTGTAGTTGGTTAGTGGAAGAAGAATGCAAACAGTCCACATACTCTATGCAGGTAACATCTACAGACTGCAGTTATTAACTATTCTAAGCAGTAAAAAATCAACAAGCTAGAAAATTAATAATCCTCTTCCACTATACAGTTGGTACTGGCAAACTCAGCATTAGCAGTTCTTGTATTAAAAAAGAGACAGCTCAGGAAGGGTAGAGTCAAGAGCCAATAAGAGAAGGGGGAATAGCGTTATGCCTAATCAGAGCTCAGGAGCAGTAATAGTGCAGCCAAATGGCCTAAAAGGCAAACAATGCCAAATTCAATCCCGTTGGTAGCTGTGCGCTGCTCTTCAAAATGTGTACCTGGTTGTAGGGTGAGAGGCAGTCGGGTCAGCACAGAACAGCCTCTGGGTTCAGAGCAGCTCCTGCAGCTTGCGTGAGGAGACAGTCATCTGTACTGCAGCAGGATGCCTGGTTGTAGGCTGAGAGGCAGGTGGGTCAGCGCAGAACAGCCACTGGGTTCAGAGCAACTCCTGCAGCTTGTAGAATGAGGCAGTCACCCATACTGAGCAGGATGCCTGGTTGTAGGCTGAGAGGCAGGTGGGTCAGCGCAGAACAGCTGCTGGGGTCAGAGCAGTTCCTGCAGCTTGTAGAAGGAGGCAGTCACCCATACTGGGCAGGATGCCTGGTTGTAGGCTGAGAGGCAGGCTGGTCAGCGCAGAACAGCTGCTGAGCTCAGAGCAACTCCTGCAGCTTGCAGGAGGAGGCAGTCACCTGAACCGGGCAGGTCATAGGTTATAGACTCAGAATGTCATGATCTCTGAAATGAGACTAGCTATTGCAAGGGGCAAGATGCCCCATCCTGCTGGACTACTGTTCCCTCATTTTTTTCTCAAACCTTTGCTAATAACTTATCAAGGTTCAACACAGTGTAAAACAATATTTATAGGTTTAAGTTAATGGCCCAATTCAATGCATATCACTGCTTTTCGTGCCAAACCCATGGCTCATTTCCTCCATAGGCACAATTTTGAGTACAATTGTGGCTGAGTGATGACTCTTTGAGGCTCAATGAGCATTTCCCGATACACAGACCTCCTTAGACCTAAATAATTCCCCTGTAACCTCAGATCAGCCTCTCAGCTGATCTGCCACTGCCTTTACTGGTGTATACAATTTTTTTATAACTCAGAATGTATTTACAGTATTTGTCTGCATAACATATATTTTTACTATCATCATGGTGTTAACTCTGTGTTCATATACCAGCTGGATCTTGACTGAATTTATTACGGCTTGTACTTTGAGTACTTATGCCTTTTAGTTTTGTTTGTATTGTGGCCATACTGCTGCTGTTTGTTTCTGCCATTGTCATGGCATGAGTCATGCCTAAAAACAATCCCTGGACCAGTGCACCTACCCAGTGAATAAATACATGAAAGCACCCTACCTTCCCTGCAACTTATATAAACCCCCATCCCACACCCTCCTCCACCCCCCAGTCCAAGTAACACACATAACCTTTTTGACCTTTTCCCCAACCCACATATCACCATACCTCTCAACCTCTCAGCATTAAAATTGACTGGACTCATGGAGGGTGGCCACAGTTATACCTCTTCACAAAAAAGGCAAAAGGTTGGATCCAGCAAACTTTCGACCAGTTCGTTTAATGGCAATTCTATCTAAAATACTTAAGGGTATTTTGAAGGATCATATCTGCAACTTTTTAGAACAAAATAACCTACAGGATAAAACACAACATGGGTTCATAAAGGGCAGATCTTGCCAGACAAACATGTTGCAATTTGATGATAGGGTTAACAGGGCCTTGGTCATGGGGATTTCGGTGGATGTGGTTTTCTTAGATTTCTCGAAAGCTTTGATAAGCTTCCACATGCTGCATTAGTGAATGTTCTCTATAATTTAGGGCTGCATAACAACATAGTTAAGTGGATACAGTCATGGCTCAAAGACAGAAAGCAAAGAGTTTGTATAAAAGGACTGTTTTCAGATTTGGCTAGTGTGACAAGTGGGGTGCCCCAGGGATTGGTGCTGGGTCCCTGTTTGGTTAATATTTACATCTCTGCTATCAAATATAACCATGAAAATATCTGGTTAGCAAAATTTGCAGACAATTGTAGAATAGGAGCCATAATTAAGAACCCAAAAGATGCTGTCACTCTCCAACAAGTCCTAGACTATACACAAGGATGGACCACTAAATACAAGCTAGCCCTAAATCAAGACAAGTGCATGATAATGCATATGGGAAGAAAAAATCCAAATAACAATTATATCTTAAATAATATAGATCTTAAACAAACATCAGAAGAAAAGGATTTAGGCATCATGATTTCACAGGATCTATCATTTAAATCCCACTGTAAGAACATAGTCCAGAAAGGGAATAGAACATTGAACTGCATTTTTAGGCATATTCATAGTAGGAGAAGGAAGGTATTGGTTCCACTTTACTCATCCCTGATGAGACCAATTCTTGAGTATGTGGCTCAAGTGTGGTTGCCTACAGAAAACGTGATATCCAAATGATTGAGAGGGTACAGAAAAGGGCAACTAGGGGTATTGAGGACCTTAGAAAAATGAACTATGAGGCTAGATTGAGGGAGCTAGACATGTTCACCTTGGAATATAGGAGAACAAGATAGGAACATGGGCCTGTTGCATAAGGCATGGTCAGACAATGAGTTATGGGACATCTTGGGGCTGCAAAGTAGAGATCAGTTATGATTTAATAGTTTGTGCATCCAAAAATAGCCCTAACATTATTAAGAATATCAATAAATCTTTGCAGAGCAAGGGTAAATTTGAGTGCAAAAATCATAGTGCTATGCGGAATTCAAAGCAGTTGAGAAGTATGCAGAGCACCCCAACATTCCCTCTCCCCCTTGGGTTACTGACTTTGAAAAAAAGTAGAAAACATGGACCTGGTGATGGACAGCACACCTCAATTGGCCAACAGCTCTGGGAATGGAAGTGGGAGTGCACTCATGACATTTGACTGACTTTTCATTCCTATTCATTTAGCGGGCATCCAGCCATGGTGGTGAGAGGAGGGCTGTGCCAGCCAGCCAGCAGCTCTACTGCTGAATAGAGCCTTTCTTCTTGAACTCAGTACAACTAAGGGGGAGGATGATCAGTGTTTGGAGGCTAATTGAACTGGGGCAAAGAGGATGTTTCCAGTATTTTTGAGATCACAGGGGAAATAGGAGGAGGTGGGAATTGTTGGGTGCTAAGTGTGCTGGAGGGAAGGGCAGGGTGTTGGTGTGTATTACTTGGACCAAAAGGAAAAAAAGAGGTTGGGAGATACATGTAATTAGGGTGTGGGAAGGGTTTAAATCATTTTGCTGTACTTCTTTTTATAGCAGCTATACTTTAAGCAACCACTTTACAGGCAAAGTTCTGACAAAGTGGAGTTCCCATTGGCAAGGGCTATGTCCATGTAACGTTTACATGTGGACTTCTTCCTTCATGAACGGTGAAATTTGACATTTTTTATTTCACCATGAAGTGGATATGAAGCATGGTTTGCATTCTAATATAAACCACACATATGATTCAGGATCTTAATGCATATGTAGTACTTTTTGGTAAATATACAGTAGCTAACACATTTGGATAAGTTGCCAAGAAAGCCCACTGAAGTAGGAAGCATTCATTGAAATTGTACTTGTCCCATGAGGGATTTTCTGTTCAAACTGTGTTAATAAATGCATTTAATTAGGTCAAGCAAATGCTCCAAGAAAAATTGGCAAGCAGCTTTAAAAAAAATCACTTCTAAACAGAACAGCACTCAAATGATGCTTTGAGATGTATGGGTATGTTAAAATCAAGAGGCATATGTCTCACAGATGACAGGCCATATGATTACCTTATAAGAGGTTTTCTTGTAAGATAGGCTGGTGATTGTGATTACATTAGGAGTTCACACAGCAATTTGTGGGAAATAAAAGGCTGCTAGACAAGTGATTGGACAGAAGTAAGCAGTTGATACAGTAATAATAGGTTAGTTCATCTATGTCAAGATACTAGTATATTGTCAATGACTGATGAAAATGATGTAAAATAGGCTCTAGGTGTAGCTGTACAGTAAATATTTCAAGGAAATGTAACTTCTATAAACAGACTGTGGGTTACAAACTGAACCAGAGAATATTTTAAGTTATTATGGCACCGAGTGAAATAGCTAGACTAGATACTGAAGCACATGCCTCTAATATAAAGAACAGTAATGTCCATTTCTTAGCAAATAATTTCTAAAGCTGCAGGTTGTGGAGCTGTTCACCATTAGCAGACTGGTTTGACTCTTCCTTGTTACTATATAGCTCAAAGGCATTATCATTGATGGTGGTTTGGTACTACATTTAAAATGAGTTTGTGTGGACTTACTTGTGTGTCTAATAGACAGATGTTCACACTGCAGAAACCACCATAATACTTGATTGTAACATGGCTGGCAGTCTCAAATTATTTGCCAGGAACTACATAATCATGGAGCCAGAATTTGCAAAGCTATACATCACACCCTTTAGCTGCTGTGAACTGAGGCAGAATCTTACTCATCAACAGGTGGGTTATTTTTCAACAGTGCCACGGCTACTGCATTTCCTTGCTTTATAGCCAATTATGGAAAAATATTTCCTTCAAGTCAATGAAACTGACAATGATAGTAGATCTGTTTAATACGTATGTGCCAATCCTACAGTGCCACTGCCATGGCTATCATGCCAAAGTGGAGTTTGGTGGACCCTCTGAAAACTGGCACTTTGGACTCTGGCAAGGAATTCCAAAGTTTCAATGCTTTTCTTCAGTGCTTTGTCACCTTGATATCATAACATATTCTGGGGTCAAATGAGATTGACATCATAAAGGAAGTGAGTCTCTTAGGAGAGGCCACACAGCTGACTGCAATACCTAAACTAACTAAACTTTTAAATGAGTCTTTTTGTAGCGTCTGCTTCAATAAATTATGCCAGTGTTTTACGCCTAGCTGAGGAGTGCTGAGTCTTGTTCTGTTTGCTTTTCCTGATGAGTTATGCATCACATAGGCATCTAATCTCCAACAACAATTAGTGTGGTGATGCCAGTGCCAGGTGGGAGTATGACATTTAGGATCTGGATAGTGATCATGTTGCCACACCACACTGCTCAAGGTTAGATCAAGAGAATCTTGCCTTTCTCGGATTTCACTTACCATGGCAAAACTTTAACTGTACATTTAATTATTCACATCCTGAACTGTAATTGTTTCAGCCCTTTGTTGATTGAATCTATGAATGTTTCGTGTACCATGCTACTGTCAGCTACTACATATTGTGTGCCTTCTTACCATGTTTGCACCATTTTTCTTTTGTTTCCACTTTACTTGTATTGTACTGCTCAGTACAGTTGTCATTGTTTGACTGTATCCTTACCATCACCCCCAGGTGCACCTGGAAATGAGCATTGTCTCAATGTGCCTTTCCAAGTTACCACATGTTAAATAAATATATAAGTTCATATATTCAATAAGTGCCATCCACTATTCCCACTCCCACTCCTCCTTTTGGAAAGTCTCCCCAGACTCCCACTGACACTAGCATCTTTGACAGAGTTTGGCTCTGCAATGACAGCAGCAGCAGCTCAAGGACTCCTCTGGCACACACCACCACAGGACGGGTCCTCTCAATGACACTGTAACTATGACAACAATTAGCTTGATATGATATCTGTCACTCAGAGTTCTAGGACCTTTCTATGAGGAGGAAGGGAATATGTGACCCCTCACTTCACAACTCCTCATGTCAGTTTACTACAACTTTACATCTCCATATTCATCCTCCTTATTCTCCCCATAACTATCTGTTGTGTTCAATGTAAAAAAAAATATATAAAATATAAACAAATTGCCATTGATGGATGGTACAATAACATGAAGTGCAATATAAAGCCCAAAATAGAGACTTCATAGGGATATAAGCCTTGAAGTCAACAATAAATATTAACTATTATGGTAGTACTGCACCAGACCATGGCAGTCTAAATAGGTTACAGATTCTGTCACAACACCAACAAGAGCTGCCTTGTACAAACAAGGCAGACCATGTGATGGCAACATGTATATATTATATAGGGGAGGGACAATGTTTTCATTGTTTATCATGGTTTTTAGGTAGGTCTGTGTAATAGTCATTGTGACTGCAATGTAGCACCCATCATGCATTTCATGCTCTCCTCAGAAATCGGTGTGTGTACTATGCAGGCAGTTGTAATAAGAAATGTGCTGGCAAGGCTGGTCTGTTGCTGCAACAGAAGAGCCACCACTTGCAAGGATGGTGACCCAAGTTTGGGACAAAACCTTGGACACTGGGGGCCAGCCAGGAGGGATGATGATTGAATGTCCCACAGGATACTCTCCTCTTCTTCCAGGGAGGGACAGTGTCATGCTGCACCACGACAGAGCCACCTGGGTGACCAGAAATGGTGGTGCAGAACAGGAGCCACAGTGGGTTGGTGAATGCCTCCTGACAGTCACATGAGCACAGTGTTCTGTGTGCACCACTGCTATCACAGCACATGAGGCCTCCTGGGGACCAGGGAAGAAAAGCAGAAAAGACAACCGCACTCCACAGCTTGGTGTGGTGAATTACGCATAAATGCACAAATGCACTTCACAACTCTGGTGTCTTTTGGTGTGTAGATTTGGATTTTGAGGCATTTTGACTAATAAATTTTGTTGTGCACCTACTTCGGGTGTCAACAGTGCATTTGCATATCTATGCATAATTCACCACATCAGGCTCCGAAGTGCAGTTGTCTTTTTTTTTTTTTTACTTCTAATTTGGGTTAGCAAAACTCTCAACATGCACCATGCCCGGCACCAGAGAGGGTGGTACACCTTAGACTGTTTGAAAAAAAGCAGTAAAACCATGCCCAACAACAGAAGAATGAAGCAGCAATCCTCCACAAGCCTTATACTGCCTACTGTGCACCCATCTTCTACTGAGGATATTTTTTTTTTTATTTAGTTGTTTAACCAGGTATAGCACACTAAGCTGAAAGCTTTTTTACAGGAGCGACCTGGGAGCACAAGGAGGTTAAGTGACTTGCTCAGGGTCACACAGTATGCAAGTGGAAGCTGTGGGATTCAAACCCAGGTCTGGTCTGCTGGATGTCACCAGATTTGCAGCTCAGAGCCTTAGACCACTGCGCTATACTGCCTCCCATATTTGAACAGATGGAGATGTTAATTACAGTGTGCTCCTGCAGGACACAGAGACACATCCTGTAGCTCAGAGGCAGTAATTACAGGGGTAATGTTAAGCGGCACATCTTCTCACAGAGTGAGATGAACCCATGAAACAGTCTGCCAGTGGAGGCTCTGGACATGAAGACAGCACAGGACTCCATTGTTGGAGGGGATAGGACTGGGAGAGGAAGGAGAGAGGGAGGTAAGGTGCCTGCCTGGCGCCATGGCTTGGAGAGATGGGGAGTGAATCCTCAGGATCACTAGAGCAGCTGCATGAGGGAGGGAGCTGGATGTCATTGTCCACGTAGGGACAAATGACCTGGCTGAGAAAGGGATCAGAGCAGTGCAGGAAGAGTTTGTGGAGTTGGGGTGGGGCCTTAGACAAGTAGCACACACGGTAACCTTCTTGGAGGTGCTGCCTGTCTACGGCATGGATGAGGCTAGGGTGCTGCACACCATGGAATTCAATCAGTGGTTGAAAAACTGGTGCAGAGGTTAGGGATTTGGCTTCTTTGGGGACTGGGGGTCCACCTGGAGTGATGCAGGCCTATACTGGCGTGATGGTCTGCATCTGTCCAGAAGGGGAATCATGATCCTAGATGATAGGTTTAAATGCTTCATTGGCAAGCATTTAAACTAGCCAAAGGGGGAGGCACTGGAAAGAAGCAGGGAAATCCTAGCCCCCCAAAAAATGAGGGTAGTAAGTGAGGTAAACACCAAGATAGAGATGTTGATAGGTAGAAGGGCAGGGGTAAATGGAGAAAATGACAAAGGCAATAAGGACAGGGGTGGGGCAAAAAGGGGTAAGGCCACCAAGAAATAGAGGGTAATGAGTACCAATGCCTGTAGTCTGGGCAACAAGCTCCCTGAACTGGTGGTCTTGATGGAAGAGGGATGCCTGGATATCGTAGCAGTCACAGAAACATGGTACACAGAGAACCATGACTGGGATGTTAACATACCAGGGTACACAACCTACAGGAAAGACAGGGAGGGTAGGAAAGGGGGAGGAGTAGCTCTCTATGTAAGGGAAGGGATAAAAGCAATGGAACAAAAGAGTAAACAGGGAGGAGAGGAGGCACTGTGGGTCACCTTAGAGACTGGAAATGGCACCACAAGCTGCACAAGAGTTGTATACAGACCCCATGTCAGGGGGAGGAAATGGGCAAGGATATGATAGAAGACATCCTTAGGATGGCAGAGAAAGGGGAAATACTGTTGATGGGGAACCTGAATATGCCAGATGTTAACTGGAGCACCTTTGCTGCAGCCATAACCAAGAGCAGGGCCATTCTCAATGTCCTACAGGTGGCATGCCTCAGACAGCAAGTTTTGGAACCCATTTGTGAAGGAGCAATCTTAGACCTTGTACACTCAAATGGGGACAGTGAGAGGATCTCAGATCTAGAAGTGGGTAGCCATCTGGGAACAAGTGACCACCAAACAGTGTGGTTCACGATAAACTCAGCTACAGAGTCAAGCCATACAAAAGTGAATGTACTGGACTTCAGGAGAGCTGACTTTGGCAAGATGGAAGAGTACCTTAAAAAAGCACTAGCAAACAGGCTAGAAGGATGGGTGGAGCAACAATTGGGAAACATCAAAACTGCCATCACAGAAACAATAAGCCTTTGTGTGAAGCAAATAAACAAATCAAAATGAAAGAAAAAGCCAATATGGTTCTCAAAAGAGGTGGTGGGGAAGGTTAGGGAGAAAAAGATAGCATTTAGGAAGTATAAGGAAACACAGGAGGAGCAGGACAGAGAGCTGTACCAGTTAAAGCAGAAGAAAGCAGGGAGGGAAGTCAGAATAGCAAAGGCCCAAACTGAGGAAAAGATAGCCAACTCAGTTAAGAAGGGGGATAAAACCTTTTATAGGTACATCAGGGAGTGAAGAAAGACAAAGGGAGGGATAGTGAGGCTGAATAGAATGGATGGTGGGTGGACAGAGAGGGAAAGTGAAAAAGCAGGGATACAGAATGAATACTTCTGCTCAATATTCATAAATGAGGAGGGGGGAGGTGTCGAATCCAATTAACAGAAGCACTCTAGATGGGGGGGTCGATATCAGTCCTTTCACAGAAGAAAGGGTTCTGAAAGAACTCCTAAAACTGAAGGTGGACAAAGCAATGGGGTCTGATGGAATTCACCCCAGAATTCTAAAAGAATTATGGGGTGAACTAGTGACACCACTGACTACCCTTTTAACAAATCATGGGAGGATGGTGTGGTACCTGAGGACTGGAGGAAGGTGGATGTGATTCCCCTTCACAAAAGTGGGAGCAAGACAGTGGCAGGAAACTACAAACCTGTCAATTTGACCTCTGTGGTAGGGAAAGTGATGGAATCACTTTTGAAAGAAAGAATTGTTGAGTACCTACAGGCAAGTGGGGCACAGGACCAAAGGCAGCATGGGTTCACAGTGGGAAGATCATGTCAAACAAACCTAATTGATTTCTTTGACTGGGTGACCAAAGTAGTAGACCAGGGAGGGGCTGTGGACATGGCCTACCTAGACTTTAGCAAGGCATTTGACAAAGTCCCACACAAAAGATTAATAATCAAATTAACCAGCCTGGGAGTGGGTCCCAGGGTGGTAGCCTGGGTAAACATTGGCTGGACAACAGGACACAGAAGGTAATTGTAAATGGAGTCCACTCTGAAGAAAGAGGGGTTACTAGTGGGGTACTGCAGGGTTCAGTACTGGGTCCAGTCTTTATAATGTCTTTATAAGTGACATTGCAGAGGAACTAGAAGGAAAAGTATGCCTCTTGCAGATGACACAAAGATTTGCAACAGGGTTGATACAAAGGAGGTGTGGAAAGGATGAGAAGGGACTTGGCAAGGTTGGAGGAATGGTCAAGTATGGCAGCTTGGATTCAATGCAAAGAAGTGCAAAATCATGCACCGAAACAAAACCCAGGGAAGAGCACACACAATGGGGGGTAATAACAACAACAAAAATGGAAAAGGATCTGGGGGTAATTTTATCAGATGACCTTAAGGTTAGCAAGCAATGTGAGAAGGCAGTAGGGAGGGCTGGAGGAATACTGGGATGTATAGGGAGAGGCATCACCAGCAGAAAACAGGAAGTTGTTCTCCCTCTGTACAGACAGTTGGTGAGACCCCATCTGGAGTACTGTGTCCAGTTCTGGAGACCCCATCTCTGCAAGGACATAGACAGAATGGAGGCAGTCCAGAGGAGGGCAACTAAAATGGTGCAGGGTCTGCAAGAAGCCATATGAGGAGAGACTAAGGAGCTTAATATGTATACCTTGAGGAAAGGAGGGCGAGGAGGACATGATAGAAACTTTTAAGTACCTCAGTGGAATCAACAAAGTCCAAGGGTAGCATCTTTCAGAAAAGAGATGTGCAAGAACAAGTGGACACAATTTGAAGATAGAGGTGGATGGCTCAGGGCAATGTGAGGAGGTATTTTTCACAGAGAGGTGGTGGACGCATGGAACAGCCTTCCTGAGGAGGTTGTGGGGTCTAAAACTGTAGGAGAATTCAAGAATGCATGGGACAGACATAAGGCAATTCTTGTTGGGGGTAGGAAGAAATAGGCTGTTGGTTAACTAGGATCTGCAGCTTATCCTGTAGGTAGGGAAGTGGGCAGACTAGGTGGGCCAAGCAGTCTTTATCTGCCATCAAAGTCTATGTTCCTATGTTTCTATGTCATCAATGTAAGCCTGAACAAAATTTTGATTAACAAGGTAAATACAGGGTAGCCTGCATAGTAGATCAGGTGGGATATCAATATTGATCAATACTCATTGGCACAACATTCTAAGTAGTACCTGCATATTAAAGGGGAATAGTCAGAACAAAAGGCCACCACATTAAAATGGGGGGCTTGTCCCAATGACCACTTCATGTGCAAACATTTTTGTTTACTTACTCTTTACAGTAGTATAGTAGATTGTATCAGACTAATTTTGCTTAATTTTAAGTTGACATTTTCTGTTGCTACAAATTCCAGAATCCCCTGCAGATGACATCAGAGCAGTAGGCAGCAGTGGGAGATTCTGCAGCCTGCAGTGTATGTTACAGCTTTTATAATCTCCGATCACATGTTTTCTGGGGTCTGCTTTATTCCAGAGGCTACGTACTGTCCTCTGTGACTCTGTTTTGCCCAGGAAGGACAGCAGGACCAGCAAACAAAAGATCACAGCTTATATAAACTCTTACATGCACTGCAGGCTACTGAATCTCCCAACTGCTGGGCAATCCCTCACTGTTCAGGGTAAGGTATACTGCTGGAATCAAACCAACAACACTGTAAGAGAAGGTGGAAATCCTGAATAAATACTTCTGTTCAGTATTCACTGAAGAGGGGGAGGGTCAGGAACCACAGATGGGTAACAGCTGCAAAAGGGGGAGGAGGTAGACACAAGTCCATTCACAGCAGAAAGAGTGACTCCCGGAGGAGCTTACAAAGCTCAAGGTGGACAAAGCAATGGGGCCAGATGGCATGCACCCAAGGTTATTAAGGGAGCTGCTGTAAGAGCTTGCAGCACCTCTGGCAGCCTTGTTCACAGAGTCATTCAACACAGGAGTAGTTCCACAGGACTGGAAAAGGGCACACATAGTCCCTTTGCACAAAAGCGGTAGTAGAGAGGAGGCAGGGAACTATAGGCCAGTCAGCCTCACCTTAGTGGTGGATAAGATCATGGAGGCACCGCTGAAAGAATAATGGCACAATTAGAATCCAATGGTGCTCTGGATGCAAGGCAATATGGATTCACAGCAGGGAGGTTGTGTCAGACAAACCTGGTAAATTTTTTTGACTGGGTGAGAAAGGAAGTAAATTGGGGGAGCCATACACATCTCCTACCTCGACTTCAATAAGGCCTTTGACACCATCCCACATAGAAGACTGATTAACAAGTTGGGTAGCCTGGGCATGGGGCAAAAGGAGGTAAACCGAGTAAAAAATTGGCTAACAGACAGGAGGCAAAGGGTGGTGGTAAAAGGAATCCAATCCACGGAAAGGGGGGGTGACCACTGTAGTACCTCAGGGATCAGTCCTTGGACTAGTCCTGTTCAATGTCTTCACTGGTAACATTGCAGAAGGACTGGAGGGATTAGGTCTGTCTGTTTGCAGATGACACCAAGATCTACAACAGGGTGGATACTCTGGAAGGGGTGGAGAGAATGAGGAGGGACCTGGGGAAACTTGAAAAATGGTCTGAACAGTGGCAGCTGAGGTTCAAGTAAAAAAAATGCAAAATAATGCACTTGGAAAGAGAGAACCCTGGGGAGAGCTACAGGATGGGGGGGAGTCACTGACAACCACCAGGGAGGAAAGGGATTTAGGGGTTATCATTTCAGATGATGTAAAGGTGTCCAAGCAGAGTACAAAGGCTGCAGGGAGGGCCAGTGGCATGCTGGGGTGCATAGGCAGAGGCATCACCAGTAGAAGGCAGGAGATAGTGATGTCATTGTACAAAACACTGGTGAGGCCTCACCTAGACTACTGTGTGCAGTTCTGGAGGATGCACCTTCACAAGGACATTGACAGGGTGGAGGCAGTCCAGAGAAGGGCAACTAAGATGGTGCAAGGTTTGCACACAAAGAGAGATTGAAAGACCTCAATATGTACTCTCTGGAGGAAAGGAAGGAGTGGGGGGGACATGATAGAAACATTTAAGTACCTTAAGGGCATTAACAAGGTGCAGGGGTGAGACATCTTCCATCATAGGAGTACAAGAACGAGGAGGCATGACATGAAATTGGAAGGGGATAAGTTAAGAGGAAATATGAGGAAATTCTTCTTCATGGAGAGGGTGGTGTACACATGGAACAGTCTGCCACAGGAGGTGGTGGGAGCGAGCACAGTGGAGGGATTTAAACATGCCTGGGACAGGCATAAGGGAACCTTACATGTGGGTAGGAGTGGTGATGAGACATGATCAGCTAGGGTCACAGGCAAAAAACCAAGTGTAGGGTAAAAGGGCAGACTGGATGGGCCTAGCGGTCCTCATCTGTTGAGAATGTCTATGTTTCGATGTTTCTATGTTAGTATTGTGATGCCCCTTCAATGACAGATCTGGTTTACTGCTGAACTTTCTTTGTGCTAACTTCTGCCTGCACATTTGTGGGGTTAGACCGGGTATACTTCTGATTTAGTTTGTTGTATGTTACTGCTTGCAACCAAGTAAAAGACTGTTACAGTGTCTGTAGGATTTCCTACCTGCTTTTTGGGACTGTAGGTTTCCTACCTGTTGCAAAGCTTCCTACCTTCTTTTTGAGAGCAGCAACTGCTTACAATAATTTATATGCAAATTAATCTCTATCCCATAAAGGCTGTTGTGTAATTGTTTAGGGATAAATGATAAGGTATCCCAGTAACTACCAACGTAAATATACCTATTATTCAGTTCCCTATCTGACTAGTCATTTTGCAGCTTAGCAGGTGTGTTGTCAAACTGTGTTATAAATTGTGTTATATTGATTCAGCTAATAGCTAAGTATTACCTTTAAATTGTTGTCAGTTACTCCTGCTTCTAGAAATAGCCACACTGCTTCTACAGCTAGTTAAGTTAACATAACCAGTACTCTAGCAACAGTCTTTCTAGGTAAATCCCTATTCCTTGGTTTGATATAAGGATGGGCTACAGAGGGGAGATAGCTACTTGTGGCATCTGTGAGGATTGCTTCTCCAGGGGCATGCTCTGGAGGAGGGGGCACTGCCACATCTGTAGAACCTTTGTGGTGCTCCATGCTCAGCTGGCAGCAGCTAGAGATGTGATATCTCTGCTGTGTCACCAGCTCAGCTGGAGGCAGCACACCACTTCCCCACTCCCCAAGAGGCCCACTGGTCTGGGGGGTGCAGTGTATTGGGGATGGAGAAGGAGACAACGCTAGCCACTGGGAAGTTGTTCAGCATCACTCCATCCAAATGGATATTGCTTTACACCTCTGGAGGATCCTCAGGCACCTGACTCCACTGGTGGGGGGGGGGGAAGGGAGCCAAGGCTAGCCTCTGGGAAGTTGGCCAGCACCTCTCTATCCAGATGGTAAATTGCTCTGCACTCATGGAGAAGCCTCAGGCACCTGATTCCATTGGGGAGGACTCTGAATCAGTTGTTGGAAAGAGGCAGGGCAACTTAATGGTACTGACAGAAAAAAAACGCGAGAAATCAATTGAGAGTCTTGGTGGTTGGGAATTCAATGGTCAGGGTAGGTAGGGAGGATGGTAGAAGGAGGATGTATAGGAGGAGGAGGATGGACAAATGCCTCCCTGGGGCAACAGCCATCCAGGATGTAGATAGGATTGGGAGGATGGCTGAGGAGGGGAGCTGGGGTGCTGGTATACTTGGGTACCAATGATCTGGCTAATCAGACTGTGGAGATGGTGATACAGAACATTCGTAGTCTGGCAGACAGATTAAAGGCACATGCAGCCTCACTGGCCTTCTCCAAGGTCCTCTATGTGTAAGCCAGAGGGAGGATTGGTGAAAGGTAAGGAAAGAAATCATAGACGAGTTTAATGGGTGGCTGAGGGATTGGTATCAGGAGAAGGGGTACCACTTTGTGGGGAACGGGGGAGACTTCTGGGACAAGAGGCTTTTCAAAGGTGACAACCTTCACTTGACTAAGGAGGGGGCTAGTGTGCTGGGGCAGAAGTTTGACGTCTTTATCAGACAGTTAAACTAACAATGGGGGAGACTAAGTCTAGGGGAACATAGGAGGTAGGAGAGAGAAAGGGGAACCTAGCTAGTACTCCCCTAAATTGTGGCGCTTGTAAAGACACAGTGAGCAAAAATGGGGTTGAGGCCCACACTGGGCAGGGGGAAGGGACCAAGGCGGAGCCACATAGCCTGCTAAACAACAAGAAGAGAAGAGCACAAGGGAGAGGAAAAAGGACAAAGGACAGATAAATAGCCAAAGAGGGCCAAGGGTCAGATTGAAGGGGGGTCAGCCTCAATGCCAAAAGTCTAGATAATAAAATCAGCAAGTTTCAGGTGATGGTGGCAGACACAGAAGTAGATCTTGTAGCCCTCACTGGGACTTAGGCCTCCCAGAACAACATCTGGGACCTGACAGTCCCAGGTCATACCATGTTTAGGAAGGATAGAGAAAACATTAAAGGATGGTGTCAGCCTCTGTGTCAGGGATGGCACTGAAGCAGTGTAGGATGGACATATCAGCAGAAATAATAGGGAGACTGAGTCACTGTGGGTGCCGCTCACAGCAGCCTTGGGCAAGAAAATACTGGTGGGGTGATCTACAATACCACTAGAATTGTTGGAGGAGAGGGATAAGGAGCTTGGAGAAGAACTAGTCAGGGAAGTGCAAAAGAAAAGGTGGTGGTGGGTGATCTGAACTTGCCAGACATCGACTGGGAGTTTCTGGTTGCCAGGAGCACCAAATGTCACGCCTTGCCGAATACAGTCTAGGACTGTCTTCTGGTGCAGCTAGTGAGAATCCACTGGGCAAGTTGCAATCATCCATGTAGTGCTCTCCAACTCAGAGATGGTAAGAGAGACGGAGGTAGGGGAACAACTAGGGAACAGCAACAAAGACTATTTCTGGTTTTAGCTAGCCATGGGGACCATTCAAAAACTGAGGTAATTGATTTTAGAAAGCCAGACTCTTACAGGATGAGGGAGTTGGTTCAAGACAAGTTAGTTGGTGAAGACCACATAGGAGGGGTGGATGAGACATGGGAGGCAATAAAGGAGGCCATTCTCAAGGCATCAAAGATATGCCTGAAGACTGTAACAGAGAGAAACAGCTGCAAGCGACCAGTGTGGTTCATGGAAAGGATCAGAGTAGCAGTGAGGGTAGGAAAAAAAAAAGGCCTTCATAAAGTACAAAGAAAAGAAGGGGGAAGAAGAATACGGAGAATTCCAAAATGGAACTAAGGAAGCTAGGAGGGCAGTTAAGGAGGCTAAGGCAGACATTGAGCTGCATATTGCTGAAGTGGTTAAGAGTAGAGAGAAGAAATTTGTTAGGAATATTAGGAGGAAGAAAGGGGGGAATTGTTAGGCTATCAGAGGAAGGTAGGGTAATAGTGGAGGTGGGACAAAAGGCAGGTGTCCTAAATGATGACTTTTGCTCTGTCATTACTAGGGAGGACAGCAGGCCCTTACCAGAGAGTGGCATCAACGCAGCCACTAGAGGGGTTCAGGAGATGAGGCATCCAGTATTCACCAGTGGAAGGGTCCAGAAAGGGTGAGCAGACCTTAAGATAGATAAGGCCCAGAGACCAGATGAGATGCATCCGAGGGTGCTCAGAAATCTGACAGTGGAACTGGCCTAACCTCTGGTGGGGCTATTCAATAGCTCACTGCAGTCAGAGGTAGTTTCAAAGGACTGGAGGGTAGCAGACATGTTTCCACATAACAATGGGTGGGGGAGGAGGGAGGGAGCAGGTGGGAACTACAGACCTGTCAGTTTTACTCAGTTGTAAGAAACTGATGGAGACACTTGTCAAGGAGTACCCTGTGGACTACTTGGAGAGCAGTGGCCTCCTGGATAGCAAGCAGCATGGGTTTGTGGCAGAGCTATCTTGTCAGAGGAACCTAATAGTTTTCTTTGAGTGGGTGAAAAAGACACTGGATCAGGGCAACGCTGTGGATCTGCCCTATTTTTATTTCAGCAAAGCCATCGACTCTGTGTCTAACAGGAGATTGCTAAAAAAGAGGGAGGATCTGGGGGAAGCAAGAGACATAGTTAAATGGGTAGGATGCTGACTGAGAGGGAAGCAGCAAATGACTGTGGTAAATAGTGTTAAATTGGAAGAGTGGGCGGTCACATGTGGGGTGTCACAGGGATCTGTCCTGGGCCTGGTCCTCTTTAATATGTTCATCAGTGATACTGGAGAAGAAATTCAGGGCAGGTTGCGCCTCTTTGCAGATGGCACAAAGCTCTGTGGGAGGGTAGACATGGACAAAGGAATTAGGGAGCTGCAAAGTGACCTGCATAGACTGGAGAGGTGGTCTAAGGTCTGGCAGTTGAAATTCAGCTCCAGAAAGTGCAATGTGATGTACCTAGGAAGCCAGAACCCCAGGAGGGAGTACTGGATGGGAGGGGTAAAGCTGAGCACTATGACTGAGGAAAAAGACCTAGAAGTCATCATTAGTGACACCTTCAAACAATCAAAGCAGTGCAATGAGCCATTAGTAAGGCAACGAGGATGCTGGGATGCATCAGGAGGGGTATAGACGGTAGAAGGAAAGAGGTAATATTATCTCTTAATAGACAAATGGTAAGCTCGCACCTGGAGTACTGTGCCCAGTTCTGGAGTCCTCACTTCAGCAAGGATAAGGACAGGCTAGAACTGATACAGTGAATGGCAACCAGGATCATACAGGACTAGCAGGACAGATCATATTAAGAGCAGCTAAAGGCACTAAACGTGTAATCACTTGAGACCATACAGGAAAGGGGTGATATGATAAAGACCTTCCTGAAAGGAATAAGTAAAGTGAACTGCAATGAGTTATTTAGCATAAGCACAAATTCAAGGTCATGGGGGCATGAGAGGAAACTGAATGGGGGAAGGTTTAAGAGGGATTTGAGGATGCATTGCTTTACTGAGAGGGTGGTGGAAACTTGTAACAGTTTGCCAGCTGAGGTGGCAGGAGCCAAAACCATAAATGGTTTCAAGCACAGTTGGGACAGAGTGAAGGCTACTGTGTCTACTCAGGGTAAAAGTAGCAAGGAGGCGAGTAGGGGGAGGGGAGGAAAGGGATGGCTACTTCCCTGGATGACAATTAGGTCCCAGGGATAGATAGGGAACAACGTGCATACTGGTTAGACTATCAGTCTTTTTTCCTGCTGACATTGACTGTTTCTGTGTTTCTTTGCTGCCTACTGCTCTGATGTCAGCTGCAAGGGATTCTGGGATTTGTAGTAACAGCAGATGTCAGCCTAGACATAAGCAAAATTAGTCTGATACAATCTACTATACTATAGCAAACAGTAAGTAAATCAAAATATTTTTACATACAAAGTGTACATTGGGACAAGCCCTACACTTGAGTGGGAGACCCTTTATTCCAGATATGGAAAACATTATGGGGGAAGGGAATATTATTCGTAGAAGTAAACCTGGAGAGGTGGTAATATGTTGTTTGTCTCCTAATATTTTTTATATTGACTGCCAAAGAGTGCAAGTTGCCTTAGCAGCCATAAAGCAATGTTTATATTTATTTCAATGAAAGATATTCAATGTAAGAAATGTTCTTAAATGAAAAAAAATGGTAGTTCAGCCTTTTCCAACTGATAGCAAGCGCCTGTGGCCTTTCTGTATTTGATTGCAGTTTTAACAGCTTCAGTTTCAGCTGCTATGTAGTCCCACCGGAAATTCAAACAGATTATACCACCTTTATTTTCTTCCAAATACAATTTTTCAAGTGCAGTTCTCAAATGCTGATACCGCCTTAAAAAAAATTCGAATCAATTTCTGTAAATCCACAAAAAAAAATTTTACCCAGCATAATAGGTAATGATTCCAATAGAAACAGCAGCTTTGCAAGAATATCCATTTTAAGTATGTTTACTCTCCCAATCAAAGCTAAGGGTAGGATTTGCCATATCTCAGATCTGATGTTATTTTTTTTTTGAGAATTGGTACTGTACAAAGTTAAGGTCATGCATACAGTATATGATAATTCTTTAGGAATAAGAACCCCTAGTGTAGCTCCACATTGTCAACATGGAACGTAGTTGATACACATAGGCAATATGCTCCCATACTAGGCATAGTATTACAGCCCCAAACTGTGACCTCAGCATAGAACCCTTGAGTCATGAACATTCCAGATACAGCAATTACTTCAGTTTCGACTGTGGCACCAAGGAGGTAGCAGAAAGGATAGAGCTCTCTGGAAGTTTTCAAGATTCTGCTGCTGTTTTGTTATTTTTGTTGGTGGAATTGTGCGACTCTGGGGCAGGTTGGGCTCCCTGGTGAGAAGGGCACCTCTAAATTAAGAAATCCATGTGTGTTAAGTTGAGGTTCTCAAACTGACAAGTATCTTACAGTATGTCTCTTGATCAACTAACAGTTATTTCCTGATAGGAATATATGGCCATCTATTATTTTATTTCATTGTTTTATATTGCTTTAGCCCTCTTTTTGTTTTGTGACCAAGGAGAAAACTATTTCATTCTGTCAGTTTAAAACTAAAGTGTAGTCTTGTTTGGGGGTGAGTAGCGAGCTGGCACTGTCTGTGGAATACAATTGCTCCAGTATTCTGTAGACACAGCATTGTGTTGTCATTGCCATGGCAATAACATGATGCACGGCATGGAGCATGGGCAGACATCAGGACCCTTTTCAGAAAGAAATAAGTAACTAGACAGTAAAATTAGTGGAGGGAATCTTACAAAAAATGCTTCCAATGTTTGCCCTTAGAGCAGAGTAGTGCCAGCTGCAGAACTGTAAAGAAAGCAACTTCAGCATGTGTTACTATGCAAAAACTATAAACTGGACACCACCTTTGTTAGATGAAAGAATTTAAACTAAATAATTGATTCTGTGTTGAACTTTCCTTGTTGTAGGTTCCCCATTAGGGAGACAGTGAGGTAAATGAGCTTTAGCACCTTACTTGTTACTTAAAATCTTGAAGGTTTGAGATACATGGGGAATTATTTTTTCACAGAAAGGGTGGTGGATACATGGAACAGCCTCCCTGCAGAAGTTGTAGGGGTAAAATCAATAGGTGAATTCAAGAATGCATGGGATAGATAGAAGGCATCCACAGTGGTAGGAAAGAGACAGTAAGCTGCAGATCATTTAGAATATGAAGCTCATGTATGTAGGGGAATAGGCAGACTAGGTGGGCCAGGTGGTCCTTATCTGCTGTCAAGCTCTATGTTTCTATACAGCAGCACTAGTTTCCATGAGCAAAGAATAAGATCATTGACTGGTGTGCTTATCACATGCCTTGTTTGATGCATCTAAAGATTTTGTCACCCAGCTGCGAGTTTAAGAAATAGACAGTGGTATCAGGGTTTGGGCTGCACTTTTCCATATGTATATGCATGTGTCTGGCAATTTGTGGAACAAAACACAAGAGGGCTATTATTAACAATGCCTACATCCCTGTCATAAGGCTTAATAATGTCATAAAATATAATGTATGTGGTTACAAATAGCGTATACATGCATGTTATCTTCATACAGAGTGAAGAAAACTTATGAACTGTTGAATGAAGCATTTTTAAAGAAAATTATTGCTATCAGAGCAAGCACAGTTTAGCATTATGCTAAACCTTATGACCGAGCCTCACTGATTATCCTTGTACCTTGTTTTTATTGCTATGTATTGTATTACTATGCCCATTTGTGCTGCATGTTCTATTGTGCTATTGTATTATTTATTCTGTACCTACCAGGCCCTCCTTGAAAATGAGCTTGCTCAATGGAGTTTCACTTGGCTAAATAAAGATTGATTGATTGATTGATTGATTGATTGATGGATGGATGCTGAACCCAGCATATAGTAATTTTTGCATATTACATTATGAATTTAGATTTTTAACTGATATGTTGTTTGGGTGGTAACAGACGATCACAAACACTTAAGAAAGATTACTTTGTTTTTTAATTTATTGCATAGGTGCCATTTCACTGATGCAGCACAATTTCAGGTGAAATGTGCAAAGAGGGGAGGTAGTGTTCCCGTCTACCTCTCCTCCACCTTCCAATTCACTCCTGTCCTCTCAGTCACCTCACCCTCTGCTTATGAATTTCTCATTCTCAAACTTTATCTCCCTTCTCTGTCCGTATCTTCATGACTGGCATCTATTGCTGCCCTGGCTTGTCCCCCTCAGCTGTCACAGGTTCCACCATGCCATGGCAACAGGAATGTCAGTGACCTCCCCTACAGCAACACATGGTCCCTGATACTACTGACTCCAGTCCCTAACCGGAAAATGCACTGACACCTGATCAGTGTTCATGCAGGGGGACTGTGCTCCCCCTCCCCGCACCCCCCATTCAAACTCGGGGGATCTCGAGAGAGCAACAAACTCAAAGTCGATGACTCAGTCATCCTCCAGCAACCTGCTCATCACTGTGGGTGTCGGCGGGTTGCTGTTGCTATAACATCATCGCTGTAAGAGCATTGCCATTACAATGGTATACCGCGGTCACAGAGCTCCTTACCTCTTTAGTCTCTCATGCTTCATCTGGTGAATTACTTATACTTGGGAACTTTGGTTTTAATTGGCTCACCTCCACGTAATCAAAACTCTGTTAAAATATAAAGCCTCTTCATCTTACCCTACTGATCTCGGACCCAACCCACCACAATCATAAATCCTTCAATTATTCTTTGTTGGACTGGGTACTTATCCACTCACCTTCATCTTATCACTGATGCAGGCACCCTACCAGATGCCCTTCATGACCACCATATGGTCTGTTGTGTGCATAAAATTAATCGCCCTAAGGTCAATCCTCCCAAATTCTTCACATTCAGTCTTTCCAGCCACTGGATCTGTCTTCTCTTCATGCCGATCTGGTAGCTACTGACTGGTCCCCTATCTCCTCTTTCAATAATATCAACTCTGCCCTCAATTACTTTCAGGCCAAATTCAAGTCAGACTGGGACCCGCATGCTCCTATTAGGAAAACCAGGGTCAGTGGTTCTCACCTCCCCTGGATCTCAGCTGAATTACTGGCCTGTCTACATGCACATGATCTTGCCTGGAAGGCTCATAAGTCCTCAAGCACCACATCTGACCTTTGTAAATACTGGACTTTTTGGAATTCATGTACCAGGGCCATTAGGCTTGCCAAGGGAGAGTACTTTTCCTCCACCTTCCAGAACAACCTTAATCACCATACAAGTTCTGGAAGGTCATCCATGCCCTCTTCTCCCTTCCAACCCGGTCCTCCTCTCCTGTACTCAAGTTGGGTGACACCCTCATTTTCAACCTCATTTCTATTGCCTCAGTGTTCAGCTCCTTCTTCACCTCTTGTGCTTCCTCCCTTCTCTTCTCATTCCCCCCTTCCCACCTCCCCTTCCTTCCACCCCATCTTCCCCCTTTTCTTTCTCTCCTGTATCTCCCAAAACTTCCCTCAAGGCTCTCCTGGCACTCAATCCTCTCAAGAGAAGCAGCCCTGATGGGCTTGACCCCAAATTCCTACACCTCTCTGCCCCTATTTCTTTCCCAATCACCTCTCTTCTAAACCCTTTCTTTCTCCCTTCCTTCTGTCCCTGATTTCTGGAAACATGCCACTGTCATACCCCTTTCTAGAGGAAGTGACTCCTCGAGCCCCAGCAACTACCACCCTATCTTGCTGCTCCCTACCTTAGCTAAATTGCAAGAAAAAATTGTATTGTATCAAATCACCCCCTTCTTTGATTCCTCCTCTTTCTTCACCTACTTCCAATCTGGCTTCCATAAACACCACTCCACCTACTCTGCTCTCCTCCAGCTTTCTGATTGCATTCACTCAGGTATGGATCAGAGCCTCATCACCTCCACCATCTTTGTCAATCTGGCCAAAGCCTTCAACACTGTTGCACATCCCCTCCTGGTTGACAGACTTGAGGTTTCTGGGCTTACAAACTCAGCATCTAACTGGTTTCACTTTTCCCTTGAGATAAGAATGCAATCTGTTTGAATTGGTGGTTCCCTATCCCCTCCTCTCCCTATCAGCACTGGTGTCCCCCAAGGCTCCGTCCTTGGCCCATTACTCTTCTCAGTCTTCCTTAAAGACCTCCCCTCTGCTTGCTCATCTGTGTCCATCCATATGTATGCAGATGACACAGTCCTATTTTGCCTCTGGTTCCTCCCTCTCTTTGCTGATGGATAGGCCACAACTGGACTTCAATAATGTTCAGCTGTGGTTCCACTCTGATCAGCTATCCTTAAATGCTAAGAAAATGATCTCTGTGACCTTTGGTTCCTAGCAGAAGATCTCTAGGCTAAACTCCCACCCCTCCTTCCATACCTTAGATGGGGCCTATATTGAAGATGCACCCTCTTTTAAGTACCTAGGGGTCTGGCTAGACTGGCACCTCCCTTTCTCGAGCATGTGGATGACATCCATAAAAGACTCTACCCTAAACTTGGTGCTTTAAACAGGGATAAAGGGTTCATCCCTCTTCCTGCTCACCGAGTTATTATCCAGAAACTGATTCTACCCATTTTCAGTTATGGTGACATAGTCTACAGTGCTGCACCAAAGACTACCCTCACCAGATTGGATACTCTGTTTCACTCCTTCTGCCACTTTGCTTTGGACTGTCCACCTCAGACCCACCACTGCTCCTTATACTGGATTACTTCCTTTCCATCCCCCCCTCGTGAAACTAGACATCTCACTCATTGTTCCTCTTTTGTTTCAAAATTCTGGTTCACCTCCCTCCCCTCTTACCTACACTTCCTCTTCTCCCTCCCACCTCCTTCCTCTGACTCCCTGCATAACTCTAACTATTGTTCCTTTGCTCTCCTATTTAGAAAATCTCTCACTGGGCAGGTTTCTTTCTCCTACTGCTTCCCAAACTTTGGAATTCTCTCCCCCTATCCATGTGTTTCTCCCCATCTCGCACTCTCTCTCCTCCCTTCTTCATGACTTTTCCTCTCAATCTTACAACTGCTTCTGATTCATGTCCCTCCTCCTCATCCTTTTTATTTATTTTTATAGTTATTTTAATCTCCCCTCCCTTTCCTCCTCTCTCCCCCATGTCCTCCACCTGTCTTTCCCATCCTTTCCTTTTTTCTCTGTCTCTCCCCCCTGCCTGCATCTACTACTTCTGCACTGCCTTTACTCCTGCAATATACCTCCTTTAGCTCGCTGGGTAACCACCATGTCCTGTTATTCCATTAATCTATTTATTCATAATGCTCATTCAACAGAATGCACAACTCAGTGAATACTCATTTAACTTTTAGTAAAATATATTTTTATCTACTGTCTTCTATTGTTAATGCTTAATCTCATGTACTGTATAATTTACTGCCATAATTATTGATTTTAACCTTTTTTTCACACTCTCCCCAGGGTGCACCTGGAAACAAGCTTTGTTTAGCTCAGTATGTCTTTTGTTTTTCAGTTGAAGGATACCTACTGTGTTTTGTTTAGGGACCAGGGATTCATCAGCTATATCTGGACATCTCAATAGAAAAATTTGTGAATTGCACAGTGAGCCAATAGGTTATAAGTTTGAGACTTCAGTAGATATGTTTGCCTATGGAACCTAAAGGGGTTCTCATCAATCATTGTTAAGAGACAAACTGTGTTTCTTTTAATTAAAATTTATATGTTGTTTGAGAAGTTTTTGAGAACAAGCATGTGCGATCAAAAGATTGCAAGATTCAGTGGTGATCCTGTCACCTAAGATTAAAAGTCGCTGGACTCAAGTGCGGGAATGTGATCAGATTGGATGCCTCATATGGTGATCCTGTCCTTTCAGACAAGGCAGGCTATTTTTTCCATTAGTGTATATGGGGGCTCAGCTGAGGATGTAGGCCTTGATAGTTGTGTATATTCTGAGTACTGCGTTGACAAATGTAAACTGAAGTAACTGCTATATCTGGAATGTTCATGTTCCTTGTGTTCCATGTTGAGGTCACAGCCTTGGACTGTACCACTACATCCTGTACTGGAGTACATTACCCATATGTTTTAACTACCTTCCTCACTGGCAATATTGAAGAGAACATAAAAGAAAATTACAGTAACTATAAAGGATTGTCTCATTTATCACATCCCTCTTTGTTTCCGCCCACTCTGTAGCTCTTACCTCTTTTAATTATACATGTAATAGCTCCCTCATCTTACCAAAATCTGTCCTTCTGAATTTCTGTTGTTTGAAATTGATTTCTCTCAATTAGATAGTAACTGGTCCTTCCCTATTAGTGATGTGTGAAGCTGGTAAACTTTGCTCCATGGATTAATTCTTGAAATTGCCATATTCTGCGAAGTTAATCTGCCATCCGAAGTTCAAATTTGAAGAACACTGACAAATCTGTGATATGTGAAGTTGGCAACTCCACCAGCAGAGTTTGACACAGAGGTAAAGTTTCCAACCTTCATTCCATGCCATGTAGTGGTCCAACACTTGGTCATCACCTGCCCCAAGTCAAATAGACACTCTCCCTGGTGTTTAGTGCTCCCCCTACACTGGACAGCCTGACGTAAAACAGACACTTTCCCTGGTGTCTAGTGGTACCCCCCCCCTTGCTGGTCACCAACCTGAAGTAAAACAGGCACTCTACCTGCTGTCTAGTGGTCCCCCCTTGCTGAACAGTGGTGCTAAGTAAAACAGACACTCTCCATGGTGTCTAGTGCTCCCCACTCACCGATTCCTGACCTGAAATAAAACAGACACTCTCCCTGGTGTCTAGTGGTCTCCCCCATGCCGATCGCTGGCCTAAAGTAAAACAGACACTCTCCCTGGTGTGTAGTGGTCCTTCCCCTTGCCGATCATCAACCTGAAGTAAGACAGACACTCTCCATGGTGTCTAGTGCTCTTCCTCCCTCACCAATCGATGGTCCAATGTTCATATTTAAAATTTCCCTGATATCTAATGGTCCCCCCAGCTGATCACTGGCACAATCTGAAAGATCAAATATTCCCTGGTGTCCAGTGATTTCTTCTCCCACCCACACACATGCCTGGCCGCTAAATAATATTCCTTGATGTCTAGCAGTCCTTCCCCCACCCACACCCATAGCTAATCAATAAATAAAATTCCCTGGTGTCCAGTGGTTCCCCATCCTGATCCACAGTTCAATAACTTGAAACCATTCCCTGGTGAAAAGTGGATCCCCTTCCCTATCTCCGATCCCCTGTAAAGTACAGTGAACCCATTCCCTGGTGTCTAGTGGCCTCCCACCCCTGCAGGTACTTCCCTACGACCCTGCTCCCCATCCCATCTCTAAGTCGGTGACTGGCACAGCCCTCTGCACTCCACCATGGCTGGCTGCCAACTGAGCTGTCTGTGAGCACATACATGCTGAAGTTGTGCTCATTCACAACTCAGTCAGTGGACAACCATGGTGGAGTGCAGGCAATGCCTAATCTCGACAGAAGGATGAGAACTGAAAGTACTGAGAAATGATCTACTCCGAAGATAATTCACTGCTGCTGAGGACCAGTGCTATAGAGGGTCTGCATGGACACCAGGAATGGGTTCATCATTACACAGTGGATCAGGATGAGGGAGCACAAGATGCCAAAGCATGTGTTATTTACAACAAGGTGGATTGGAATGGGGGTATCACTGGATACCAGGGAATATTCTTTATTGATCAGGTATGGGTGTGGGTGGAGGGAGGGACAGCTAGACACAAGAGAATTTTATTTAGTGATTGGGCATGGGTGCAAGTGGGGGGTGGGATCAGTGGACACCAGGGAATGTTTGATTTTTCACATTGGGCTAGCGATCAGTGGGGGGAGATGACCACGCACCAGGGAAACTTTAAATATGAACATCAGGTTGGCAATTGGTATGTGGGAGGAGACCACTAGACACCAGAGAGAGAGAGAGTCTAGTTTACTTCAGGCCAGAGATCAGTGAGGGGGGACCACTAGACACCAGGGAGAGTGTCTGTTTAACTTTGAGCTGGTGATCGGCAAGGGGGGCCACTAGACACCAAGGAAACTTTAAATATAAACACTGGGCTGGCAATCAGTGGGTGGGAACACTAGACACCAGAGAGAATGTCTATTTTATTTTGGGCAGGTGATTGGCGAGGAGGACCACTACACACCAGGAAAACTTGAAATATGAACATTGGGATGGTGATTGATGAGGGAGGGGGACCACTAGACACCAGGGAGAGTGTCTATTTTACTTCAGGCCAGTGATTAGTTGGGCAGATGGGGGACCACTAGACACCATGGAAAGATTTTTATTTCACATCAGGCCGACAGACCCGGGGGGGCAGTAAACACCAGAGGAAGATTTATTTTACACTTAAAAAAAACAAAATGGACATTTTGACCCAACTTCTCTTTTGTGTACCCCAAAGGGAAGTTTCAGGAATGTTGCTAGGAGAAGTTAGAAGTGGCAAATTTCTTATTAAATAGAAACACTTCGTGAAATGATCCACTTAGCGAATTTAGCGACTTCCCCAGAACTTCACTGGTGAGTTAAAACTTCACAACATCTCTACTCCCTATACTGTTTGTAAGGACTGTGTCATAGATGGATGTTTTTCTTGTAGGCTGCTGCACCCTCTGCACTAGAAATGTTTCCTCAAAAACCTCTAACAGCTGTCGATGTCTTGCATTTGTTATTACTGGGATCCTCCAGTCCATATCAGGTAAGTTGAAGTCACTTATTAGCAGCACCTATTCCTGCTCTGCTGTCATTCTAATCACATCCCTATGTTCTCTATCAGTTTCCTCATTTTGAGATACATTGCCCACTCTGGCACTCTTAACCCTTTTAGTTTCACCAAGAACATCCCCCTCATCTTACCAAAATTGGTCCTTCTAAAATCTAGGATTTTTGTCTGGGACTATTTTCTCTCAGTCAGCTGGTCACTAGGTGCCAGTAGATCCAGCACTGTAATCCCCATATACTGCGCCAGTTTGTAAGGATTAAGTTGAGGATGGCTGCCTCCCTTGTAGGCTCCTCAACCCTCTGTACTAGGAGTGTTTCCTCAAAAACCTCTATCAGGTGTTGGAATTCTACACTTGCTGGTACTGGGATCCTCCAGTCCACATCAGGCAAGTTGAAGTCACCTAATTAGCAGCACTAACCCCTGCTTAATTGCACTTCTACTCATCTTCAAGTTCCCTATTGGTTTCCTCTTTTTATGATGGTGGTCTATATATCACCACATCCTGATTTTCCCCTTACCCTGTTACCGTTTGCCCCACCTTGTCTCTGTGTGCTCAATTTTTCCCATATCCTTAATCTCTATAGTTTGAGCACTCTCCCTTGCATATGATATCACCCCATGCCATCCCTCCCCACACCTTTCCTTTCTTTCCCTTCTAAATACTGCATACTCTGGAATGGTCATATCCTAGACATGGTATCCAGTTTCTCTCATCTCTGTGATTGCCACCACTTCAAGGTGTGTTTCTGCCACCACTGCCTCCAGGTCACTGTTTTTTTCCCCATGCTCCTGGCATTTTTGCACATAGCCTTCCAGGTCACCTGCTTACTCCCACCTTTTGGCCCCAACCCCTTCCCTTTCCCCTTCTCTCCTGACCTCTCCTCCCACCCTGCCCTGCCTCGCTCCCACCTCCTGTCTAGATCATGTAGCCACTCCCCTGCAACATGATACAGACTCCCTCATCTCCACATTCTTTATGCCCTATTGTCCCTCTGTGTCTTCTAGCAGTGGAAGAGTAAATCAAGGTCTCCCTCAATTGAATAGGTGCCCCTATCAGCATCTGATCCTCCTTCTCCCTATGCTAGTTTATAGACACCTCATTGTGCTTTTTAAACTTGCACCCTAACATCCTGGACCCCTCCGTAGAAGGGTGAAGGCTATCCCACCTGAATAACCTATTATTCCTCCAAGAGTGGACCCAATATTCTATTTATTCATATCCCTCCTCCCTGCAGCACTCCTTCAGTCATGCCTTGAAGCAAGCAATCAGAAGACTCCTTCCCTTACCCTGCCCCAACGTGACAGGACCTCAGAAAAAGTCAGTGAGGTTGCTGCCTGCTTCAGCCTCCCTCACAGCTTTCTAAAGCTACCTTTAACCTCCTGCAAGAGTCTGCAAACCAGATCACTGTCCCTAAGTGGACAATAACATGGATCCTTTCCCCTTTTCACACTCCTCTGACAATTCTTTCTGCTCTGTTTTCATCCCTCCCAACTGAATCCCTCAGAAGGCCCCTAACCCTTTTGCCTCCTGTTCCCCTGACCTAACAATCTCATCCACTCCATTATGATGGAATCCACTGTCAGTCCCCTATCACAAGCACTTTACTAGCCCTCTCCTTTCCCTTGGACTCTGATGGCATGCTAGCTGTCATCTTAGGGACACACTCTTGGGTGGCAGCAGATTTGAATCTCCTCCATGGGAGGCTTGACCAAATGAATCACTCAAAGTGGTGAATTGGTTTGCTGCCACCACCTCAGGGAACCCCTATATTGAAACTTTTCCTCCATCCTCATTGCCAACTACAGTTCACCCCCAGTTTGAACCTTCAGTCTCCCTCTGGGGAGGAGGAGTAGTGGCTACCTGCACCAGTGACCACTTGGACCTGCTCTGAAGAAGACTAATTTCAGCCTTTACCACATCCAGAACCACAGTGAGTACTGCAGACTTGCTGCTCACTAGGCAACATTGCCACCTCTACCACACAAGTGTTTCATCTGATCAGTCTCCCTCTCCCTTGCCTACCCTGCCTTCCCCCCACTCTCCACATCCTCCTATAATGACTCCATTATACTGCGGCTTTACCAATTTCTGCAGGGCCCACATCTCTAGTATTTTATTAGTGCCAAAGAAGTTTCCTGAGCAGAGACACTCTTATCAGAGTATTCTAGACAATTTCCCCTAGGTGTCCTTCATACAGTCAAAATCCTCACCCCTTCTACTAGTCCTCCCATACTGCTCTTTTGGATTTCCCCTTACCCTCATTATATCCACCTAGTCCCACTGATTTTGTTTTTGCTTCCTAATGCCAAAGCACAGAACCCACTGTGTAACAGTACCTTCTTGCATTCTCACAGTTATGCCAGGTAAGTAAAGGAAAGCTGCTTTGGTTGGAGTAGCCAATGTTTTAACTGTGTTCCAGATGTTTTTTAAGCAGAGCCCCCAGTGGAACTGTGGACTGTCTGTGAACACTCCTGCAGATGCTGCCCTCTGAATCCATAAGCCCTCATGCACTGGGTCCCTCAGGCTCTGGGCTCTCAACTCTATGGGAGTGAATGTTGTGCTGCTAGCACCTGATTGGTACCAGGCAGTTTTATGACCTTGAACTGACATCCTCAAAATGGCATGCAAGTTGCCATCAAGTCTCACCCTTCAGCCTCCCACAATGACCTCCTGCCTTCTGACCTCCATTCCAACACTTCTATACACACATACACACACACACACACACACACACACACACACACACACAGTTATTGTTTACAGAACTGGGTGTAAGGCCCTTTAACCATCGCTCCCAATTTTTCAGCATACCACCTGTGGCATGAGCATATGCAGCAGCTGTTCTTATTTGTGCTTTGCTGCTGATTGGCGCAGAACAGTTTCATGACCTCAGGACTTGAGAATCTCAAAGATGGTGCTGAAAGTGGCTGCCAACTCTTCCCCCTTAGCCTCCTACAATGCCCTCCTACCTCCTGTCCACCCTTCCAACTCAAACACACACACACACACACACACACAATACACACACACACACAAGCACACACAGTCAGACAAATGTTTTGTACAGAATCAGGATTAAAGTTCTCTCACCGTTGATTCGGTTTTTTTGGGTGCTCTACAATACCAAAGAGGTAGATGAACACACAGATAACTCTGTTTAATTTTCTAAACACTTTTAAAATTCATGATCAGATTTTAAAGTACTAATATTTAGCTCTATGTGCATCAAGATGATAGAGTACAAAGTGCTCAAGAAATGAAACACAGCAATAAAGTGACAACGTGTAAACAATAAGCATATACAATGCTTAATCATCATCTGGATGTTATAGTTCTATTTGAAACCTGGCTCTCCTCTAAGATCCAGAATTCAACTATAACTATACCTGGTTTTATCCTAGTCAGGCAAGATCGCTCTAAAAGGGGTGCAGGTGTTGCAGTTTACATAACCACCAAGTTCTAATTCACAACAGTTCTTTCTGTCTCCTCCCCTTCTTCCCACGAGATGATCCTCCTTAAGCTCTCCCTTCCTTTCTCTATTTCTATCTTTATTGCTGCCCTGGTGTATCCTCTGCTTTAGTTATTGAACTTCTATCCTCTGTCTATTCTAACTCTTTGATGGGTAAGTAACTTATTCTTGGTGACTTAATTTCAATTGGCTTGCCCCTAATTAGAACAAATTGTCACTAAATATAAAGTCACTACAGCTGACCCAATTGATTTCTGAGCCCACCCGATTAAATTTCAAATCCCTTAACTCTGTACTAAACTGGGTCCTCTCTTTCCATCCCCACCATATTGTGGATGCAGGTATCCTTCCTGATGCACTCAGCGATCATCATATGGTTTACTGTGTGCATAAGTTACATTGTCCCAAAGCCCCCCCTCAAATTAATTTTTCTCAGGTCTTTGAAGTCACTTAACTTGGCCTCTCTCCTAGCTGATCTATGGTCTATTGATTGATCCCCCATCTCTGCAACCAGTAATATAAATGCTGCCCTAAATTACATTTATTCTAAATTCTTGGTTGTTTGGGATAGTCATGCACCCCTGAGGAAAACCAGAGTTTGGGTTCACATCTTCCATGGATATCGGCTGAGGTACTTACTTGTCTCCACTCCCAATACATTGCCAGGTGTACTTTTAAAGTCACTGGCTCTCAGTCTTCCCCGGCCAACTATAGAAGCCTTTGCAATGCCTGTACCAAAGTTGTGAGACTTGTGAAGTCTGAGTATTATGGTTTCACTCTCCAAAACAACATTAGTAACCCTTCTAAGTTCTGGAAAGTTATTCATTCCCTTTTCACTCCTCAGACCCAGTCCCCCCCTCAACTCTCAAAGTTGGTGACTCCCTTATCTCTGACCCTCCTGCTGTTGCTTAGTCTTTCAACTCCTATTTTACTACATGTAACTTTTCTCTAATCCCTTCCTCCTCATCTCTCTCTCTCTCTCTCTCTTCCTTCATCTCTTCTTTCATTTTCTTTCTCTCCTGTTTCTCCCATTTCTCTAAAGGCTCTATTTACCCTTAATCCATTGAAGGGAGGTAGTCCTGATGGCCTTGACCCTAAACTTCTCCTTCTCTCAGCACCTCCCATTGCTCTTCCCATAACTTTACTTTTAAATCTCTCCTCCTCTGTTACTGTTCCTGATGTTTGGAAACAGGCTGTCATAATACCTATTCACAAAGGAGGTGATCCCACTTCTCCTGGTAACTTTCATCCAATATCTCTCATTCCCACATTGGCTAAGTTACAGGAACACATTGTTTTATCTCAGCTCACTTCTTTTCTTGATAACTCCCCCTTCTTCACTCCCTTCTAATCTGGTTTTAGGAAATCCCACTCCACTTCCACCTCCCTCCTGCGGCTCACTGACTCCATATTTACAGGTATGGATCAAGGTCTGATTACTTCTGCCACCTTTGCTGATCTTGCTAAAGCTTTTGACACTGTGGCATATCCCTTCCTTCTGGACAAACTGAAAGCTGTGGGCCTCTCTGAGCCTTTTGTAAGATGGTTTGGTTCATGCATTGAAGGCAGGTCCCAAGCTGTCCAGATAGGAAAATCCATTTCATCCTCACTCCCCATTAGCTCAGGTATCCCTCAAGGGTTTGTCCTTGGTCATATTCTCTTTTCTGTATCCCTTAATGCCCTACCCTCTGTTCTTCTGTGTCCATTCATATGTATGCTGATGACACAGTTCTTTTTGCATCTGGCTCCTCTCCCTTTGACCTTACCTTATGGGATAGGCATAAGGGAGCAATACAAATGACTATGAATAGATAGGCCACTGACAGAGCAAAGGCCGATGGCACATTTATAAGGTAGAAAAAGAAATTGGCAGACTGGATGGGCCTTGCGGTCCTTATCTGCCATCAACTTCTATGTTTCTATGTTTCTATGTTACCTCCTGACACCAGTTAGATTTTGACAGCAGTCAGCACTGGTTCAAGTCTAACCTGTTGTCCCTTAATGTCAAAAAAACAGTCTCTATGACATTTGGCACTCATCAGAGGCTTGCCAAACTTAATTCTGTCCCTCTGTTTTATACCCTTGATGATGCTAAGATTGAAGATACTTTCTCCTTTAAGTACCTCTTGGTCTGCCTTGACCTGCATCTTGATTTCTCATTGCATATTGACACAATTCACTATAAGCTTCACCCTAAGCTAGATGCTTTGTACAAGAGCAAAGCAAGTATTCCGCTCCCTGCCCGCTAAGAAATTGTACTAAAAATTATCCCAACTCCTCCTTTGCCAGATTGGACCCCATTTTCATCATTTCTGTCATTTTGCTTTAGATTGCACACCTTACACTCACCACTGCTCTCTTTACACAGCCCTTTTTATCCCCTCTCTTGAAGCTAGGCGCCTTTCCCATTGTATCTCCTTTGTATCCAAATTCTGGTTTGGCTCCCTTCATTATTACTTCAGATCCCTCCTTTCATCTCAACCTTTTTTCTCCTACCCTCTCTGCAACACTTCTTCTCTCTCTCTCTCTCTCTCTTTCTCTCTCTTCTTTCTAGAAAATCTACTGTTGTTCAGTCTGCTTTTTCCTACCATTTTACTAGACTTTGGTCCTCTCTTCCCCTTTCTATTCATTCTGCCTCTTCTCTCTCCCCTCTAAACTCTCTTCTTTATATCCATTGTTATCCTTCCTGCAACTGTATATGACATTTCCCTTTTGTACTCCCTCACAAATTGTTATTGTTTTTCCTTTTCTTCTCTCCCTCTTTAGTTTTGCTGTGTTCATGCTGTTTCACTGTTTTTCCCTTCTTTTCATTTAAGATACTGTTATATTTTTCTAATTGCATTCAGTACTAAATTGCCTCCAATATTTATGATTCTGTATGTCTGTCTGTATCATTGTATTTGACTTCTGTACTTCATATAGCCTGCATTGATACCTTACCAGCCTTACAGAGAACCAAACACACCATGAGTCCTGCACCAACTCTACATATCGAGTTGCTCTACCTCTTCCTCAGGAGGCAGACTTCTCTTAGTGTTCTATCTGCTGAAACTAAACCCTGTGTGGCTATATTACTTTATTCTGCTAGCACTTGATTAATGCTAAACAGTCACATGAACATGGACCCAACCACCTCAAAGATGGTTCCACAAACAGACGCTAAATTCCTACCCATTAGTCTCCCACAATGCTCTCCTGTCTCCCGACTTCCCCACCTCAGTCCCAAGCTCCCATCTCACATTTCCACACACACACACACACATATAAAAAAGAAAGTCACACAATTGTTTTTTCAGAATTGGGCCCACTCCCAGTTTTCTTGGCTCTCCAGCTGCTGAAACCAAACCCTTTGTGGCTGTTTTACCTTTTACTGCTAGCCTCTGGTAGGCAACTTCTAAGGTCTGTTCATTTTACAGGAGTTGTGCTCATATGCAAGACATCTTCTCAATTATAAAGATTAGTTAGTTGTATAGTTGTATGATGCAATCATAAATTTAGATATGAAAAGACTTTCTGTATGTAAAATGTGTATTCCCTAAAGGTGCTATAAATTACAACATGTAATAAACAGTAAACACACACCTATTTGAGTTTTGGGTCCTAGTTTTCCACACAATAAATACAAATGGACTGATATTCAAGCTTTCAATTGAGCAATTGAAACTATTGGGAACTAGGTGTTCAGTAATCTAGGGAAACACGTCTTAAATTACAATAGTAAGAGATCTGCAAACAAAAGAAATACTAGTTCAGATGTGTTAAGTAAAGCAAATTACTCCAGCATAAAGAAAGTGTTCTATTACATCTTACATTTCAGAAATACGAGTACCTTAGGAAATTTGAAAAGGTGAAAAATGAGACCGGACAGAATGTACAGTAGAATATTAAGCAATTCTCAGTTAAACAGAAGCATTAGAGTAAGGCTAATTCCGATGTCCCTCCCTGTACAGTGTAGGTGGATAATTTAGGATAATGTCTCAGCTTGCATTAATAGCATGGTGGGGTTCCATTTAATATGCATTCATGGCCATTTAAAAGATGGCGTCTGGCCGTGATAAAATAAAATCACAACACTCTGTTGTACTACATTAAAAAAATGTACATTTCAAGTCATTACATTCCTTTTCTGAAATTATTTATATAAAAACTGGTGTTGCCCCTCCCCCCACACACACACATGCACTTACAGTTTATCTACAGCTGAGGATTAAACTGGAACTGAAGTCGTCATTTATACATAGATACATAGACAGTGTCGGCAGATAAGGGCCTATGGCCCACCCAGTCTGCCCATTTAAGTTTGTAAGTTCAGTTTATGTTTTCCAGGAAGTCTGTTGCCCCTCTACCCCTGACCTCCAGAATTCCTTTATGTCTATCCATGCATTCTTAAATCCGTGATTGTTCAGCCCCACCACTTCCTCTGGCAAGGAGTGTTCCTTGTCCACCACCCGTTCTGTGAAGAAATTCTTCCTCACGTTTCCTCTGAATCGTCCTCCCTCCAACTTCATCCCATGCCCTCTAGTCCTGGAACATCTTTTACGCTTAAAAATAGTGCATTCCTGCACCCTGTTCCTCCCTTTAAGATACTTATATGTCTCTATCATATCCCCTCTCTCTCCCTCCTCTCCTCCAGGGAGTACATGTTCATACATTTATGCTATTTTTATTTTAAAATTGGTAACTGGGAATGGCACACTAAGCCAAGACTTGTTTTCAGGTGCAACCCAGGGTGCAAGATAGCACAAAGTGAGAATGGATGAATAACAAGGTACAATAATGTGAGGCATAAATAAAACAGTCGCAAATATAGGTACAAGAATAAAGTTCAACAATAAAATTGGTACAGTGCACAAGATACTATATAGCATTGCAACCCAAGAGAAAATTTTAATTATATGCAAAGTATACAGTAGGATAAAAACAATGAACTATACATAAGGTCAAGCCAGTGTGCAAAGCCAGGTGAATTCCAATTATGGGGGCCAGGGGCACAAACAAAGGGAAGGGAAGAGAATAGGGAGGGATAAGGGGAGGAGCAGGAGGGGGAGATAATGTTTAAACAGAAAGCTAGACAATGACTGCAGAAAACATCATTGTCCAGCCTGTCTGACTTCCCTATTTAGACCTGGGACCTACTGTTTCTTCAGAATACTAGCCCTCTCCATCATCCTCTCCAATTTTCTCCAGTTCTGCTTCCCTGAGCAACCACTGTAACCTTCATTCTGTCCCAACTGTGATTGAAACCACTAATGGTTTTCACCCCCCCCCCCACCTCGGCTGGCAGACTGGTCCATGGATCCACCAACCTTTTTGTAAAATAGTATTTCCTCACATCCCTTCTGAACATCCCTTCTGTTAGCTTCCACTCATGTTCATGTGACCTAATTGGGCTGGTATTCAAGCTGGACAATTCCTTGCAGTTCACCTTGTTAATTTCTTTTAAGAACTTGAAATTCTCTATCATGTGGCCCCTTTCCCTTCTGTTCTCTAGTGATTATATGTTCATTGTCTTAAGGCACTCCTCATAGGACTGGTATGCCACCACTATTACGACACCCAGACAGCAAACCCCCCACAGCGAACCCCCCATCTTGCCTAAATCGGCAGCGATGGGGGTTTTGCTTTGAGACACTTCAGGGTGATGGGGGGTAAATATCTAACTCTACTGTCTGTGCGACATGGAGTTACTGTTTTATTTATTTTTTATTTATTGAGTTCTAGGATTACAAATACCTTTGAGCCAGGGCTCTTTTACAAAGGTTCCATGTTAAAAGGTACAAAGTAAGCAAAACATTATTGGCAGTACAATTAGATGTAGTAACAAACATATATTAAATATGAGGAACATATATTGAGGTAAACATTCATGGAAGGGAGGAGAAAATGAGGTTAAAAAGAAGAGAGATGGGTAGACGGAGAAAAAAGGTCAGGGGAGAGGTGGGAAGCAGGTGAAATAGAAGAGGCAGAAAGGAGGACAAGGGCGGGAGGGAAGGCAGCCCAGCGGGCTTTGTCTATAGATATGTATACTGTAGATATGTATAGAAGGGGGGTGCAGTGGCACAGCCCCCCCTGCATTGTCCATCAGGATGTTGCCAGTGAGTTGGGGGTCGCATTGCGATTGGGGTTGTCGATGGGTTCCCATCGCTGTAGTGGACGTCGTGGTCGGGGTTGTCATACCAGCTTCATGGATCCCATAGGACCTACCTGTTGGCCCTGAATAATTTTTGTTACCCTGTGCTGCACCATCTCAAGCCAACTCCAATCCATTCTCAGGTGAGAATTCCAGAACAGGGTGGAGTACTCCAGGTGTGGACAGTTTCTGCTATCATTACCCCTCTCCATGCATACCAGTGTCCTACTTGCCTTGCCATATGCCTTGCTGCACTGACTTGATTGCTTTAGGGAATCACTGATGATAATTCCAAGGTCTTGCTCCTCAGCCATACTACTACGTCTCACCCTCCCATCCAGTAGTCTGTCTTGGGGTTCTTGTTCTCTAGGTGCATTACCTTGTACTTTTTGGCATTGAATGTCAACTGCCAAACCATAGACCACCCTTCTAGCTTTTGTAAGTCTCTCTGCTTTTCCTCTATTCCCTTGTCACTATCCTCCCTCCCACAGAGCTTATTGTGATCTGCAAAGAAACACAATCTGCCTGGATCCCCTCATCTATGTTGCTGATGAACATATTGAAGAGGACTAGACCCAGGAAAGGAACCTGTGGTACTCTGCCTGTGACCTCCCTCTCCTCTGATTTAACTCCCTTGAACACAGCCCTCAGCTGCCTCCTTTTTAGCCAGTTACCCATCCAGTTTACTATGGCCTTAGCTACACCCAGATCTTTCATCTTCTTCATCAAGCATCTGGGAGGCAGTGAATTGAAAGCCTTGCTGAAGTCAAAGAAAAGGAAATCCACAGTGTGGCTCCTATCCCTCATCACCCAGTCAAAGAAAACTATCAGATTAGTCTGACAAGACCTTTCTTCCATAAATCCATGCTGTTTACTAGTGACTCCATCAGCTTCCCTACACTAGAGGTAAGACTGACAGATCTGTAGTTCCCTGCTTGTTTCTTGTCCCTCCCATGGAGCAGAACTATGTCCACCATCCTCTAATCCTTCATAAGTACTCCATCCTTAATAAACTGTTGAACAGGCCCACCAGGGGTTCAGCCAGTTCTGCTGCCCTGAGTATCCTTGAATGCAACTCATCTGGTCCTGGGGCATCATCAATCTTTAGGGCTGTCAGTCCTTTCAGGACCCTTTCACTAGAAAATGTTGGCTGCCTCATCTCCTGAACTCCCTTAGCGGCTGCTTTGATGCCACTCTCTGGCAACAGCCCACTGCCCCCTCCCCAGTGAAAACTGAGCAAAAGTAATTGTTAAAGACAGTGGCCTTTTGCCCGTCCTCCTCTATCACCCTACCCCCTCAGCTAGCATTACAATTCTCCCTCCTTTCTTACTTTTTTCTCTAATATATTTGAAGAACTGTTTTTCTACACTCTTGACCACTCCGATCTGTTTTTGCCTCCCGAACTGCCCTCTTTGACTCCCTATTTTCATCCCTTATTCTTCCCATTCTTCCTTCCGCTGCTTTTCTTTATACTTGTAGAAGGCTTTTTTCTTGGCCTCACCACTTCCCTGACCCTTGCTGAGAACCATAACAGTCTCTTGAACCTCTTCTTTTTTTACCATTTTCATGCATACCTCACATGTTTTGAGAATGGCCTCTTGGCCCTTAACACTTCACTGACCCTTGCTGAGAACCATAATCATCTCTTGAACCTGTTCTATTTGGGTACCATTTTCATGCATACCTTAGGTGCTTCAAGAATGGCCTCTTTAATTGCCCTCATCTCATTTTCAAATCACCCACGTTATCCACCCCTATTTACATATCCCTGAACAGCTTCTTCAGCCTATTGAAGTGCATCCTTCAAAAAACCAAGGGCTTCAGCTCTTGATTGCAGTTTAACAGACACGATGGTGAGATCAAACCAAATGGAGTTATGGTCACTGTTCCCCAGTGGCTCACCTACTCCCACAGCTCCTATCACCTCTGAGTTGGTGAGCACCACATCAAGAATTGTAGTCAGCCTGGTGGGTTACTCAATTAGTTGTACCAATACACAGACTGGAACCGTGTCCAACAAGGCATGACTTCTGGTGTTCCAGGCCACTGGAACATCCCAATCAATGGCAGGCAGGTTCAGATTACCCACCACCACTACTTCCCCGTTTGCTACCCCTCTTTCAAGTTCTTTCCTGAGCTCTCTGTTCCTTTCGTCTCCTAACCCTGGAGAGCTATAGAACACCCCCAAGTGCAGTTTCTTGCCTGAGGCTGCCAAAAGTTGCATCCACAATGACTGTCTCCTGATTACTACCCCTGATGCACCAACCTTCTGCCACTTCAATGCCCTCCCTGGCAAAAAGGGTCACTGCTCCTCCTCCTCAACCTCTTCCTCTATTCCTCTTGAACACTGAGTATCTTGGGACTGTCAGTATCCAGTTATTACTTTCTGAGGCCAATGTTTCCATGATGGCCACACGGTCCACATCACTGTCTGCCATCAGCTCCTGGAGCTCAGTGATTTTGTTACTTATACTCTTGGCATTAAGACAAACACCCCCTTCTATCTGACCCCTGATCCTACTTTGCTACTACCCTTCTGCTTTCCTTGTCCTCACATCCCATTGTTTTTCTTAGTCTATGCACCCTTTCCATTCCCACTCTCTAATGTTCTTCACCTAGTCCATTAAGAGCCACAGTTCTCTTTGTATCCGTTGTGCTGCTACAAGTCTCCAGATGTGGAGGTGTACTAGCTAGAATCTCCTTCTTGTTTCTTGACACCATGATTCCCTTAGACCCATCTGCCATGCACTTAGTTTAAACATCAGATATAGATGTCAAACTTCTGCCCCAGCACGCATGTCACTACTTCATCAAGTGAAATCTGTCACCCCTGAAGAGTCTCCTGTGCAAGAATTCCCCCCAATTCCTCACAAATTGGTACCCCCTTTCCTGGCACTATCCTTTAAGCCATTTGCTAAACTCCTCTGTTACATTACTCCTTATCCTACCCTGCTTCCCCTCCCTACCCCACACAGGGAGGACTTAGGAAAAGGCCAGGGAGGCTGAGTGGGCCACCAATCTGTTCCCTCAGTCTGATGAATTTCTGCATCACCATCTCCACTGACTGGTTCATAAGGTTATTTGTATCCAGGTCTATCAGCACCCCAGATCCCCTGATACCTCTTCACCACCTTCCCTATCCTGTCTAAATCCTGGACTGCCAATGCCCCAGGAAGGCTCCAGAGCAACCCCTTCCCATCCACCCCACCACCCTCTTTAACCCCTAAATATTGAGTCCCCATTCACTAAGACTCTTCTGGTAGACTTGCTCCCCTTGGTTGCCAACACTTTGTCCTGCTCTTTCCCATCAACTGACTCTGATTTCCTCCCAGCAGAGTCAGGTACCTGCTCCTCCACTAGGGGTCTGAAACAATTCACTGTCTGGATAGTGAGGGGCTAGATAACCTCCTTATGGCTACCTCTGCCCCTTCCCCACCACTCTCTCTTAATCCCCCTGGACCAGTGGGTCTCTGGGGAAGTGGGTGTGTGGGGGGTTTGGACTACAGCTGAGCTGATGATGCAGCTGAGATATTTCCACCCTCATTGCCACCAGCTGAGCATGGAGCTCTGTCAAGGTCCTGCAGATGGGGTGATGCCCCCTCCTCCAGAGCATAATCTTAGAGAAGAGCATACCACAGCAGCCACAGCTAACTTTGTCCCTTCTGAACCCCATCCCCATAAAGATCTGTGCTAAACAGACAAATAATTTAGCTCACAGTGCTTACCCAGATAGGTGTAGCTGAAGGCTAAGCTATAGCACAGAAAAAAGGAGTAAAAACTATCCCATAGTGCTCATACAGATAGGGTGAAACTGTAAGATTTAACTATTGCACAAAACAACCCTACACTACATACGGCACAGAACACAGGAATGAAATAAAACTTTACATAAGCAATAAGTATTACCTGTAGCTAATGCAGACTACTCCATTAACCTGCAGTACACACTCAGGTAGCTTACAACTAGGACCTGGTAGTAATATGCTCCCCAAACAATACTATATAGGCAATGTAATTAACAGTTCATATACAGTATTACCAGAGATGAGATGGGCAGAGCCTCTGGCTGCTTGCAGTCTCTCCTGGCTAACTCCTTGGCAGACTCCAAACAATATGCTGTGTGCTCAGTTCTTTGCATGGAGGACTACAGCATAAAGGGCTGCTAGTAGTGGTAAAGGTTAAGAGTCAGTTAGCTCCACCCTTGTGATGCCCAATTGGCTGGGGTACAATGAGCTGCAGTGGATTGAAGCCTGGTGGTCAGAAAAAACACTACGGTGATGTCTGTCTGTGGAAACTGAGATTTTGCTGGATTAAGCATCCCCTGCATGACCCTGGAACAGCAGTAGTTGGTTCCAAACTGAAGTGAGTTCTGGCCACGCTCTCCCTTTCTATTCAGCTCTACTGTAGGACCATTCAAATTTTGGCACCAAACTACAGGATTAGCTATTGCAGTGTCAGAACAATAGGCTGGAATTTCAATTACTTATTATGAGCAGTCAGCTAAGCCTTCAGCCCTGTGTCAAAAATATGTATAAAACAATGTAAGACTAGCTAAGAGTCTTACTTTTACAGTCTACTGTGTAAAACATTCTGATAATTATGAATAACGTTTCTGTCACACCCTTTTGTAATATATGAAAATACATTTTATTTTTCCCTATACAGTATAGCTAATTACTAATAACTTTTGCATAGATAAAATATTGTAAACATAGTGAAAAGCAGCATAAATATAAAGCAACAAAAGATTCAGAAAATAAAAATGACAAAACAAAACACCTGCATTAAGATTTCAAACATCTTTGTCTCATTAGTATTTCAAACCTTTTCTTGGTAACTTATTCAGATATTTTTTCTTAGACAAAAATGTTTATATATCATTACTTAGAGTCAAGCTGTTTCTATATACCCAAGTCCTATTATTTAAGAAATTATTTTCCCATGCAACATCACAATTAGAATATTATAAAAAAAATATTGAAATAATAAGCAAGACATCTGGTTAGCTGTACAGATTGGGCTTCCTTCTTAATTTCAGAATTTTTTATGGGAATTCTTAAAGTCCTTGTTTGCTCCGCTACAATCTTTGGCTAAGCTCCACATTTTTATTGGAATACTTCCTGGCCTCACTGCATAAGGATCACACAGTCTCTTTTGTTGCAAACACAGAAACATGTTGCTCCTCTTAGCAAACTCAGAAAGTCAGTCCAAAGTTTTGGCAGGGACACTGCTTTCCACTCTAAGACCCAAGCTTGAGTGATGCAGAGCTTCATAGCATCCCAGTTAGAAAGCAACTGACCAGTCACTTTTAGGAACTGGCTTTCATTACCTCTGGTCCAGAGTGACATCACTGTCAGGCTTGGTCATTATTGTACCAGTCCTGATTGGTCCTTGCAAAGGAGGTGGGATGGCTACATTTTTCTCCACCTCCTTCTGCTTTGATTCAATTTTTAGTTCAGAGTTAATTTTCCTTATAACTTTTGAATGCAGTAAGATACAGTCTTTAAACAAATATTTTCAAGCTCAGCTCATTAAAAGCAATCGTTCAATGTGTCTCTCATGTCTGTGAGACAACTATTTTCTGAGATAAGCTGATAATGACTATAACATCATTTCCCAATAAAGTCTTTTGGAAACAAAATGTTTATTCTGCTCTCCATGTCTCCAGCTTCAGAATGAGGTAGGTTTCTTCCAGAAAACTTTTCAGGAAAGTCCTCAAAAGCACTGAATTCCATTGCAAAGGGTTGTTCCTTTGTTTGTGCTTACTAGACCATGCAGAGTCTGTTTCAAAGTTGTCCACTTCAAATCCTTTAAGATGGTATTTTTCAGATGAGCACCACATTGCAAACATAAAAATTATCTCTGTGGATTTGTCATAATATCAGCTTTCATTTAAGACCAAACACAGGTATTTCAGCTTTTAGGTTTTTGACACAAAATAGATTGTCAATTAACTTGCATTATCCAGCAGTTGCACGTCTCAAACTCAGCCAGTCAATGGGTCAAGATGTTCTTTAGCCACTGTGTAAGTTTCATGCCAGTAACATGTTGTATTTTCTAGTAACAAACAATAGTTTCTTCTAATAGTAGAAACCCATCTGGATTCAATTCAATCTTTTTCCTTTTTTTCCTTGAAGTAACTGGCCATTTGGTGCCTGCAATACTGTCATAAATCATGGTATCTGGTCACTAGATATGGGGTTGATAGCCAACTTTATCAGTAAAATTCTTCCTCTGCTTTCAAACAAAGATTCCAGGATCCACAATATTGCTCTCTTAGAGGAGCACTGCACTGAACCTGAAGGTAATCTTTCCTACTAGAAGCAGTTTTTAGACACTGGTTCAAATTCTTTTATTGTTCCATCTATTCTTGCCTTTTGGTGACCTTGGTGATTGTTTCTGAATGACAGTCTGGTGTCAAGTGCCATTTTAGCATTGTATGACGTAGTTTATGTCCCTCTTCTATCACAGAGTTCTACAGTGTTTATTTATTTCAGTTGAGGATTAATATATTTGAGTCAAGGACTCATTTTCAAAGGTTACAAGTCAGTTAAATGAACAGATACAAACAACATAACACATAGCACAGCAGTGGATTACAAAATAAGGTTACAGAGGGTTGCACATACTCTTAAGTTTAACTAATACATAGGAGTCTAGGTTTCACTAGTACATAGGAGTCAAACATTGTAAGTTTCCCTAGTACATAGGAGTCTAACATTGTAAGTAACAGCACAAAGTGTGGGCATAGTAGTGTTAGAAACAGGAAAGAGGAGGAGAGGCCAAGGATTGAGTCTCTGCTGGGTAGTACAGGGGGCAAGTGGGGGTGGGGCATGGATGGCTGCCAGAGTGGTAAGCTGAGCTCACCAGTGGTGAACAGGGGTGAGAATGGGGGTGGGAAAAGCAGCCCAAGTGAGGCATTGTCAGATGTTCATGTATGTAGCTGATGGAGTGGGCGATCTGTGGGGGAGGGGGAGGTTGACAGTTTATTGTAGTGTAGACTACTCAAGGTAGGTATTTTGTGGGTAGGGGGATTTGTTGAAGAGAGTGGGGGGGAGTGCAAGGAGCAGTAGTTGGGTGGTTAGAGCCAAGGGGTGGGTAAAACATGTATGCATTGTTCCAACAATGGAAGAGCTGAGCAAGGGACATAAACTACATCATACAGTTCTAAAATGACACTTGCTATCTGAGTGTAAATTAGAAATATCCAGTAGGATAACTAAAAAGGGTATAGAGATGGAACAGTAACAACATTTGAACTAGTACTTAAAAATCAAGTTCTACAGGGAACAATTATTTGCAGTTTCAGTGCAGTTCTCCTTTAAGGGGCCTAGTTTTGGGATATCTTCCTGTTTCAAATAGAGAGTCATAGATATCTTTTTTTCAAGTTACCTTTAGGCAGGATTTTAAACTCCTTCTCAAAAACATTTTTTCTCCTTGCTCAGAGAGCTCATGTAGACAGGAATTTAAACTACTTGTTTTATGTTATACCCCAATTACCTCAATCAATGATTAGGTACTTAGAAAGAATATAAAATAGTAATTAAAATAATGCAAAATAGTAAAATTATAATAAAATATTTTTATAACTAGGATGTGTTCCCACAACAGCAGTTAGCTCTATCACTGTGATGCCCAGTTGGCTGGAGCACTGTGAGCGAGGGATGAAGCCTGGAAGTTGAAAAAATGCTCCAGTGATGTCTGTTTATAGGAAAGTTGTTTTTTTTTGCTGGATTCAAAGTTCCCCTCAAGAGCTTGGCATAGCAGTAGTTGGGTCTGAACTGATGTGAGTGCTGGCTGCACTCTCCTTTTCTCTCTGGCATTACAACAGTTCAAAAACATGATATCATGATATCATATGGTATCAAAAGTGGGAACCAGTACCAAGTCCCTGAATTGACTGGCGTGTTAGTTAGCTTTGCCCCTGTAATGCCCAATTGACTGAGACACAATGAACTGCACCAAGGTGAAGCTCAGCAGTTGAAAAAAATGCACTGGTGATGCCCATTTCTGGGAAGGGGGATTTTGCTGGATTTGGAGTGCCACTCATGACCCTGGTATGGCAGTAGTAAGGCCAAGCTCTCACTCTCAAATCCTCACTTTAGTAGCAAGGATTTCAGAGCTAGACTGTAACAGTCATGGAATGCTTATTCCACAAGAAACAAATGGTACCTCATAGAAGTGGGTCACCAGGTGGGAAGTCCAGCAGACAGTAAAGGAATCTTGCCATGTAAGATGTCAAACACTTGAATGAAATAGAAGCAGTCCATGAGCATTTTATTAGACCACATGGAGTAAGCTGGGGGGCAATTGTCTACATCCTCACATACACTGTACATATTTTAGAAGTAATGACAGGGTGTTTGGCATCAGTATTTGGTTAATAGTCAACTTGAAATATTTGGTAACCATAGGCTAATAAGTAGTGTGCCCTGAGTAACATTAGTGCCTGGTGGTCCAGTGGTAGTAATAGTGGACCATCCTGAGGTATTATGGCTATGCACTATCTATAAATGTTAGTTGCACACACATATTTATTTTCCTTGCACATCTGTAGAGCGCTGGCATTAGAGCACCGGCACATTGCAGCATCATTTTTCTGATTCATCACCCATCCCCAATGTCTGCTTCCTCAGAGTGAGAATAAATAGAAAGGGGGGTGTGGGGGGTGCAGCAGAAAGAGAGGAGGATGACATTACAGCTTGGTGCTGTAATGACCTGGCACTCAAATACCAGCACTCTAAAGTGGTGGAGCCATTTACATTATTTTATGCCATGCTGTTGTTCATTAGTAAGGATACTTGATCTTGCCTTATTTATATGTAGTGGCAGCTGCCTGGTTGCTGGAGTGCCTGACAGAGGTGGAGAGGGCCAGGCTGGTTCAGCAAGAAAAGCTACTGTGCTGTGTGTGGAGGGGTCAGGCTTGGAAGCCAACTCCTGGATAAAGCATATTGTTACCGTCATCTGAATGGCAGGCTGAGGCCTGTATGTGATAGCCAGGGAGAGAGAATGACACTCTCAGTGGTCAGACCAACAGTACAGTCAAAGCACATACTTATTTTTGTTTAATATTACCATGATTACAGTGATTTTTCCATACAGCAAATGCTATATAGTGAATATATAGTATAAGAGAATTTATAGTGTAAGTGAAAGCTAAAGTGTTAGATACCAGGGTAAGGTATTTGGGTAAAAAGGGTGACTGTGTTAACCAAGGTGGATATAGGCCTAGTTGTCACTGCACACCCTTAAGGCACCTGTAAGAAAAAGTGCAGTGACTGAGGTTCAAGGGTGGCCTAGTGCTGGTGGTCATGGTAATATTGGAGGGTTGGTGGGTACTGGTATAGCCTACAGGTTCTAGGGGTAGCAGGTGCAGACATGTGGGCAGAATGAATACAGAGATAAAATACTAGCGGGAGACCAGAGGAGCAGCAGCAGCAGGGAAGTGCTGGTTTCTTTCTGTGTAAATTTGATATTGTAATAGTACTGTGAGGGTAAAAGGTGCTGGGGAATTGCTGTTGGGTTGGAGCTGTCATGGAGTGAAATTCTGTGCTGGGGAATTGAAGCAGTGCTGTTTGGATTATTGGGGCTGTTACTGAGTGAAATTCTGTGTTGTGGGCTGAGACAGGAAACTACAGATCAGCTTGGCCTTGTGAGTGGGGTAGGGGGAAACTAGCAGGTGCCATCTTTGCTAACAGAATTACTTGGGTTGGAGCTGTTACTGAGTGAAATTCTGTGCTGGGGAATTGAAGCAGTGCTGTTTGGGCTGGCTGCCTGATAGTTTCAGGAGCCAAGGAGTCTTAGTCCCACCAACCCCAAGGCAGTCCCTACCTTTATTCATCTGGGCCCTCATGTCACTTCCTGCTAGGATACAGGTAGCAGGATTGTATAGTACAAGTAGTCATAAAACAAAAAAAGAATAAAAGCAGAAACAAGAAATAGAGGATCAGGGATAGCTGAGAGTAAACTATCTACAAATAAGTAAACCAATAGCAAATAAAGGGGAATACTAAGAGGCAGTACAAATAACAGTAGAAATGATGCAGGGAGTGGTGCAGTGCAATGCATGTGGTGCAGCAGTGTTCAGGAGTACTTTCTGGATTCTGAGGTGCTGTCCCATTTGTAGGCACCTCTTGGGGCTGGGAGTGGAGGTGGACAGACTCTGGGCTGAGCTGGCAGGAGTGCTAAAGATCTTTGTTCACACTCAGGGACCACAGTATCTCCAGCCATTGTGACAGTGGATTCCAAGGCACAGGTACGTATGGACTACAGTGGGCTTAGGGAGAACAAGGATGGTGACTCATGAGCACATTCCCCAACTAGTCTGGCTGGAGAACAAATTTGCTGTTCTCATGGAATGGGATACCCCCGAGAGGGCGCCCAAGGCTAAGATCAGGGAAGAGGTGTGGGACCACCAGAAGGCGGGCAAAGGGACAGGAGCCAGAGGTCCTCAAAAGAGGGGGAAGCTTCTCCTGGTGGGGGACTCAATTGTTAAGGAGATGGTGTTAGGAATACATAGGGATATAGAGAGGGAGGTAAAGTGTCTGCCAGGGGCCACTGCTCAGAGGGACACAATGCAAATCCACAGGATCACCAAGGCAGTGGCAAGGAGGGGGGAAGTACATGTCATTGTCCACCCCAGGACTAATGACTTGGACAAGGAAGGGGTTAATGTAGAGACAGTACAGGATGACGTCAGGGTCCTGGGTAGCCAGCTTCAGGGGGCACGAAATCAGTAATTTTCTCTGAGGTCCTACCTGTCGGGGGAAGGGGATGCAAAAAATCAACACATCAGCAAATTCGACAAATGGTTGAAGTGCTGGTGCAAGGATAAGGGCATTGGCCACATTGGGGACTGGGGATCAACCTGGGAAGATGCATGGCTATATAGGGAAAGTCTGCATCTGTCCAGGCAGGGGATGGCAGTCCTCAATGAAAAGTCTGGGTGCTTCCTTGCTGGGCACTTAAACTTGCCAGGGGGGCTATCAGAGGGAATGGAAACAATACAGTCTAGCCCCTTAGGTTGGTAATGTCAGCACTGGGAAAAGAGAGGACAAGAGTTTAGTGAATATGGATAGAAAACAGGGACAGGGTAAGGGGCACAATGAGAAACAGAGGGAGAGAGTATTAACAGATGCAGGTCAGGAACAACGGGACAAGAACAAAAATAATGGCAATGGGACCAGGAACAAGATTTGGAATACAAATGCCAGAAGTCTGGGAAATAAACTCCCTGATCTTGTGGATTTAATGGGGGAGGCTGACATAGACATAGCGGCATAACAGAGACGTGGTACACAAATAACCACTCATAACCATACCAGGATATGCCTTGTAGAGGAGAGATAGGGAAGGAAGAAAGGGGTGGCACTTTACAACAAAGAGACAATGAAGGCAACAGAAATCTATGCCAAAAATGAGGGGATAGAGGAGTTGTGGGTCACTATTGAGCCAGGTAACGGAACGTCTGTTAGAACAGGAGTGATCTACAGGCCACCGGCTCAGGGGGAGAGGCGGACAATTTAATGCTGGAGTCAATATACAACATGATGGATAAGAGGGAGGTTCTGCTTATGGGTGATTTCAACATGCCTGGCACAGACGGTCCATCCCAAGAGGGGCTTCAAACAGGACCAGGGACATTGTGGAGTCCCTACAGGGAGCAGGCCTAAGACAATTGGTACAGGAGCCCCCCCAGGGACAGGAATATCCTGGATCTAGTGCTCACCAATAGAGACAGGATCACGGATCTCCAGGTGGAGGGGGACCTGGGGTCCAGTGACCATCACATGGATTGGTTCAAGTTGGACTCAGGAATACAGGCCACACATACAAAAGCAAAAATCCTAAATTTCAAATGAGCTGACTTTGCAGAGATGAGAAGAAGGGTTAAAGAGGAGTTGGTTAAAGGGGGACAGGAGGGGCTGTGGAAGGGCAATGGGCACACATTAAGGAGTCCATTATCAGGGTAACCAATCAATGTGTGAGGGTGAAGAATAAAGGTAAGAGAAGGAGAAGGCCATTCTAGTGTTCTAAAGTGGTGGAAGGTAAAATTAGGGCCAAGACGGTAGTCTTCCAAAAATACAAGGGGACACAAGAGAATGGGGACAGAGAAGAGTACCAAAAATGTCAGAGAGAGGCAGGGGCAGCGGTGAGAACTGCTAAAGTACAGACAGAAGGAAGGCTAGCACAATCAGTGAGGAAAGGGGACAAGAAATTCTTTAGGTACATCAGTGAGAGGAGGAAGTCCAGAGGGGTTATAGTCAGACTTAAATGGGACAATGAAGAGAGGGTAAAGTCCAGAGGGGGTATTGCTAAGATCAAAGGGGATAAGGGGGAGTGTGTAGAGGAGGACCAAGAAAAAGCATCTATCCTAAATAGAAACTTCTGCTCAGTATTTACTGAGGAGAAGATAGGGCAGGGCCCACAGCTTAGCACCATGGACACAGGGGGATGGAGGCATGCACAAGTCCCTTCACAAAAGAAAGGGTCCTACAAGAGCTTGCTAAGCTCAGGGTGGACAAGGCAATAGGCCCTGATGGCATACATCCCAGGGTACTAAAGAAGCTAATGGTGGAAATAGCAGAGCCATTATCAGAACTGCTTAGTGAGTCTCTGAGCACAGGAGAGGTCCCAGAAGACTGGAGAAGGGCTCATGTGATCCCGCTCCACAAGAGCGGTAGAGGGAGGAGGCAGGAAACTACGGACCAATCAGTCTTACCTCAGTAGTGGGCAAGATTATGGAGGCACTCCTTAAGGAAAGTATAGTGCAACACCTGGAATCCATAGAAGTACAGGATCCAAGACAACATGGGTTTACAACAGGAAAGTCTTGTCAAACTAATCTCATAGATTTCATTGACTGGGTAACCAGAGTGGTGGACCATGGGGGGTGCAGCTGATGTTGCCTACCTTGACCTCAGCAAAGCTTTTGATACTGTTCCACATAGAATATTGATTAATAAGCTGGGTAGGCTTGGGGTGGGTCAGAAGTTGGTCAACTGAGTGGCAAACTGGTTGGCAGCCAGAAAACAGAGAGTGGTGGTAAATGGTATACAGTCAGATGAGATGCAAGTCACAAGTGGGGTACCTCAGGGATCAGTCTTGGGGCCAGTCCTCTTCAATATTTTCATCAGTGATATTGCAGATGGACTGGACGGTAAGGTTTGTCTGTTTGCAGATGACACCAAGATCTGCAACAAAGTAGATGATCCAGATGGTGTGGGCAGAATGAGAAGAGATCTGGATAAACTGGCAAAATGGTCTGAAGAATGGCAACTGGGTTTAACACAAAGAAGTGCAAGATCATGCACATAGTTAAGAGAAACACTGAAGCCACCTATAGGTTGGGAGGGAAGTTGCTGGCAATCACAAGGGAAGAAAGAGACTTGGGCATCATCATCACAGATGACCTGAAATCATCCAAGAAGACCACTAAAGCAGTAGGTAAGGCTAGAGGGATGTTGGGGTGTATTAGTAGGGGTATCACAAGTTGTAAGACAGAGGTAATAATCCGTCTTTATAAGACACTGGTTAGGCCCCATTTGGAGTGCTGCGTGCAGTCCTGGAGGCCGCACCTGCACAAGGACATTAACAAAGTGGAGACAGTCCCGAGAAGGTCAACCAAAATGGTGCAGGGACTACATCAGAAAACATATGAGGACAGATTAACTGAGCTCATTATGTATACCCCAGAGCAAAGGAGGGAGAGAGGTGATATAATTGAAACATTCAAACATCTTAAGGGCATTAACAAGATGAAAGAGTCTAACATGTTTCAATATAACAAAAATAGCAGGACAAAAAGACACAGCTTGAGATTAGAGGGAGGCTGATTAAGGGGTAATGCGAGGAAGTTCTTTTTTACAGAAAGGGTGGTGGATGCATGGAACAACCTAACTCATGAAGTGATGGATATGAATACAGTGCAGGGCTTCAAACAGGCATGGGATAGGCATAAGGGAGCAATACAGATGAGTATGAATAGATAGGCCATTGACAGAGTAAAGGCCTATGGCACATTCATAAGGTGGAAAAAAATGGGCAGACTAGATGGGCCTTGCGGTCCTTATCTGCTGTTAACTTGTATGTTTCTATGTAGAACGGGACCTGGAGAAAGCCACAGTCCTTAACAGGTACTTCTGCTCGGTCTTTACTACAGAGCGAGCGGGGCAGAGACCACAACTGCAAAACAGATGTGCAATGGGGAAGAACTGAGCTTCACAACATTTACAGAACAGAGGGTCCTAATGGAACTTACAAAACTAAAGGTGGAAAAGGCAATGGGACCATACGGAGTACATACAAGGATCCTAAAGAAACTGAGGATGGAGCTGGCAGCACTTTTGGCAGCTCTGTTCAGTCAGTCGCTGAACACGGGGGTGGTCCCGAAGGACTGGAGAAGAGCAAATGTGGTCCCTCTTCCCAAGAGTGGTAGCAAGGAGAATGCAGGGAACTACAGGCCAGTGAGCATCACCTGAATAGTGGGGAAGATCATGGAGACACTGCTTAAGGAATGTATTGTGGATCACCTGAAATCCATTGGAATGCAGGATCCAAGACAGCATGGGTTCAAGGTGGGAAAGTCCTGTCAAACAAATCTGATAGATTTCTTTGGGTGACCAAGGTGGTGGACCAGCGAAGGATAGTGGACATTGCTTACCTTGATTTCAGCAAGGCCTTCAACACAGTCCTGCATAGAAGGCTGGTAAACAAGCTGAGGAGTCTGGGGGTGATACCCAGGGTGGTGAACTGGGCCAGAAATTGGTTCATGGACAGAAGGCAGAGGGTGGTGGTAAATGGCACACAGTCAGAAGAAATGGGAGTCACCAGTGGGGTGCCACAGGGGTCAGTCCTGGGACCAGTCCTCTTCAATGTCTTCATAGCAGACATAGCAGAAGGGCTAGAGGGAAAAGTTTGCCTGTTTGTATATAACACCAAGATCTGCAACAGATTAGACACTCCAGGAGGCGTAGAGAGAATGAAAAGACACCTGCGAACGTTGGAGCAATGGTCTGAGGTATGGCAGTTAAGGTTTAATGTTAAGAAGTGCAAGATCATGCACATGGGGAATAGAAACCTTGGGGGGAGCTACATGTTGGGGATGAGCTGTTGACGATCACCAGAGAAGAGAGGAATTTAGGGATCATTATATCAGATGACCTGAAATCCACCAAACAGACTGCCAAAGCAGTTGGGAGGGCTAGAGGGATGTTACAGTGTATAGGAAGGGGTATTATAAGCCATAGGAGGGAAGTGGTGATCCCACTATACAAGACACTGGTTAGGCTTCACCTAGAGTACTGTGTACAGTTCTGGAGGCCACACCTGCATAAGGATATTGACAGGGTGTAAACAATGCAGAGGAGGGCAACTACGATGGTGCAGGGTCTGCATGACAAGGCATTTGGGAATAGACTTAGGGACCTCAATATGTACACATTGGAACAGAGATGGAAGGGGGGGACATGACTGAGACTTTCAAATATCTTAAGGGCATAAATAAAGTGGGAGGGGATAGCATCTTCCAATATAAAATGTACAGTAGAATTAGAGGGCATGACATGAAATTGGAGGGGGGGGGTTGCATAAGGGGTAACATGAGAAAGCTCTGTTTTACAGAGAGGGTGGTGGATGCATGGAATGCCCTGCCTCAGGAGGTGGTGGGAGCAAGTACAGTGGAGGGATTCAAGAGGGCATGGGATAGGCACAAAAGAATCATACATATGAGGGGGGCATAACTGAGGCCGATGATCCAGTAGAGGAAGCGGGAGTAAATTGGTAAATTGGGCAGACTGGATGGGCCTTGCGGTCCTTTCTGCTGTCAACTTCTATTTTCTATGTTCAATGTACAAATGCATAGAGTTAAAGTTACAGTCAATTTAAGAGGTTATTTGCAAATGTGTGGTTCCCATTTTTATTTTTTGCAATCTGTATCTGTCATGCTGGCAGAACAGTGCAGCAACGTTACCTTTCTTTCACTTGAAAACTGTGTCTGGTCATTCTTTGAAGGTATTCAAGTCTCATAGTTCCTGTTATCTCTAGCGTCAGTCCAGTACAATGCCTTTTGTTCCACACAGGTTCCCATGACTATCTAGTTGCTAAGTAAAGTGTGCATATGTGCCACCTGGTGGTGACTGGAAATAGAAGCAAAAAGAACCTGCAGTGACATATTAGTTGGGGGGTGAGGACATAGCATGCACCAAGCAGGAAAGGGACCTTGGGGTTATCATCCCTGATGACTTCAAGGTAGGGAAACAGTGTGACAAGGCAGCAGGTAAAGCAAATAGGATGCTGGAATGCATAGGCAGGGGCATCACCAGCAGCAAAAGGGAGGTCATACTTCCACTGTAGAAGAAACTAGTGAGGCCCCACTTGGAGTAGAGAGTACAGTTCTGTAGACCTTACCTATGTAAGGACATAGACAGGGTAGAGAAGGTTCAGAGGAGAGCAACAAAGATGTTACAGGGAAGGCATCACAAGTACTATGAGGACAGGCTGAAGGACTTGAATATGTACGCCCTGGAGAAGAGGAGAGGAAGGAGGGAGAGAGGGGATATGATGGAGACATACAAGTACCTTACAGGGAGGAACAGGGTTCAGGAATACACTATTTTCTAGTGAAAAAAATGTTCCTGGACTAAAGGGCATGAGATGAAGTTGGAGGGAGGGCTATTCAGAGGAAACGTGAGGAAGAATGTAGACACGTGGAACACCCTGCCAGAGGAAGTGGTGGGGGCTGATTCAATCACAGGATTTAAGAATGCATGGGATAGACACAAGGGAATTCTGGAGGTCAGGGGTAAGGGGCAACAGACTTCTAGAAAAACATAAGGGGAACTTACAGGCTCAAATGGGCAGACTGGGTGGGCCATAGGCCCTTATCTCTTGACAGTGTCTATGTATCTATGTAACAACTAGCAAACATTACATATGATGACCTCGTCAGTTGTTCACAAGATAGGAGGGGCAAGGCAAAGGGAGGTAGGAAGTTTGTTTCAAACTGCCAGAAGCCAGAATGAGAAGGCAGATTTGCAGGAGGAAGTCCAGCACGAAGGAAGAGAGAGGCTATGAGAATCAAAGGAATGGAGGATGTAGTTGGCAGGAGATAGAGGGAATAGGAGATGGCTTAGCCAGGGAGGAAGAGAGAGGAGAACCAGAATTTGGACAGAATGGGAATACAATGAGACAGATGATGGGAGTCCAAAAACAGCATGGAGAGGGACTGGCAGAGGAGCAAGTGATAAGTGAGTGGAGAGAGTTCACAGCAAAGTGGCAGAAAGAGTGGAAAAGAAGATCCAGTCTAGCCAGGTGGATTTTGAGAGCAGCTCTGTAGACCACATCTGTGTAGTTAAACACCAGCAAGACAATTTTAAGAACACTCTCACGTTGAACTGGGGCTCAGAGGCAATCCTTGTTGTGGTATAAGGCCCCAAGTTTGAGAGGTAAATTCTTGTAGATGTCATAAGTTTGCTGAGAGAAGCTGAAGTTCCAATGAAGCAACATGTCAAGGTACTTAAGGGATGAGACATCCTCCAGTGGGAAGCCAGAGAGGGTGGTCAAAGAAGGGTATGAGGGTAGCCTAGCTAGCTTTTCTCTACTACTAAAAGATATGGAGACAGTCTTCGTAGCATTAAGCAGAAACTACTTGGAGGAGACCCAGTGCTGGACATTATTAAAGTTCTATTGAAGACGTGGTTCATTCTTCAAGGCAGAAAGGCCAGTGGCATAGAGGACTTTTTACATTGGCTACATGTATGTGTTGGCATTGACACAGATGGAAGGGAGGTTGTCTACAAAAAGAGCAAAAAGAATGGGACCAAGAATGGAACCCCTTGTGGAACCCTAAATCTGGATAGTGGGGTGAGGGGGGCAGAGCCCTCTACCTGAACTGACTGGTAATGGGCAAAGAGATAGGAGTGGAACTAATTCACTGCTGGGGCAGAAAGACCAGAAAGCCTCAACTTATCCAACAGGAGTAGGCTGTCAACAGAATCAAAGGCGTTGGCAAGGTCAGTAAAGATGGCTGCGGTTATAAGACCTGGTCAAATCCTATGAAGATGGCATCAGTGACTCTGAGTAGGGAGGAAACAGGAGATTGGTGTTACTACAAGTCAGACTGGAACAGAGAGAGAAAACCAGAGGAATCCAGGAAGGAAGAGAGCTGGAAAAAGATGAAGCATTCCTGTAGTTTATCCAGGGTAGGAAGAAGAGCGACAGAGTGGTAGTTCCCAGGGGTGGCTGGTTCACCACCTTCATGAAAAAAGAGAGGACCTTGGACTGCTTTCAGAGTCAAAGAACTGCACAAAGAGTAAAAGAATAGTTGAGGAGAGTAGCGATAGGAACAGCAATAGTAGGGGCACATTGAACAAGCAGTTTAGGGTCAAGACTATCAGGACTATAAGGACTATGACCTTTTGAGGGGTTTGTTCATTTATTTATGATTTCAAATATTCTACCAGGAAGACATACTGAATTGATAACAGCTCATTTCCAGAAGTGTTTTGAGTGAGGCAGAAGGGGCGAGTCGGAGGGGGGGCTTACAATTCTGCAGTTTACACAGTTTACATAACTGTGAAATGTAATTTTAAAATTTCCAGAAGTTGGGAGACTTATAACTGTCACCTTTAAAGATATAGGGCCCGATTCACAAAGCTTACAGTATGGCACAAAGGCCTGGGCTAAAGGAATGGTGAAACTGCACCTTGCGCTGAAAAGATACACCAGAAAGCGATTCACAAAGGCAGCCTGCATCAAGTAGGGCTGCAAATAGACCTGCGCACCCCTGCACCTAAATATGGTCTCGCGTTCTGGTGCTAGGGGGCATGTGGCAGACACAAGCTGCCACAACCCCCTAAATGCAATTGACAGAACTCTTCCAGAAGACAACTTTCTAAGTACCCTTAGACCAGCCAGGGCTGGTCTAAAGGTACTCAGAACACAATCCTCTGGAGAAGTGTAGCCCATTGGGGCACTGTGCTATGGTCACCCAGCACACACAGCTAGTCTCATTATGCCCGTTACCCCCTTGACATTACTATTCTACCCTGGTGGTCTAGCAGTCCTTCCCCCTTGCCCCAATATGCCAGCTATGTTGTTCAGAAATACAGACAACCCACCCTTCGCCCCGATATGCCTAGTATTGTGCATTTAGCATAATGTAACCTGGTGGTCTAGTGGTCACGCGCCCACGCCCCCCCCAACTCTGGGACGTCGTGTCCACTCAGCTTCCCTAACCCGTACCCTGAGCTGGCACTGGCACACCCCTCCGCACACTACCGCGAACAGCGCTGAATGAACTGTCACTAAGCGCTAATATTATAATACAGTAAACGCTCATAAATGGACCTTAATCTTGGGGTCCTAAGCTGTCCATGCTGCCTGATAGAAATCAGCAAAAAGCAGGTGAAACACTGCAGGAATTGTGCCCCACTTCCTGGGGCCATAATATTAGCCAGAAAGGGACTGATGCATACAATTAAATGTATATAAAAAAGGAATCTTTTCTTCTTAAACTGTCTATGCCAGAGCAGGGTGAAGGACATCTGAAAGGGAAAGTAAAAGGGAGCTATATGCCCCTGGTTGGCATCCTGCCCCTTCCCCCCACCCCACCAAGCTTCACAAGGGAGTGAATGTAAATGCCATTCACTTAGTAGGCCGCCAGAATGCTGAGCCTCACAAATGGAAAAGGGACTGCAGTTACTCAAAACAAGACAGACACACTCAGCCCAGAACAGAGGAGCGCTACTGTCCTGGGCCTGAGTGGTGGTTTGTCTATCCTGATTGTTCATATAAAATGCAAAGGCAGCAGGAAAGCTGATGTAAAATTGTTCCTTTAAATTTCCTGTATAGCTCTCTATGTATAAATATGTATAGCACTGCTTAGCTGTAAGTAAAGATGCAGAATGTATTACAAAAAGGATTTATTGACTGCAAAACCTGAAGAAATGAAAAGAAATAGATAATTCAAACATGGTGTCTCTCAAACTTATCTGCACCAAGCAAATTCAACTTGCATAAAGGCTGAATGATCCTTTACTCACCTCTTGTGTATTATGCAGTTCAGAAAGATATGCACATAGGCGGAGCCATAATACAATTGCATGCTCTAATTAGGGTACTTAAGGTCTTGCTTAATTTCAAAATATCTTTACTAAAATGTCAGTCCTATGAGCATAAAGTATGTACTTACTTAAAATGTATAGCTGTTGACACAGAAAGGAAAAAAAATATGCTTGAATAAATAGAAGCCTAATTGTTTTAAAGTGAAGTAATAATCATGTGACAAGTCCATCATGTGACCCTTGGGAGGAATATAAAATGGGAGTGTTTTTTAGTTGGAAGTGAAGAGCTAAGCTGAGAGGTGCTGAGAGTTATGCTCTGACTAGAGAGAAGGACCAAAACTTTTTGAAATAACAGATGAAGAGGCCTTGAAACCCTGAAAAGGCTTTATTCTTCAATGAGCTAAGGCTATCTGTTAGAAGCAGTCCTAATACTCTAAAAGTCTGCCTGCCAGTTAAAGAAAGTTCCTTAATGAAAGACTGTCACATGGTTAAAACAGCCTCGATCATCCAGAAATAAATTGAACTGTGGCTTGAACTGTTCATGTTTTCAATAGATGCAGTAAACATACGCCGTGCCAAAGGTGGTTAACCTGACTTTTGTGCCTGTCTGACTCTCTGTGACCCATGCCCCCATGACAATGAGCACACAGGAAAAATGTAAAGCTAGGGTATAACAAATAAGCAACATCTATCCACTGAAGATACAGTTCTTTGCCTTTTTATGTCATGTGGTAACAAGGAGCATGGTTTGTGAGAATGCTTTTACATAGCTGACCTGAACTGTTCTGGTCAAGGCTGCCTACCTATGCTGTCAGGTCATGAATTCCAACTAAATGCCTTTTCATCCACTATTTGCTTTGTTTTGGAGATATGGAAGACTTCACTGGTCTGTGACCTCAGTCAGTCTATAGAATTGGTTCTGAAGAGCAGACAACTCAGGTAGCTGTGGAATTCATGTTCTGTACATTTATATATACACATTGACCAGTGCAACTCACTTTCTTCCTCAAAAGATAGGAGTCAAGTAACTAATGTAAGTCACTGTGGTTCATTGTGTGACAAACATCTATCATAAACCTGTATGCTTGGTTGAAGATGACAGTTAATTTGTGCAAAATTCTTTGGCATGCCATTGTATAGAACTCATAAGTTTATGTCAGGACCCATACATCATGATTTTTTTTATTTTGATTGACTTAAGGATTGGTTTGTTCAGAGAAAACCAAGATGCAACCCTATTGAAGTCAAGTTACAATTTATAGTTGAACTTGGGCAGAGATAAGAGACTTGCACAAGACTCTGTTATCAGAATACATGTAGACCATTAGAGAGGGTGCAGTGCTGGACCAGATACTAACAGGAACAGCATTATCATAGTTTCATAGTTTCATAGTTAAATACGTGTTCAGTAGGTATTTCTACCTTTTACGAACACGCCATCCTTCATGGATAGAAACAGAATTTAAGGTCTCCTTTTTCTTTGTCAGTATTTGATTTGAACATAGTTATAGTTTCGCTGTTGACTACACTGGATGGTAAGTTATTCCAGAGATTAACAATCCTTGGAGAGAACCAATTATTTCTTTTTACAGTATTATTGAGGGTTCCTTTAAGTTTTTGTGTATGAGATCTGGTATTTTTGTTACTTATATTTCTATCTAAACTGATAGTTTCAAACATTAAGTCGTTATGGAAGGCTTTATAGGTTAGACATAAATCACCACGGAGTCGCCTATAGTTAAGAAATAGAGATTTAAATCTTTTAATCTACTTTAATAATCTAAATTTTGCAATCCATTTATTTTCTTAGTTGTTTTTCTTTGAATATTTTCTATAATTTTTGTTTTTAATTAAGTAAGGTGATACTACTGAACTGCAGTATTCTAGATGGGGTCTTACTAAGCTTGAGTACAAAGGCAGTATAACTTTGGCCTCCCTGCTTTTAATATTTCTAAAAATGCAGTTTAGAATTCTGTTTCCTTTTTTGGCAGCTGAAATTGTATGTTTGTTAAAACTAAAGTCATTGGAAATTATAACTCCTAAGTCTTTTTCATAAGTAATTTGCTCCAAGTAAGTCTTTTTGATCTTGTAAGGATAACAAGGATTATTTTTCCCCAAGTGCATCACCTTGCATTTGGTCTCATTAAATAAAATACTTTTTTCTATGGACCAATCTACTAGATGGTCCAGGTTTTTTTGCATTTCATTATTATCGTTTTGATCTTTTATTATACAACCTATTTTGCAGTCGTCAGCAAACTTTGCTAACCAGCAGGAATTATTAAGAGGACACATTGTAGAGATCAGAATGTTAAACAAGGTTGGGCCCAAACAGACCCTTGGGGAACTCCACTTGTGACCTGGCCTGGATTAGATAAATAACCCTTAACAGACACTTGTTGGGTTCTATTTAGTAACCAAGCTTGAATCCAGCCTATAATTTTAGAATCTAGTTTTAATTTGACTAATTCAGATATTAATATCCCATGTGAGACCGAATCAAAAGCTTTGGAAAAGTCCAAAAAAATTACATCCACTGAGAATCCCTTATCCAATGCATTACTCACTGGTTCCAAAAAGTACAGTAAATTTGTTTGGCATGATCTGTTCTTTGTAAATCCATGTTGATGAATGTCCAATATGTTATTTTCATCAAGATGATCAGTAATTCTACCCTTAAGTACTCTTTCTAGAAGTTTGCACATAACATCAGTTAAACTAATAGGTCTGTAATTTTGCTCAAGGTGTTTATTGCCATTTTTAAAAATAGGAATAACTATAGCTTTATTCCAATTTGTTACTGTTTTTTCTGTGTAGACTGACAAGTTAAATAACAAGGTTAATGGCCCAATTAGTTGATCTTTTAAATTTTTGATAAATAGTGGAGGGATACCATTGGGACCCGGGGAACTGCTATTTTTTAGTTTATCAATAGCTTCCTTAACTTCATCTTCTGTTATATATGGAAAAGATGATGTTATAGTATGCTCCATTACTGGATTAGATGTATTTTTTTTGAAAAATGTTTACAAAGTAATCGTTCATTTTATTTGCTATTTCAACTTCATTAGTAATTAGTTGTTGGGATGCCTGTAATGGTCCTATGGTAGGACTGTATTTTTTTTTAAAGAACCAATATAGTTGTAAAAGGTTTTTTTGTTGTCTTTGACATTAACAGCTAATTTTAATTCTAGATGTGTTTTTTTTCTTTTATAATCGTTTTTACTTTTGTTTGATATTAGCTTGTATTTATTCCAATTTTCACTTTTTTTTTGTTTTTATATTTCTTGTATAAACGGTGTTTCTTAGCTAAAATTTTCTTTATTTTATAATTCCACCATAAGGGGGCTCTTTTGTTTTTTGATATATTTCTTTCTACTGGGGACCCAAAGTTTTATACAAGTGTTTATTTTTAACATAAATTTGTTGTAAACTAAGTTGATATCCTTATCTTTCAGGTCATAAGCCCAGTTCCATTTAGATAAGTCTTGCTTGATTTTGTTATAGTTTGCATTAATAAAATCTTTTACAGTAGTACAGCCAGATGTTGTTGTTGAATGAGGTAGATTCATTATTATATGGACCATGTTATGGTCACTGTTAACTAATGGTTGATCTATTGTGACTTTTTCTTCTGTATTGTCAATATTGGAAAATATCAGATCCAGAATGTTATTACCTCTAGTAGGAGAATTTACTAATTGCCTCATGTTGTTGATGCACATTAGATCTAAAAAATGAGTTTTCCAAAATGGTATTTGCTTTTAAATGTATCCAATCAATATTGGGAAGGTTAAAGTCACCCATTAATAAACAGTTTTGATCTAATATATTGTTTTCAATATTGTTTATGAATTCTAAGTTTTCTTTTGAGTTGAGAGTTGGTGCCCTATAACCCTAAGCGTACCAAGACAGTATGTTCATGTGTAAGATTGAGTTTGGTCCATATTATTTCACTTAATGTAGTTTCATTGTATTTAGTTGCACTATAGCTTTTGAATCTATTATGTATATATAGTGCAACACCTCCACCTCTGGTGTTAGTATGATTTTTCTCATATTTTGTGTATCCCCTTATTTCAGTTCCCCAGTCCTCATTTCTAAACCAAGTCTCCGTCACTGCACATATGTCGATTTTTTTTGCATGAATATAATCTTCTAGCTCATCGATTTTATTTAAGAGACTTCTTGCATTCACAGAGTAGTATGTTAAATTCAGTATTATTAAATTGAGAGTTTTTACAAACTTTTGTGATATTTTTAGTTAGATAGTTTTTAGGCTGGTGGGGTCTACTAGTATTTAGAGTTTCCAAATTCTTTGGACACTCCCCCTCATGGCTTAGTTTAAAATTTTTTCTATGTGGACCTGCATATGTTTTCCCAATAAGTTGTTCCCTCTTCTGCTAAGGTGTAGACCGTCATATGCAAATTGTTCTTCCCTCCTAGTAAACTCCTCCCAGTGTGTGATACATCCAAGTTCCTGTTTTAGACACCAATTTCTAAGCCAGTTATTGATGGTCTTTATTTTATTTTGCAGGTATTCTGAGGCTTTGGGTATTGAGAGAATTTCTGAAAAGGTTATACCTCAATTTAGTTCAGTTAATTTATTTGTCATTGATACATAATCTTGTTTGATTTTGTGTATTGAGTCTCTAAATATATTGTTGGCTCCTGCATGGATTATAACATTTGAGTTATGGGATTTGGGTATGATGTCCTCTAACATTCTGGTAATGTCTCCTATTTTTGCACCTCTAAAAGAAGACACTGTTCTATTTTCTTTGTCAGGATTGCAAATTTGATGGTCTAGGAATGTCACCAAGGAGTCACCCAATATAAAAAGTTGGGTGGGTGGAGAACATGTGGCTTCGATTGTTTGAGTTTGATTTATATTAATTTCAGGATTTATTTGTTCTTGAGTTTGAATCTCCATATTACTATTGGGAGACATTTCTAAAGTCCTATCATGTAGACAAGTCTCTATGTCATTATCTAAATTTAACATTGAGTATTGATTTGATAATGGTAGTTCGAAGGCTTTTGCCCTTCTACCCTTTTTTGCAGCTCTTGTATTATTTACAGTTACCCAGTCGTCATCTAAGACAGGATTTTTGCTTTCTCTAGTTCTTTTTCTATTGGTTACTGGGAGGTCAGTTAATAGCCTAGTGTTTGTATTTTGAGAATGTAGGTCTACCCTAACTGAGGTTGTATTTGTCCGAAAGTTTATTAAATCATCTGTTGTAGTTTCTGCCAGGTTTACACTATTTTCTATTGGCGCTTTGATTATTTGATCATTATTTTGTTGAAATCTATTCACCATACTTTTTTGACTTGATTCCAGTTTTTGAAGTCTTTCTGACCCCCCAAATGCAAGTATTTCTAGCTGAAGTTCTTCATTAATTATACATTTTATACATTTATTGCTTGATTTTGGATCCAGAAATTCTGTGGTAAATGAATACATGGAACATATAGGACATTTAATACCAATTTCCCGCTCTCAGATTTAATGAAGTCTGCCATAGTAGGTCGCTAAAGTTATTTTTAGACTGGTACAACTACTGTTTACTCAGTTTGTTGTCTGGATTGTTCAAGTCCACTCTCCCCTTGCTTTACTCAAACCACGGCGCGAAGGCGCGTGTCTTTTGTCTGCTGCCTTGCATCGCATTTAGCTCGCTCTTCCCTGCTCATTATGTTGTAAATATATGGGGTATAATGACCCGGAAGTAGTTCGTGAGGGTCACAAATGTTTTGAGCAAAAAGCTCACAATTTAAAGTGCAAACTGAGTAATAAACAGTTTCTTTGTCCCCCAGAAGGTGTTTAGCCAGACAGAATGAAATAAAAAATAGTAAAAATGAGTCTGTAGTTCTCTGTGGGAGTTTGAGAACTACAGTCTCCTCTTCCTGCTTCCTGTGCAGGGCTCCAAGAATCACACAGTTAAAACAAGAATTAAACAGTAGGCTTTTGCATTTAGTAAAACAAATGACAGAGTAATACACAGAAAATGGCTTATATCAGGAAATTTTGTAGCAGAGTATCTAATTTTGCAGCCGCCCTTGTAAGCTCTCTTTTAAGGAGAGTATATGACCCGGAAGTGGTTCATGAGGGTCACGAATGTTTTGAGCGAAAAAGCTCACAATTTAAAGTGCAAATTGAGTAATAAACAGTTTCTTTGTCCCCGAGAAGGTGTTTAGCCAGACGGAATGAAATAAAAAATAGTAAAAATGAGTCTGTAGTTCTCGGTGGGAGTTTGAGAACTACAGTCTCCTCTTCCTGCTTCCTGTGCAGGGCTCCAAGAATGACACAGTTAAAACAAGAATTAAACAGTAGGCTTTTGCATTTAGTAAAACAAATGACTGAGTAATACACAGAAAATGTTTTATATTAGGAAATTTTGCAGCAGAGTATCTAATTTTGCAGCCACCCTTGTAAGCTCTCTTTTAAGGAGAGTATATGACCCGGAAGTGGTTCATGAGGGTCACGAATGTTTTGAGCGAAAAAGCTCACAATTTAAAGTGCAAACTGAGTAATAAATAGTTTCTTTGTCCCCCAGAAGGTGTTTAGCCAGACGGAATGAAATAAAAAATAGTAAAAATGAGTCTGTAGTTCTCGGTGGGAGTTTGAGAACTACAGTCTCCTCTTCCTGCTTCCTGTGCAGGGCTCCAAGAATCACACAGTTAAAACAAGAATTAAACAGTAGGCTTTTGCATTTAGTAAAACAAATGACTGAGTAATACACAGAAAATGGTTTATATCAGGAAATTTTTCAGCAGAGTATCTAATTTTGCAGCTGCCCTTGTAAGCTCTCTTTTAAGGAGAGTATATGACCCGGAAGTGGTTCGTGAGGGTCACGAATGTTTTGAGTGAAAAAGCTCACAATTTAAAGTGCAAACTGAGTAATAAACAGTTTCTTTGTCCCCCAGAAGGTGTTTAGCCAGACAGAATGAAATAAAAAATAGTAAAAATGAGTCTGTAGTTCTCGGTGGGAGTTTGAGAACTACAGTCTCCTCTTCCTGCTTCCTGTGCAGGGCTCCAAGAATCACACAGTTAAAACAAGAATTAAACAGTAGGCTTTTGCATTTAGTAAAACAAATGACTGAGTAATACACAGAAAATAGTTTATATCAGGAAATTTTGCAGCAGAGCATCTAATTTAGACAGGCCACTGTAAGGAAATCTCTGGGGAACAGTGACCATCAGACAGTGTGGGTCCACATCAGTACAAGAATAGAGAAGGACCCCACAAGGATGAGGATGTACTTCAGAGGTGGGGACTTCCAAGCCACCAGGGGGCTGCTCATGGACAACCTGGGAGAGCTGAGCCTGAAGGAGGGGTGGAACAGAAGTGAGGCATGATCATCAAAGGGATGTTCAAGTACCTACAGGCCACAAAGATACAATGACACCAGTGGGATAAGGAAGGGCTGGAGGTACTATGGGTCAGCTTACAGACAGGGTCCAGGGCCTTTATCCAAATGGGATGGTGTATAGACCACCAACACAGGCGGAGGAGTTGGAAATGGTTTTGGGGGAGGTGACTGGCAGAATGGCAAGAAAATGGAAGGTACTGATTATGGGGGAATTTAATCTGCTGGAAGTAGATAGGAATATTTTGGCCACAGCTACAAGAAGAAGGGCCATATTTGACTCCTTATGGGGGTATTTCTCAGGCAGATGGTTAAGGAACCCACTAGAGATGGGGCAGTGCTGAACCTGGTATTTATGAACTAGTACAGCATTGCAGAATTCACAGTGGGCAGCCTCCTGAGTACAAGCGATCACCGTACTGTGTGGTTTGGCACATGGATTGGACAAGAGAAAACTCACACTAAGATGAAGGTCCTGGACTTTAGGAGGACATATTTTAAAGAAATGAGGGACTGCCTCAGTAAATATCTTGAAGTATTGTGATGGCCGGGGGTAGAGAGGAGACCCAATTTGAAAAGATCTAGGTGGGAATAGCTAAGTCAACATCATGCTGTTTGATGGACAGGAAGTAAGCAAGGGGACGAGGAAGAGGCTGCTATGGTTCACAAAAGAAGTGGCTAAGGTGGTAAAGGAGTCAAAAACAGCTTTTAAGAAGCAGAAGGAGAACCAGACAGAGAGGGACAGGGATGTATATCTGGAAAAACAAAGGGAGATAGGACATAGAGAGAGGACAGAGAAGGCAGAAACCGAGGGGAGGATCTCCAAGGAGGTCAAAAAATGGTATACAACTTTGTTTAGGTACCTGAGTGAAAAGAGGAAAACGGGGTGGGATAGTGAGAATGGGGGAAGGGGGTGAACTGTGCAGAAGATCAGGAAAAAGCTAAAATTTTAAAGGAGGTCTTCTGCTCGGTCTTCACAGTAGTGGAATGGGATGCACCAACATGTGTCAGCAGGCACTGGAGGAGGCGGGAGTGGACACAAGTCCCTTTCAGAGGACAGAGTCCAAAAGGGATTGGAAGCCCTAAAGAAGAAAAAGGCAATATTGCCAAACAGGATTCACCCAAGAGTTCTCAAAGAACTGACCATGGTGCTAGCCACCCTTCTGGCAACACTATTCAATGTCTCATTGGAGACTTGGGTAGAGGACTGGAGGAGGGCTAACATGGTCCCTCTGCACAAGAGAGACAGCAGGGAAAAGGCTAAAAAACTACAGGCCAGTCAATTTCACATCACTGGTGGGGAAATTAATGGAGAACCTGCTGAAGGAGAAGCCCTCTGATGTAGTACCTGGAGGAAAATTGGTTGCAGGACCACTGGCAGTATGGTTTCTCAAGGAGGTCATGTCAAACAAATCTCATAGATTTCCTTGACTGACTGACTATGGAAGTGGATCTGGGGAGGGCAATGGATGTGGCCTATCTGGACTTCAGTAAGGCCTTTGATACTGTGCCACACAGGAGTTTAGTAAAGAAACTAAACAGCCTTGGGTTTGGGGAGAAAGTGGTAATCTGGGTATCCAATTGGTTGAAGGATAGGAGGCAAAGAATGGTGGTAAACAGCAGCCATTTGTGGGATGGGAGAGTGACCAGCAGGATGCCACAGGGATCACTACTAGAACAGGCCCTCTTCAATGTCTTCTTAAGTGACATTGCCAAGGGACTGGAGGAGAAGGTATGTCTCTTTGCAGATGACACAAAAATCTGCAGCAGGGTAGACACTCAAAAAGGGGCGGAAAGAATGCAAATAAATCTGGGGAAACTAGAAGAGTTGCCTAGGGTGTGGCAGCTTGGTTTCAATACCAAAAAGTGGGAAGGCATGCACCTGGGGTGGGGAAACCCAAGAGCTGTGTACAAGATGGGGAGGGGGGGTACTTACAGTCACCAAGCAAGAAAGGGGCCTTGGGGTAATCATATCAAATGATCTCATCATGGCAAAGCAGCGTGGCAAAGCAGTAGAAAAGGCTAGTAGGATGCTGGGGTGCACAGGGAGGGTGATTTCTAGCAGGAGAAGGGAGATGGTATTGACACTGTGTCGCTCACTAGTGAGACCCATCTTACAGTACTGTGTCCATTACTGGAGGCAGCACTTCTACAAGGACATTGACAAGGTAGAAGTGGTCCAGAGGAGGGCTACCAAAATAGTGTGGGGGTTTCAGGGGTAGCCATCTGAGGAGAGGCTCTGGGATCTCAACATGTACTCCCAGGAGGACAGGAGAGTGACAAGGCGCATGATTGAGATCTGTAAGTGTCTCACAGGGGGTGAACAAGGTGCAGGTGGGGCATCTCTTTCAGAGGAGGAAAAGCACCAGATCACAGGGGCAGGCAATGAAGCTGGGGGAGGTAAGAGGGATGTGAGGAAACACTTCTTCACAGAAAGGGTGGCAGACATCTGTAACAGCCTGCTAGAAAAGGTGATGGGGTGAAAACAGTGGGGAGCCTCAAGCATGGGTGGGATAAGCACATATTAAGTAGAGGAAAGGGGGGCAGGAGGGATGCCAGTGACCAAATAGCTCTAAGGTGTAGGAATAGGCAAGGAAAGCAGGACAGACTAGATAGGCCTACTGGTCCTTTGCTACTGACAATTGTATGTTTCTATGTCTAGTTGATGTATTTCAGAAATTAGCAAGAGCAAAGAAGGGGAAGAACACATGCTGTAGATAAATATATTGTTTTTAGTCTTTGGTAACCAGGTAAGACCTACTAGGCACAAGAGCCTGTTTTCAGGGGTGACCTGGAAGCACTGGGCGGTTAAGTGACTTGCTCAGAGTCACACAGTATGCAAGTGGAGGTTATGAGAATCAAACCAAGGTCTGGTCTGCTGGATGTACCAAGCTTGTTCACAGCTCATTACTCTAACCTCTAGGCTATACTGCCAGCCCATTTCAGTAAGAAAAAGAAGACAAAGGGGGTAGTGAGTCTAAGGACCAGGTTAGAACTAGAAGAAGGAGACAAGAAAAAGCAGGATTAATAAACAAATACTTTTGCTCTGTATCCACAGTGGAAAGTGGGGGGGGGGCATTGCCACAGGAAGTATACGTGGGTAAGGGGAGACAGGCAATGAGATGGATGCTACATGATTTTCACAAGAGAAGGTTTTGGAAAGGTTAAGAGTGTTAAGGGTCAGCAGAGCCACGGCTCATGACAGATTGCACCCAAGAGTGCTGAGAGAACTAGGTGAGGTCCTGGCAGCATTTCTGATAGACTTGTTCAATGCCTCTCTAGAATCAGGAGTGGTCCCACAGGACTGGGAAAGGGCAGATGTTCCCCTACATAGGAATGACAGCAGTGAAGAGCCAAGGAATTACAGCCAGTGAGTCTAAACTCCATGGACAGGAAACTAATGGAGCACTTGTTAACACAGAAAATGAATTTTACTGCCAGAAAAAGAGCATTAGTCCATCCAGCTTGTCTGGTCCCTACCTTGGACCTGATATCAGTCTACTGCTGGTCAGACCATACTTTGTTTACACACCTACCATGTTACCCCTCCTATTCTACCCATTCTGAGACTCTCCACAGAGTCCTCTAAATCTGTCCCACCTGTGTTTAAATGCGTTAACTGTCTGAACATGAACAAGTTTCTGTGGTAGAGGATTCCATTCATCTGCTACCCTTTCTGTAAATAATAACTTTCTAATATCCCTTTTGAACCTACTCCCTGTCAGCTTTTTGTTGTGCCCCTTAGTGATGATACCTTTTTGGAGGGTAACCAATCCATTATATTCTACTTTATTTATGCCCATTAGGTACTACAAGGTTTCAATGTTGTCATCTCTCTCTCTCTTCTGTCCCCCAGTGAGTACATTCCTAAATCCTCTAATCTCTCTTCTTAAGATCTCCCCAGTTTGTTAAATTGTTTCTTCTATTGGTGTTTCAATAAAGTTTATTAAATTGTTAAAAAAAATCTCCCCAGTTCACCATGGATCATTTTGGTCGCTCTTGCTTGAACTGGTTCTAAATGATGCCTATGTTTTTTTAGGTGTGGATCCCAAAACTTCACACAGTACTCCAGGTGTGGCCTGACCAATGCTCTATACAGTGGAACAGTTACTTCCTTTCTCCTGCTAGAGAAAGCCCTCCCTATGCATCCTAGCATTTTATTAGCTTTACCAAATGTCTTGTCACAGTGCAAAGGAATTTTAAGACTGTCACTGATCATGAATCCTAAGTCCTTTCTTCTGGAGTTTGTGTCAAATGAAAACCCACCATCCAATATTCAGACTTTTTTTTTATCTCCCAAGTGCATAACTTCATACTTTTTAGAATTGAATTGTATCTGCCAAATACTGGACTGTTTCTTCAATTCCAACAGATTCTCCTTTAGTTCCTTTTCTCCTTCCTCACTGTCCTCTCTGCCAGAATGTTTTGTATCATATGCAAAAGTGACATCCTGCCTAAAGTCAGGGAACCGGACTACTTGCAAGATCTCCTATGGCCTTACCACCCTCTTCGCTCGCTCCGCGCTGCCGACGAGGGATTACTAGAGGTTCCCAGGGTTCGTTTGCAATCATCTGGGGCTAGAGCCTTTTCTTTTATGGCCCCAACCCTGTGGAATTCTCTACCTCGTCGGATCCGAGAGTGCCAGTCCACAGTGCAATTCAAGGCTTCTTTAAAAAGCTATTGATTAGGCCAACCTACTGTTTTTTAATTGTTTTTAAATGTATATTTATTTGTTGGTTGTTTTATCTGTATTGTATTTGCGCTTTGATAATTTTAAAAAGTGCTTTATAAATAAAATTTGATTTGATTTGATTTGATTTATTCCCTCACCAGTGTCACAAATATACACATGTGCACAGGTCCCAAAACCAACCCCTGAGGCATGTCACTTGTCACCCTCTTCACCTCTGATTTGGCATCATTAATGATTACCCTTTGTGTCCTATCATGAAGCCAATTTCCCACCCAGCATTTAGTCACATCTCCAACCCTGTATCACTCAACTTCTTCACCAGTCTAATATGAGGCACAAAATCAAAAGCCTTACTGAAATCCAAATACAATGCATCCAGTGGCATGCCCTTAACCAGGTCTTGTGAAACATCATCGATGAATTCAATAAGGTTAGTCTGACTTGACTTACCTTTTTACAAAGACATGTTGCTTATTATCCTGGAGTCCCTGCAATTCCAGCAAATCCACAAGCCTTTCCTTTATGATAGTTTCCATGAGCTTACACAGTATGGATGTCAGACCCACTGGCTAGTAGTTGCCTGGGTCCTCCCTATTTTTACTCTTCAGTGGTATGACATCCACTACCCTCCTATCACGTGGGATCACTCCTGTGTCCAAGAGGCAATTAAATAGATCTGTTAATGATGCCACTAGGACATGTGCCAGTTCTTTCAGCACCCCAAGATGTAGACTATCTGGTCCAGGCACTTTCTCAACCTTCAATCCCAATGACCTTTGAGAACTCTCTCTTCTGATGTTGAACCCTTAGACTAAGCTAGTTTATCCCATGACAGGAAACTACAGTCTGGAAGTGCATATCCCATTTCATCTATAAAAATGGAGCAGAAGTATTCACTGAGTACCCCAGATTTTTGTTCGTCCCCCTAAACCCAACAGTCTCATTTCTTTAGTCTTTCTATAGCCCTTTTACTTTTCATCTTTATGTATCTGAAGAAAGCCTGCTGTCTTGAGTTGGCATTTGTCTTCGCCTTTCTCACAGTTTTACTTGTCACTTTCACACAGCTAAGTTATATTTCTTTACTGACCTCTGATTGCACTGATTGCAAAGACTTATACTCTCAAAATGCAGTTTTCTTTACCTTTACATAACCAAACAGGTCATTCCTTTGTATTCTTCCCAACTTGTCTAAGGCACCCTTTGGTAATCTCAGTGATTTTTCCCTTGATATACCCTCTTTTCTCCTCAACACCTACATACTGCTGATAGCTTATGACCCCTGTCCTAAGTTCATCCTCCATCCCTCTGAAGTCTGCTTTGTGAAAGTCTAAAACCAATGGGGGTTATGTGCTATTGCTGGATGGGTATGTGCAAGAGGTGTGTACTGGACCAGCACACTCCTGCACCTACAGACAGATACATGGTGGCCAGTATTCATGATTGCTGGTCACCACCATATGCCTGTCAATGGCTCTGCCCCTCTGACATGCAGGTGCATGGGGTGGTGGATCAGAGGACACAGGTGGGCATCCAATTGGATGCTTGACCTGGTCCTGTAGTAGATCCCCTGCTCCATATGGAGGAGGGGAGTGTGGGCCTGTGTAGGTCCCTACAATTGAAAACATTGGGCAAGTGCCCGAATGGCTGCCCCAACCCTCCCTGCCTGACCAGAGTGCTGGGGTAACATTGTAGGGGGTCCTGCTTTTCCCAACAGCCAGCAGGGGTACTCTGCATGCAACAGATATGGCAGGGTCCCTGTTGCTGTATCTTGCAACCCCCTTGCCTGACACTCCACACCTTTGTGAAGGGGATGAAGTACAGGTACAGCTCCTGACACTCACCCAGACCATACGCACATGCAGATGCATGAATGGCCAGAGCATTGAGTGTGTAAGGGCTGTGCTCCCTTTCTGTGAATGACACCAGGGGTCAATGGAACCCCAGTGCATCGTATTCTGACTTAAGGATGACACCAAGATCTGCAATGGGGTTGACATTCCAGGGAGGTGGAGCAAATAAGGAGAGACTTGAACAAGTCAGAGAAGTGGTCAAGAGTCTGACAGCTCAGATTCAATGTCAAGAAGTGCAAAATCACGTACTTGGGGAGCAAAAACACATTGGGGAGGGAGGTACTAACAACAACTAAGATGGAAAGGGACCTGGGGTAGTCATAACAGATGATTTGAAGGTAGCCAAACAATGTGAGACGGTGGTGAGGAAGACCAGTGGGATGCTGGGGTTTCATAGGGAGAGGTATCTTCAGTAGAAAACAGGAGTTGGTGATGCCGCTGTACAGGCAGTTGGTGAGGCCTCATACAGAGTGCTGCATGCATTTCTGGAGACCTCATCTCTGAAACTATATTGACGGGGTGGAGGCAGTCCAGAGAAGGGCAACAAAATGGTGCAGGGGCTACACCAGAAACCATATGAAGAGGGATTGAGAGAGCTGAATATGTATACTCTGGATGACAGGAGGGAGAGGGGGGATATGGTAGAGACATTCAAATACCTCAATGGGATCAACAGAATTCAAGAGGGCAGTATTTTTCAGAACAGGAGATATGGCAAGAACAAGGGATCACAATATGAGGATGGAGAGGGTAAGACTCAGGGGCAACGTGAGGAAATATTTTTTCACAGAAAAGGTGGTGGATGCATGGAACAGCCTTCCAGAGGAGGTTGTGGGGGAAAAACAGTTGCTGAATTCAACACTAGAGGTACAGTAGGAAGGAGGAGGTAGGCTGCAGATCAATAGGATCTGGAGTTTATACAGTAGGTAGGGAAATGAGCAGACTAGGTGAGTCAGGCAGTCCTTATCTGCTGACAAATTCTGTTTCTAAGTGCCGTAGATATGCTGCACACAGGCAATTCTTGATTTTGTGCATAGGTGTTTTTGTATTATGTCTTTGCACCTTTAATGCTAACCCAAACCAAACTGTATGATAATCACTTGTTCCAAGCAGTTCCTCCACTGATACTTTACTCACACCTTCACCATTCATCAGGACTAGATCTAAGATGCTTCTTGCCCTTGTATGATCATCCACATGCTGGGTCAGGAAACGATCATGAAATAACTCCAGCATCTTTGGGCTCCTGGCAATATGTTGTACTGTAAAGCTCCAGTCCTCGTATGGTAAATTGAAGTCACCAGGTGCTACAATGTCACCTCCCCCCTTTGTAACTATCTTGATTTCCATTGACAGTTCATCATCCAATGTCTACATTTGGCTGAGTGGTCTGTACACCACTCCCATATGAAAAAAGCTTTCTTTCTAGGAAAAGATGAACCCATAATATTTTTGCTCCCCCACCACTTCTTAGTTCTTTGTCCTTCATAACCCTGATACTCTCTCTAACATATAATACAACCCCTTAAGTGTTACATCCTGAACCACAGAAAAATAGCAATGCTGATTTTGACCTGAGATGCCCAAGTCCACAATGGGAACATCTGCCACAAAACAGATTGCACCATCCCCAACTCCATGCACTCACAAGCACTGCTCAGTGATGCATACGGTACATTATAGTCCTCATTTTAACACAGACGCAAAGCCCATTTCCTCTCTCTCACCTATCAGCATTCAAACAGGTAAGTGTCTCATAACAATTAAAGTTAATAAACTAAGAATTATATTTGCTACATAGAAACATAAAAGTTGACAGTAGACAAGGACCGCAAGGCCCATCCAGTCTGCCCATTTTTTCTACCTTATTTTTCTAACCCCTTGCTGAAAAACAATAGCCAGGTGGCCAAAACACCCCAGGGCATGAGTAAATCCTGGCATCACCAACATTCTCGAGTGGCATATTGCAATTATACAATGGACATTTGTATATTTTGTGTGTGAAAAAATAAGAAACAACTAAGTTGGTTTAGATGTTTTATTAGTTTTTATTAGATTTGTTGTTACACTTGGAAAAATAGTACTTTGTTGGTAGGTATGCGCATGTGCAGTGGTGCCAGCAAGCGGACGAGGAGATACCCTTAATGGTTACAGTTTGGGGAAAACAGAGGCTCGAGGAATCTGTGGGTCCAGAGCCCAGCAATGTAAGCTGTACTACTGCATATTTAAACAGAGCAAAAATGAAGAGAGGTAATTTTGTCGTGGGCTGTTTTTTACAGTGTCGCTGACAAACTGTAAGAACAGGGTTCTGAAAGTGAAACAGAAAGAGAGAGCCCGGGGAAAGAGCAACATGTTTCTTTTTCTTCCCCCCGAAAGCCAGAAAAGAAAAAAATTAATTTCCTGTGATTTGGAGTTTTTTTTTTAATTCATAGCTGAATTACATTTTTGAAACTTGCTGGATTTTTCCTATTGTTTACTCCGACGGCAACATTGTGGCTTTGTGGTGGTTTTGCCCTGTGACTGTCGGTGTTTTTGCTGGTTTTGTGTTTGTGATGGTCGCATTGATTTCAGGGGGGCTCTTGATGCGGCTTACTGGTGGCTGGCACCTCTTCCCATGGGGTGATTGTAACTTTTACAACAGGAGAGGTGTACCAGGTAGCCAATGAGATTAGAGGATTTGTGCTTCATTTCTATGCCCGTTGTATAATAAGCAATAATCCAGAACAGGGCATAGGTTTCTGGAGAATGAATGTATGCCCTGGATGAATTGAAAGACATGAGGACAACAACTAACTGACTTTCAAGCACCTGCGAAGTGCACTAATTCTCAAGAAACCCATTCCCTGGAATAGGTTAATGTGCTTATAAAATGGCATTTGTTTTTTCTAATGCAAAAGGGTTCTATTTTTCTTTATTGCTTGGTTATTGCCTGGCAGAATATGTGAATTTGGCAGCAAAGGCTGTGTGCCTTTGAATGCACCCAGGACATGCATTTATTTTGAAGAAACCTATGCTCTGTTGCGAGGTTTTGTGTTTCAAAAGTGGCATCATTTTTGTTTTAGTGGCAAAAGGCTCTACTTGTGTTTAGTTAGGTTATTGCTTGGTTGATCAGTACTTCTATTTTAGAAGGGTTGCTTATGAGTTGTTCATATACAAATTATTTCCTTTTGCAGTTAAAAGTGTTATTAATTTCTACATATGAAACAGCACAACAATGCACAGTACACTCTGGAGGACAATACTTTCACATGCATTTTCAGACTCTATGCATACAGGAAATGTCGGTATAGACAGCAATTATCACAAGCTCAAGGTAGAGGATAGAATATATGCACAGCAACATATTAGTGCTAGGCACATTATTACAAAAGTGAATTTTTTGGTTTACCTAATAAAAAGGGGAGCAGGGAATGAGATACCAGTGGGGTCTATTGCCAGGCCTCTAATTTCTTCAAAGCCTCTAAGGAAGGGGCCATTGTAGGCCAGATTTACATAGGCCAGGAAGAGAGGAGAAAGGGTGAGTCAAGGGATCCGAGAGTCAATTAAGGTGCTTCTCAGTCTCCACCCATTGGGGGAGGTCGAAGGAGATAGCCACTGCAACAACTAGGTACTGTATATCTAAATGCAACATAGTATTCATAGAACCAGGGGGAGATACCCAAGGGTGTAGGAAGGCATACTCACTGTACACATGTGTGTACAGTTTTGTTGAGTGCCTGTCACAAATGATACCTTTCTGTTAACATTTTCATTCTAATCTGTAGTATTTGGGTTAGCGTAGGCCACTGAGGAGTGCCTCTGTTTAAACTTCTGTTGTTTAGGAGACAGAAACATGTATAACCTCTTTAGAGATTAGAGGAATCATCTGACAACAATCTGACTTGTTTGGAAGGGGGTGCCATTTGGAGAGGATGTGTAAATTTTTTAATGGAGGAGGGGTGTAACTGTTGGAGATCGTGTACAAAACGGAAATTGCTGGCTACACTCCTGGAGATACCAGACTACTCCTTGCCAATCAGCCTTAAGTTTGGCCTAACTATAGCATGGTAGGTTGCCCTCCAAAAGGAAGTGACCTACCATAGCGTTAATTTTAGAGAACAATTGTGCTGGGATGTCTACCACTGTGGGACGAGACAGTAAATCAGTTTTGGGGCCATGATCATTCTAACCACAGTAACTTTCCCAACCAGGGAGAGGAGCAGCAGCTTCCAACTTTTACAGTCCTCCTTGAACTTTTTAAATAAGGAGGAAAGATTATGTGCTACAACTCCTACAGAGACAGGGTGAATATAGATCCCCAGATATTTATTACCTTTGAGTGACTGCTGTAGGCCATAGGGGACAACTGAATTCTGTGAGCAGTGGGTACTCAAAATCAGTACTTCCATTTTAGAAGGGTTAGCTTTTAAGCCTGAAATGCTATGAAACTTCTGGAGAGTGGTAAGTGGAGTGAGAATGAAGGGGGGAAAACCTATGGATGCACTAGGCAGCCATCAGATGTAGCAGGGTATGGATGTCCCTCTGTCCAACTATTATGCCCTGCAGCTCTGTGTGTTGCTGTAAAGCAATAGCCAACAGTTCTATGGCTAAAACAGAAAGCATGGGGAACAAGGGACATCCTTGATGGGTTCCTCTTTGGAGGTGAAATGTGGAAGGAGAGAACTGAGTTGGTCAGGATTTGGCAGCGTACACAGCATTTCTACCTCTGTCCCAAAGTCAGGACCGAAGCCAGTATTTGTGAGAATGGCTTGCAGGTAACCCCATTCCACTGAGTCAAAAGACATTTCAAAATCAATGGTCATCACTGTGGCCAGAGTAGAGGCAGAGCTGGCCTGCAATGTAAGGGAGAATAGCTCTTTTTGATGGTCAGCGCTAAGGTTCCCCTTTACAAACTCCATCTGAGAGGGGTATATAAGGTGCAGCAGAATAAGCACCAGTTTAGTAGCAAGCACTTTAGCCAGAACTTTCACAGCTATGTTGATGAGCAATATGGGTCTACAACTTCCAGGTAGGGCAGGATCCTTCCTCTATTTTGGGAGCAATATAATTAATGCCTCATGCAGCGATAGAGGGAAGTAGGTGCTCTCATGTGACTCTTGACAGACAGCCTGCAAAACTGCAGAGATAATGTCTAGGATCTGTTTATATACAGTATGTCTACTGGAATGCCATTACTCCCTGGGGCCTTTTGGGGAGAGAGGGCCAAAATGTCAGACCAAACCTCCTGGGTTTTGAGTGGACTGTCTAATGATCCTTTTTGGATCTTCTGACAGGGTAGGGATGGACAGGTATGCAAGGCAAGTCTCTAGTCTATCTTGGGTAAGAGGTCCTTAGGTAAAGTAAAGATTTTTCCCATGAAAAGCACTGATGATTTGGCTAATCTCTGCTGGCTGGGTGTGAAGGGCACCCAAAATATCCATAAGGCCATGAATGTGTCTGTCCACCTGCTGCTTGTGCAGCCTATAGGACAGCAGTTTGCTGGCCTTTTCCCATCTGTCCCGGTATTTACATTTGAGGTGAAAAGCCACCAGCTCATCTTTCCTGATTGCCAATTCATTGAGCTGCATACAAAGAGATTTAATGTCCTGCAGCAGAGAAAGACTAAGTTGGGAGATTGTAGACTCCTTGAATTCCTTTTTCTTGGCTGTCAGCCTAGATTCCAACAACTTCTGCTTCACCTCCCCCTTTTAACAGTGGGCTGCAGCGTAACCTACAATACAACCTCTTATAAATGCCTTAAAATCCTTCCATACTGCAACTTTGATGGTGTCCCCCATCTCATTAAACCTGAAGTAGGCAGAGGCCTCCTTGTGTAGCCATAGCAAAAAGGCCTTTTCCTGCAGTAAAAGAGGATCAAGGTGCCAGGAGGTAAATTTGGGAGTGGGAGACCTAAGTCACTATAAATTCCCCTGGGGCATGGCCTGACAGGTACTGGGGAGCTATGTGAGAATCATGTCCCATTTGGGTAGCTGCAGGACCAGAAGTCTACATGACTTGAGGTAGAGTCTAAATCAGAGAAGCTGGAGTAGTCCCAAGTCAGGGGTGCTGCAGGCTCCAGGTGTCATTAAGTGATAACACCGACATCAGGTCCTGAACTGCCCCTAAGGTCCTTGGCATGTGGCTCTGCCTTACCAGAACTCCTGTCCAAGTGTGCGTCCAAGATTAAATTAAATTCCCCTCCCAGAAATAATGTGGTGTTGGGAGGCGCCATACCCATCAAGGCATAGTTAAGTGAGTGAAACCACTCTGGGTCATCGTGGTTTTGGCCATACACATTTTCAATAACCAGGGTCTGTTGTGCAGTACGAAATCTGACCTCAACCCATCTACCAGCTGCATCCATAGCTGAGCTTTCCACTGACCAATGGAGCATCTTATAAATCGAGACCCCCTCCCTTAGATGATGGGGCACAGCTGAGCACTTCTAGTCCCATGCAATCCCTATTTAGTTTAATGGCCTCCTCTGGATATGGCATAGTCTCCTGCAACAGAGCAGCCTTAGTTGTCAAGATTTTTAGCCTGCATAGGATGTGTTTTCTTTTAGCTGGGGAATTTTGGCCTTTGACATTCTACAAGGTGAAAATGAGGGATGCCATCATTTCTTGTTCGGGGTGGGGAATGTTGAGGGTCCAGCTAGAGCAGTTCTCTGGCTAACTAATCCCATGGAGTGTCCAGTCAAAGCTCGGGCTTCCATCATCTGGGATTGGGCCACCACCCACCAACCCTTTCTGTATTACAATCAATCTAGAGTGTACGTGGAGGGAGAACTGAATTAACAGAAGAACATAAAATATTATCAGAAAGGCACGCTGGGTGTAGCAGACTGGCCAAGGACTGCAGCATGGTAGATGATCAGGAGCAACAGTCATGATAACTATCTGGGCTCATGGAGCAGAAGGCAACAGCCCTCCAATGCTCAAGTCCAGACCATGGGGGAAAGATTTTATGAGCTGACACTATATAGGAAAAAACAAAGTAAAACAGCAGTGACAGTAACTACTGTCTGTCCAACTAAGGGGCCCTGAGGGGCATCACCCAGAGAATAAACAAGTGCATATAACACATTTAACTAAGCATAGATACAGTGCCATGTAGGATCGACTGACCCTGTTGATGGAGAGGAGGTTTTGTGTACGGGGGGGGGCACTTCTCTAGAGAGATGAAGAATTCAGAGAAAATCACAACACTCAGCATGGTGGTGATGGTGGTGGTGGGGGGGGACTCATAGCAGTTGTTTCTCCTGAGGCAGCACCTGGTGGGTCCCTTCTCTGCCCATCAACCACTACAAGGTTTGCCACTAGCCTGAGATTGTTAGCAGTGGAGAGGGTTTAGGTTTATGAGGTCTTGAGGGGTCAGACTCAGAGAGGTATTTAGAGAGCATTTGCTGTCAGGGGCCAAGTTGGTGAGATAGGGCTCCCACGTTGCCCAGCCAGTCCTTCCCTAGGACTTCTGGCGGGAAGGAGATGAGTACCATGTTGCCATGAAACAAAGTTAGAGTGTAGCATGGTCCAAATCCCTGATTGCTCTAGGGTGCTAGCCGCCCCCGTATCTACTATGCCGGTCAGTACACAACAGGTAAAGGTACACCACTGAATGGGGGGGGGCATTGCAAGGGAGAGTGCTGAGTGTAGATTGTCACCTTTGGTGCTGGATATAGCTTGACTAAAATGGGACAGGAAAAAACACCAAGGTGTGGGGGGGGTAGAGTGAAAGTAGGAGGAGCAGGTAAAGAAATCAATGACTGATTATCAGCTGCAGTGATCTGTTCTAATCCATTCCATTCTGGTCACCAATTACATGAGGAGTAATACTGGGGGTTGTGGTCATAGCAGGTGGGACATGGATCCACACAGAGTCCATTACTGCTCTGCTGCCATGTTGGTTACCCCCATAGAGCTCTAGAGAGGGAGTAGAAGTTGGTGGGTATTGGGGAGGAGGGGAGGAAAGCACAGAGGGAGAGAGAGGAAAGAAGATCACTGCACAGCCCCCAGAAATAAATCTAGTAACCAGGAATACCAAACAATACCCATGTTCATCATAATAACCATTCGAATTCTAAATGCACATCAGACCTGCAAATAAAAGCACAGAGACCCATTAACAGGAGAAAGGGGACTATAACATAATGTCATGTGAACCACTGTGGGGTATTCAGCTCATTAGCTTTTGTAAACCCCAGTTAGCAAGGAACCAGAAAAGGTATGATCCCAAGTTACAGGGTCCATGCACCATCAGGGTATAGTGATTAGCTAAGCACTCCCTATTGACTGTCCAAAGCTAGGTCACAGAACTTTGGAAACTAGCCATGAAGTCTACAGAGTAGTGACTCACGTTGGATGGGAGTAAGTGACCGGTGCAATCAGTCGAAATGGAGATGCACTGCTTGTCCCTTTTGCAGTGTTGGCAGGTCTGCCACACGGCCCCTTCTGACCGGTGTCTACATTTGAGCCGGGGGGGGGGTGACATGCAAACAATCCTAGCACATCCGTGGTACCAGTCCATAGCCGGCTGATAAGGAAATTGATCCCAGGCATTAGCAACAGTTCTGAGAAAATTAACAGACTGATTTGTGATGGTACTAAGAGGTCCACTGCACCACCCCTCCAGACAGTCCAGTTATATCAGGCTGGGATAGAGGGAAGAAACAGCTAAATGTTTATGTCTTATGGTTGCACATATGGCAAATATGTCCAGGGAGAAAAAATACAAAGCTGAGCCCAACCTTCAGTGCAGGGGGAAGCATAAAGACCAAAACTTTCCCAGCTTCAAAAAGCTGATAACAGACATGAGAAAGTGGACTTCAGTGCTAGTACTGTGTGGGCAGAACACAATATATGGTCATGAAATCGCATGGCAGATGAGAAGACACAGGGCTGCAATGTGGAGTCAACACAGAATCAACCATGTGGTAATCTGTCCAGATTATCTCCCTACTATCCCAGGTGAACAGTTGACTAGAGCCCTCCTACATTGCCTTTCCCATCGCACTCTCTGTATCCCCCTGTCAGAGTCACAGCAGATATACTGTATGTAAACAGCAGTGATAGTGGGAAGTTGTAGTCCATGGTGAGGAAGATTGTAGCATGACCGCAGAAAGGAAAGGTATGGTGGTGGAAGGGAGCCCAACTTTATAAAGAAGAAACAGTACTTTCAGTATTGATTACTCAGACAGGCTTTTTCTGTGAGGGGCGTTGGGCTTTCCGCTCAGTAGGAGTGGCAGCAGTAGGCAAGTGTAGGTAAGCCGGCAGCACCATCAGTGGCATGGCTGCTCTCTCTGGCAAAGATCTCATGTCAGGAGCTGCAGCAGGTGGGGCAATCACAGGCAGAGATGGGCCTGTATAAGGATCCATGAGTGTAGCCATATCTACAGGTATGGCGTCCAGATCTGGAACAAGTTGCAGAGGATCAACTCTGTTGGCAGTGGGCAGGGGGGTTTCAGTGGCTGGGCTGCTCAAGGAGCCTGAGTAGGGTGAGCCTCTCTGCTTCTGGATCTGTTTGACATTCTTGGTGTTGCTGTACCCACTGACAGTCATCATCCTGGGATGGGGGGTCCCCGCTGAGCTGATGTGCCCATTGCCCAGGGCTGGGAGCACCTAGGATCAGCATCAAAAGTGGAGGTGGGAAGCTTATAATCCCACCATTGTCATGTTATAAAGTGCTCTACTGCCTCTGAGGAGTCAAACTGGTAGGTAGCCCTGTTCACAGTGAAGTGCAGCTGAGCTAGGTATTGCATGGCTGTCTTCACCCCGAGTTGGTTGAGTTTCCATTTGACAGCAGTATAGACCCTGCATCTGTGGGTGAGTTCAGATGAAAACTCTTAGTAAAATGATATTTGATGCCTTCCCACCGCAGTGGCTACCTCTCCCTTTCCAGCCTAAGAATATTTTCTTTAACTGGATACCTGAGCAGCTTCAACAGGATGGCTGTGAATGATCACCGGGCTTGGGCTGAGGGGCAGGCGATCTGTGTGCCCTCTCAATTTCAAATGGTAGGCAGTTTGAGGCATTAAATACTGTTGGGATCAGCCTCTGGAAGAGCAGAATGTAGTCACAGCCCTTGGAGCTGTTAGGCAGACCCACCAGTCTTATATTGTTGTATTGAGCTTTATTTTCCATGTCATCAGCCTTGGAGAGCAGATATCTGATGCACCTGTCCTGCTCTTGAAGGTAGCCATGTAGGTTGTTGTCTTGTCCCTCCAACTGGTAGCCATGAGTCTCAGCACTGTCCACGCATTGTCCCTGGGCCTCTGAGTCCCCATTAGTTTGAGCAGCGCAGGGCTTGATATCGGCCATGTCCAGCAAGATTCTTTGGAGCAGAACTGTTACGTTTGTTATGTCTGATGGGGTCTGCTGTGAGGATGCCATACTGCTCAGGTAGAAAGAGAGTTCTGCCATCTAGACACCTGCCACATGGCCTTCACTTTCAGTGGGTGAGACAAAAGCATGGGCAGAACAACAAACTCACTGCTTGCTGGCTGGAAACTGCTCCAAGCTCCAAAATGAGGGTATCATCGGAGTCAGCTAGAAGTGGACTATCAGACCTGGTCCATTAAAAATGAGAATGTCAGCAGTATTAGGCAGATTATGAGCAATTTACCTAGGAGAGACACCTACTACCCAGGTTAAGCTGCCATACCTGAGATTAAAGGGAAACATTTTTAACCAGGAGTAGCACACTAAGCCAAAGCTTGTTTCCAGATGTGACCTGGGAGCACAAGGAAGTTAAGTAACTTGCTCAGGATCACACAGTATGCACCTAGGCAGCTGTGGAATTCAAACCCAGGTCTCCAGATCTGCAACCCAGAGCCTTAACCCACTGCACTATACTGCCTTATTAATGTATGGTCATGTGATGTGTTTAGACAAGTGAATCTGCTAGAAATCTGAAGGATTCTGAAGACCATCTTATAAATAAACACACTGAAATACATGTTAAATTTTGTTTTCTAGGTGACTCCTAGCATATTTACTGTATACGTTTTATTTTTATTTAGTAAGGTTGTTGCTAGGTAGACTAGGACAGGTTAGATATGAACTGTTAATATACCAGAGAATACAGAATAGTCAGGTGATGTGTTAAAACAAGTGAAGTTGCTAGGATTCCAAAGGATTCTGAAGACCATCTTATAAATAAAAATATTACACTACATGCTAGGTCTGCTTTTCTAGGTGATTCTTAATGTAGTTAACGTATATGTTTTTCATCCTAACCCTTGTCAGTTTTACAATTCTGTTTCTAAGCCAAATGAAGAGGCCATCCATTTTTCTTAAGCAAAAGTAATTTAAATAATTTATATAATAGCTATGTTTTCATAGAACTAGATCATTTTACCAGAAAATAAAACTGGAAGATGCCTGGAATCTGATACAGTTAAAAACAAGTATTGGCCAATGATAACCATGATAAGGTAATACAGATAAAGGCAAACACAAACAAAGCACTGTAAAACAAGCATTTGTCAATGCCGAATGTTTGCTTGCTGGCATTGGCAGTGGTAGTGTAGAAGTTACAGAGCTGCGTAATAGGAATGGCAGTGAAGTATTGAACTGAAGCCAACCCCACCACCACCCTGCAGAGAGTGACAGGCATTGGGGTGTGCGTTTGGGTCGTCAGGCATAACGGCCACACCATTTCACCACACCCCACCCTGCAGACACTGACAAGTGTCACGGTGTTCCTTGGGGTCTTTGGCCCTTATGCGCACCCCATTTCATTAGGAAATACGGTGAGATGGGTGCGATATAGGAGAATGGGGTGAACTTTGGGGCAGAAGAGTCCAAGGCATACCTCAATGCCTCTCACTGGCTGCAGGGTGTGGAATGGTATGAGCATTACAGGCAAGAATCCCAAGTCACACCCCTGATGCCTGTCATTCTCTACAGGGTTGGGCGTTATGGTTGGAAACCCTAATACCTCAGGCATTCGTTGGCATTTTCACTCCAAATTTTCAACATTTTTTTGTGACCCCACCTCATGAACAGGGGGAATATCAGTTTGTTAGCCGAAAGCTGCTTATGCACAGCGACTACGGCATTTAGCATCACAGCTGCAAAAACATTACGAACAGGATGTAAAAAATGACAGCTGTACTGTTCATGGGGAGGTGTAAAAAATGGCAATGTTGCAAATCTGCAGTAAAAATATTTAAAAAAATGGTGAAGTCACGAGCGTACATAGAAACTGTGCAACGCACACCCGTAATATAATTAGGTTGGGGATTTTTTACAGCAGATTGTCAACTCAGGCATTTTGGTGCCTCCGATCATGAACAGTGTCACTGTGATTTTCTTTATCTGTGCCGAACAATGATTTCCCACAGCGACCATGCATCTCTGCGCTGAAAGTGTGAAAACACACTTCAGCCATGTTGTGAAAAAGGAAGTGTGGAAAAATGCCACTGGCGAAAATCTGGACTGAAAATATTACAAAGTCATGAACTTCCGAGGGTGCGTGGAAACTGCGCAATGCTCACTTGTAACACAGTCATTTTATGGACTTTTGTCACCAAATTTTCAACATAGCCATTTTAAGACCTCTGCTCATGAACAGTGTAACTGTGATTTTCTTAATCTGTCCTAAACATTGCTTTGCACACCAATAGCACCATTATGCGCTACTGCAAAAAACACATTTTGGGTGACATATGAAAAATGGCAGCTGTACAGTTCATAAGGAAGTGTAATAAAATGGCAATGTTGAAAATCTGGAGTGAAAATATTAAATTCGCAAACTTACGAGCATGCATAGAAATCGCAACGCACGTTCGTAAAACAGTCATTTTTAGGAATTTTTTCACCAAATTTTCAACATAGCCATTTTAAGACCTCTGCTCATGAACAGTGTCACTGTGATTTTCTTAATGTGTCCCATACATTGATTTTTCACATTGACTACGCCATTGTGCGCTACATGGGCGGAAACACATTTTGGGCAAGATGTGAAAAATGACAGCTGTACTGCTCACAAGGAGGTGTGGTAAAATGGCAATGTTGAAAATCTGGAGTGAAAATATTGAAAATTTGTGAACTTACGAGCGTGCGTAGGAACTGCGCAATGCACCCTCATAAAACAGTCATTTGTAGGAATTTTTTCACCAAATTTTCAACATAGCCATTTTAAGACCTTTGCTCATGAACAGTGTCACTGTGATTTTCTTAATTTGTCCTGTACATTGATTTCGCACACCTACTGCGCCATTGTGCACTACATGAGCGGAAACACATTTTGGGTGAGATGTGAAAAATGACAGCTGTACTACTCATAAGAAGGTGTGGTAAAATGGCAATGTTGTAAATCTGGAATGAAAATATTGAAAATTCGCAAACTTACGAGCCTGCGTAGGAACTGCACAATGCACGCTAGTAAAACAGTCATTTTTTGGAATTTTTGCACCAAATTTTCAACATGAAGTTTTTGGGACCCCTTCTCATGAATGATGTCACTGTCATGGTGTTATTCAGGGCCTGAAGGGTAATTTCGCACAGTGACTGTGAAATCACCCTTCGGGCCCGAATAACGCCATGACAGTGAATCATTCATGAGAAGGGTCCCAAAACCCCATGTTGAAAATTGGTGCAAAAATTCCAAAAATGCTTGAGATATGCAATAAAGTTGAAAAACCCTATCTAGCCCATTATACAGCTTACCGGCATTTCTCAGTTCGAGGTCGGCTTTGAAGAGTGCAGACGTGTTCCGGTCTACGAAGATCGTGCGCTGACTCGGAGGTAAGTATGGGGTGGGGTGTGTGGGGAGCGAGTGCGCAGTGGGTGGGTGCGGGTTGTGAGGGGTGCTGGGAGAAGCGCTGTGGGGACCGCTTTTATTTTGCAGGTTAAAAAAGACGACGGACGCTTGCCACGCTGAGGTGGGCTCCCAGTGTGGCAAAAGGACGGCTGGGGGGGGCCGTGGAGCCGATGGGGGATTGGGCACCCCCATTGGCCATATGATCAGTTGCCATGCTGGGGTGGGCTCCCGTGGCACCCAGTACTCGGGGGGGTGAGGACAGTGGAGCCGGCGGGATTGGGCACCCTGTCAGCTATTCTATCAGTTGTCACGCTGGGATGGGCACCCAGCGTGGCATGTGGAAAGGCTAGGGGGCGTGTCACGAATCAACGGGGATTGGGCACCCGTCTGCTATTCACGGCTTGCGGGGGCAGCACTCAGTATGCATGCGTTTCTGTGTGTGTGTGTGTGTGTGGGGGCTGCGCGCGGAGCAGGCGATATCTTATTGCTGCTCACTGAAGCGTAGCTCCCTTTCAACTGTATGCCACTGCATTTTGGAGCTTGTCAGACAGCTCTAGCATGCATTGGCTTACAGGCAGCTCACAACACACTGACTGGAATTGGAGGAAGAGACACACCTCCGAAATCTCGGATGATGGCACTATGTTTCTTGCACATGCGTGCAAGCAAACATAAAAATGTGCAAGAGAAATAGCGACCCACAAGGTAACAGTGTACATTGCTGAAAGCAGTAAATGTCACCAGCCACGTAAAGGGAAACAAAAGCAACTCCATACCATAATGTTGCATGGGGCACTCCGCCCCTGCACACACCCCCTCCCCATCATATATGTAAACAATAATTTGGTCTGCTTTATTTAGAACAATCACAAAGCACACAATCTAAAATCCACAGTGATCCTATGACTTATGCCTCCAACCACATTCTATGACATTTGAACTGTGGTGCAACAAGGTTTCATCTGACATGGAAATCCATGCAGAACAAACCCTCGCTATACACTGTACAGTACTATATATGCATTCTGAATATGTGCTATGACAATATGACTTTGTGCACACAGGTACTTTTAACATTGTCTTATTTTTATTTCTCCAGTGAAATAATGTTGAAATACACATATAATAGTTACTATTGTTTATTATTGTGCTTTTAAAATGAATTGTTAAAACAGGAAAAGTGCCACCTCTTTTGTTTTAGGGAGTTGTATTTTCTGTTCCCATCAGGGCACTCTCAGCTTTTAGTCTTTATTTTTGGTTTTATGGTACCAGTATGCCTGTCAAAGATTACATACTCACTGACTGTATCTAGGCTGCCCATTAGAAACATAGAATTTGTCAGCAGAAAAGGACCACTTGGCCCACCCAGTCTGCATAGATGGTCCCTGGCGAGTCTGTCTCTGCAGACTCTAGCTGGTCTCAGATGACCCTCCCTCATCCCTGTCTATTTTGTAATATTCCCCATGTCTGTTCAACACATGCTTGAAGCCTCCTACCGTGTTTTCCACCACCACTTCCTCTGGAAGTCTATTCCAGGCATCCACCACTCATTCAGCGAAGTAGTACTTCCTCACATCCCTCCTAAACTCCCCCTCAGCTTCATCATATGCCTTCTGGTTCTGGTGGTCTTCATCATTTGAAAGAGGATCACCTCCTGCACCCCGTTCACCACCATTAGGTACTTGCACATCTCTATCATGTTGCCTCTTGCTCTCCTGTCTTCCAGAGTCTACATGCTGAGATCCCTCAGTCTCTTCTCATAGGGCTTTTGGTGCAACCTCTGCACCATTTTATTTGCCTTTCTTTGGACTGCCTACACCCTAAGTCCTTTTTGTGGTGCAGCCTCCAGAACTGGACACAATACTCCAGCGGGGTCTCACTAGAGAGAAATATAGTGCAATACCACCTCCCTCCTCCTGCTTGAGATACTGCTCACTATGTATCCCAGCATCCCTCTGACCCACCCCACTGCTTTGTCACACTACCCTACAACTTTGAGGTAATCAGATATGATAACCTCAAGGTCCCTTTCTTGCTTAGTGACCGACAGTACCTCTCTCCATCCTGTATTCAATTTTTGGGTTCCTATGTCCTAGGTGCATGATTTTGCACTTTTTCTTTTTGCTCCTTCCTTAGGCTTCTCGGTCCACCTCTTCTTCTGGCCAGCCATGGACCACACCGACAACCTCGCCCCAACCCCCTCTACCTACCTCATATTGCAGCCATCCCAGGGGTAGCCTGTGTATCCCTTCACCGGATGGGTCCCTCTCCTCTGAGGGGGAAGGTGCTAGGGAGGACAACCAGTGCACTACCTGTTCGGTCCCTGGGAGCTGCTGAGGTGGCTTCAGGGCCTCAGGTCCTTTTCAGCAGCAGGAGCCAGCAGCCATCATCTGGTTGGCTGAGAAGCAGTTTTCCAGTTTGCTCCCACAGGGGGCATGGTGTACCACAGACATCAAGGCACATGTCGATGTCCACCACACCCCTTGCATTCAGCGAGGTTGCTGAACTGTTGCGCTCCCTGTCTCTGCCAGGAGTCATCACACAGCGAGCTGCATCCCCTCCTTCCCCCCTTGAGAAGGCGAGCAGTCATTGGATGCTCAAGCCTTCTCCTCCTGGCCAGTTCTCCAGCGACTCGGGTCCATTCCCGAACCCAGGTTGCCAGCGATGCAAGGGGAAATCCAATCACTGTGCCGATGGGCCAGCTCATGATTTTGCACTTTTTGGCCAAACTGCTATACTCTTGACCACTTTTCAAGTTTCCCAAGATCCCTACACATTCTTTCCACCCCTTCTTTATTGTCCACCCTATTACAGATTTTGGTATCATTTGCAAAAAGCCATACCTTCCCTTCCTGTTCATCTGCAGTGTTACTGATGAAGACATTGAAGAGAATCAGCCCCAGTACTGAGCCCTGTGGTACCCCACCTCTCCTGTCATTAAGGTGAGTGCCATTAACCACATCACTCTGTTGTCTATCCATTAACAAGTTTCTAACCCAGTTCACCACTTTGGATCCCACCTCTAGTCTGGTCAATTTCTTAATCAGCCTCCTGTGCTGCACATTATGGAATGCCTTGCAAAAAATCAATAGGCCATGTCCACTGCTGTCACTTGGTCTATTTCCCTGGTAATCTACTCAAACAACTCAATCAGATTTTTCTGGCATGTTCCCCCACTGTGAATCCATGCTATCTGTGGTCTTGCAAATTATTGGATTCAAAATACTCTACCAGCATTTCCTTTAAAAGTGTTTCCATCAATTGCCCGACCACTAAGGTCTATGCGAGGCCTCACTGGCCTACATTTGCTATCCTCTTCCCTGCTGCTGCCCTTAAGTAGAGGGACCACATCTGCTGTCCTCCAGTCCTGGAAAAACATGGCTGATTTCAATGATCTATAAAATAAGGCTGTCAGCAGAGCAGCCAGCACCTCCCAGAGTTTGTTTAGAACCTTTGGGCATATCCTGTCCAGTCTCATAGCCTTGTCCACTTTAAGAGCTGCAAGTCCCACCAAGACTCTCATCTGAAAATGGACTTGAGTCTGCCTCAAATCCCCTTTGTTCCTGCTGATCACTGGTGGTCTGCCCCCCCCCCCCCTCTACTGTGAGGATTGAGTAGAAATACCACTTCAGGACACCTGATTTTTCTTGGGCCTTTTCTTCACTTCACCATCTGCTGCCCTCCTTACCCTCACTCTCCCTCCCCTTGCTTTCTTCTTCTCACATAAGTACCTGAAGAAGGTTTTATTTCCATTTTCTGCCTCTTTGGCTATCCTTTTCTCTGTCTGTGCTTTTGCTCCTCTCGCTGCCTCACCTGCTTCCCTCTCATTTAACTGGTACACCTCCCTGTCTTCCTCCCTCTGCATTTCCTTTATACCTCCTGAATGCTACCCTTTGTTCCTTCATCACTGTGGCCATTTTTAGTCTCTTTTTTTCCTTTTGTCTTTACTCACTTCTTTCACACAGAAACAGATTGCCTTAAATATACCTTCCCTTTGTTTTCCCCACTGTTCCTCTACCCCTACCTGGCATTCCTATCTACCAGGCAGTTTCTGAGGCGGTCTTCCAGTTTCTTAAAATCTGTCCTCTGAAAGTCCAGGACCCTCATCCTCATGTGGTTTAACTCTGTTCCTGTCTTAATGTCAAACCATACTGTATGGTGACGACTGGTATCTTTTGGACAGCCTACTTTGATGTCTGCAATGCTGTTCCTGTTTTTAAGTACCATGTCCAGTATGTCCCCATCCCTACTGGGTTCACTGATTAGCTGCCTGAGAAAGGCCCATTGCCAAAGCTGCAGCTGGAAGACTTCAATCCACATCTGGCAGATTGAAGTCCCCAGTTAGTAACATCTCCCCCTTATTTGCCATCTTGATGATGTCTTCCTCAAGTGCCTTATTGAACCCCTCTTCCTCTGGTGGAGGTCTGTATGTAACCCCTGTATGGATAGCAACTCCAGTGACTGCCTCCAGGACAGGCACTGGGGATGCTATCCATGCAGGTGTTATATACAGACCACCCTGTTTGCCTTATTCATTAATTTGTTAGTAATTGTTGATCAAAATGTGATTTTGCTTGGCCCAAGCTTCCTTCATCATAGCTTGTCTGAAGTTTTGCCCACTCAGTGTCTCTGCATGTTCCTGAGAACAAGAGAACACATGTCTGAGCAAGGTGGCCCTATACGTTTGTGAACGCCACCCTGAGATAAGCATATGGCCTGAAAGTAAGCTTTGTCCTGAACATGGTAATATGTTTTATATTAAAACATTAGCATGGGAACATTTAAAATGATTGCTTTGAAAATTGGAAATGTGACCCGGGGCATGTACATGAGTGTCAGGGCTTATGTGCATGCCTAAGTCACAGTTCTGATTTTCAATGCTTTCCATGTTCAGTTTTCAAAATGTAATATATTGTCTGTTCAAGACAAAGCCTATGTTCAGGCCATATGTTTATCTCAGAGTGCTTAAAATATGCATAACTTGTGCATGCATGAGTTCCCATCAGTTCATAGCACCTTACTCAGATGTGCATTTTCTTCTCCTCAGGAATGCACAGAGGCACTGGGTGGGTGGAACTTCAGATGAGCTATGAGATAAAAAGCTCAGGCTGACAAAACTCATATTTTGATTGAAAAATAATAAACTAATGAATAAGTCAAAAGTAGCAGACTAGACACAGTCAGCAAGCACATAGTCTTTGACAGAGAGAATGGTCCCATAGAACCAGAAAGAAATATTAAAAGCTGACACTGCCTGTGATGGAGTGTACATCCCTCATGCTCCTTTCACCCCTATGCCCCATTACAACCCCTCAACATAAGCAGCACAGGTTTTGCTAGGGTCTGTGGGGGATTTGTACCCAAACACTTCTTGCTTTAAAGTTGGCTCTTTAAGACCTTGCTGCACTGCATACTCTACTTTTTGACTATCCCTCAGGGGAGGGTTAACAAATAATACAAGAGCCTAATGAAGGGGGAGGACAAACAAGAAAAAAAAGAGGGCCGGCCCGGTGGTGCTGAGGGTTGAGATGCTGGATGCCACACCTCTTGCCACGCTGGTGATCTGGGTTTGGGAACAGACTCGGGCCACCAGGGGTCAGCAGGGGAGGAGAGGGATCAAGCATCCAAGGGATTGCTCTTCCTCTCTGGGGTGGAGAGATGTCAGTCCTCAGTGCACTTCTGGCCCCTAGCAGAGGTGGGGGCAGTGCGCTGAGACTGTAGGAAGAGCGGCAGAGATGGGACAGATGCCAGGAGGCATGTGTATGGACACATGTGCACTCCTCCGCTGGTGTCATTGCATGCTCCTTCTCCGCAGGGGAAAAAACACCATAAAAAAATGGAGTCCACCCAGAGATGACGATGGTCCCCTCACCGCACCACTGGACTGGTGATTTAAGTTGCTCCCTACCCTATGCCATGAGGGGTAAGTTGTGGGGGCTGAGGGGGGGGTCTGTGCCCAGTGGTGCGGGGGGGGGGACGTCTGATGGCAGGGGCGTACTCTGGAAAAATACACTCAAAGAAAAAAAAAAGAGGTTTCCTTTTCGGTTATGGGACTACAACCAGAGACTGAACTGCAAGAACCTTTTTTGTAATGCTGAATATAAGCTACAGTGCATTCCACTTCTATGCACATCTGATATATGCACATCACAGTTATATGCACAACAATGGCATACCCCATTCCCAATCTTATGCATTTAATGATAAAAAATCACTTGTGTGCATACCAAATTTCAGTTGTATGCACACTTTGTCCTCCAGATAGGGGCTCCACAGACATTAATACTGTCAAACACTTGTTAAACAAGCGCTAACTGTACTGTCAGTGGTTAAATACATTTATAACATGGGTACTGCAATATAAGGAAACTGATTGGTTAATGACTGTCAGATGACAGTACATTAATGTCTAATATACACACGCTGAGGGTGAGCAGTCTGTTAGTTAGATCAGTACTTACAACTGTCACCAAGGGTCTCGTTACTGTGCTATAAATTCAATGTGACAGGCAGCCATTTGTTTATTTCCTAAGCGAGAAATCTCTGTTAATGTAAGTCACAGAACCCAGTGAAGTACTGTGGCACAGACAGTGCAGGAACATTGGTTGCAGTGTTAAAAATGTGTACACAGTGACATTACTGTAAAAACTTATGGCACTGTTATCTCTGTACCTGTGGCCGAGTGATTCCCCTCCCTCCCCACGCTGTCCAATGCCATTTGTGTGCCTGTGCTTCTGACACCGACAGTGCAGTAGTGAGTTTGCGAACAGCGTGAAACAGTTACCCACCCACTCAGCTAATGGGATATCTAACTAATAATGCAGTACATCAACAACATGAGTTACAGCTTCTTAAAACTTATTACTACTCTTTAATGTGCCCGATTTGAGGGTTGTATTGATATCTTGTTAGCTTGTGATTACAGCCTTTTTTGTGTTCTGTGTGGGCTAGACACTTAGGCGCCTAACCCCCCCTCCATACCCTCCCAGTCTTTTGTTGTGCAGATTCAGATCTTTAGCACCTTTTTGCAGATTGCCTGCAATAAAGTACCTTGCTCACTGCCTTCTCCTCTGTCCCCTACCTTGTAGCCGGCACAGCCCTCGAGATCCAGAGACCCGGAGGGGCTCAGGCCGTAGCCAGGCAGCGGCGTCATCACTTGTTGAGGGATCCAGGAGGCCGGGAGAAGCAGGCAGAAGGTACAGGCAAAGCTGCAAACCGATCAGAAAGTGACCGCTGACTCTGCCTTGCTTCCGATTGGTGCGCCTTTCCCATAGACTTTAGCTGGACTTTTGCAACACTATTCTGGCTGGGATTCCTGTTATTTTTATTTTAGTCTTAAATTCACCCAAAAAGAGCTGTTGTACTCTTTAATGTGCCCGATTTGAGGGTTGTATTGATATCTTGTTAGCTTGTGATTACAGCCTTTTTTATGTTCTGTGTGGGCTAGACGCTTAGGCGCCTAACCCCCATACCCTCCCAGTCTTTTGTTGTGCAGATTCAGATCTTTAGCACCTTTTTGCAGATTGCCTGCAATAAAGTACCTTGCTCACTGCTTCTCCTCTGTCCCTACCTTTTGGCCGGCACAGCCCTGGAGATCCAGAGACCGGGCTCCGAGCCACCAAGGCGGGCGGCGTCTGCCTCAGCCGACCGAGGGATCCAGGAGGCCGGGAGAAGCAGGCAGAAGGTAATGGCAAGCCACAAACCAATCAGAAAGCGACCGCTGACTCTGCCTCTGTTCCGATTGGTGCACCTCTCCCATAGACTTTAGCTGGACTTTGCAACACTATTCTGGACGGATTTCTGTTATTTTATTTTAGTCTTAAATTCACCCAAAAGAGCTGTTTTACTCTTTAATGTGCCCGATTTGAGGGTTGTATTGATATCTTGTTAGCTTGTGATTACAGCCTTTTTGTGTTCTGTGTGGGCTAGGCGGCGAACCTAACCCCCATACCCTCCAACCTTTGTTGTGCAGATTCAGATCTTTGCACTTTTGCAGATTGCCTGCAATAAAGTACCTTGTTCACTGCCTTCTCCTCTGGTCTCTCTGCAGCCGGCACAGCCCTCGAGATCCAGAGACCGGAGGGGCTCCGAGCCACCAGCGGGCCGGCGGCGTCCGTCTAGCCGACCGAGGGATCCAGGAGGCCGGGAGAAGCAGGCAGAAGGTACGGGCAAAGCCGCAAACCAATCAGAAAGCGACCGCTGACTCTGCCTTGCTTCCGATTGGTGCGCCTTTCCCATAGACTTTAGCTGGACTTTTGCAACACTATTCTGGCCGGGATTTCTGTTATTTTTATTTTAGTCTTAAATTCACCCAAAAAGAGCTGTTTTACTCTTTAATGTGCCCGATTTGAGGGTTGTATTGATATCTTGTTAGCTTGTGATTACAGCCTTTTTTGTGTTCTGTGTGGGCTAGACGCCTAGGCGCCTACCCCCCCATACCCTCCCAGTCTTTTGTTGTGCAGATTCAGATCTTTAGCACCTTTTTGCAGATTGCCTACAATAAAGTACCTTGCTCACTGCCTTCTCCTCTGTCCCCTACCTTGCAGCCGGCACAGCCCTCGAGATCCAGAGACCGGAGGGGCTCCGAGCCGCCAGCGGGCCGGCGGCGTCCGTCTAGCTGACCGAGGGATCCAGGAGGCCGGGAGAAGCAGGCAGAAGGTACGGGCAAAGCCGCAAACCTATCAGAAAGCGACCGCTGACTCTGCCTTTCTTCCGATTGGTGCGCCTTTCCCATAGACTTTAGCTGGACTTTTGCAACACTATTCTGGCCGGGATTTCAGTTATTTTATTTTAGTCTTAAATTCACCCAAAAGAGCTGTTTACTCTTTAATGTGCCCGATTTGAGGTTGCATTGATATCTTGTTAGCTGTGATTACAGCCTTTTTGTGTTCTGTGTGGGCTAGGCGGCTGCGCCCTACTCCCATACCCTCCCAGTCTTTTGTTGTGCAGATTCAGATCTTTAGCACCTTTTTGCAGATTGCCTGCAATAAAGTACCTTGCTCACTGCCTTCTCCTCTGTCCTCTACCTTGCAGCCGGCTCAGCCCTCGAGATCCAGGGCCGGAGGGCTCGAGCCGCCAGTGGGCTGGCGGCGTCCGCCTAACCAACTGAGGATCAGGAGGCTGGGAGAAGCAGGCAGAAGGTACAGACAAAGCCGCAAACCAATCAGAGAGTGACCGCTGACTCTGCCTTGCTTCCGATTGGTGCGCCTTTCCCATAGACTTTAGCTGGACTTTTGCAACACTATTCTGGCCGGGATTTCTGTTATTTTTATTTTAGTCTTAAATTCACCCAAAAAGAGCTGTTTTACTCTTTAATGTGCCTGATTTGAGGGTTGTATTGATATCTTGTTAGCTTGTGATTACAGCCTTGTTTGTGTTCTGTGTGGGCTAGACGCTTAGGCGCCTAACCCCCCCCATACCCTCCCAGTCTTTTGTTGTGCAGATTCAGATCTTTAGCACCTTTTTGCAGATTGCCTACAATAAAGTACCTTGCTCACTGCCTTCTCCTCTGTCCTCTACCTTGCAGCCGGCACAGCCCTCGAGATCCAGAGACCGGAGGGGCTCCGAGCCGCCAGTGGGCCGGCGGCGTCCGTCTAGCCAACTGAGGGATCCAGGAGGCTGGGAGAAGCAGGCAGAAGGTACAGGCAAAGCCGCAAACCAATCAGAAAGCGACTGCTGACTCTGCCTTGCTTCCGATTGGTGCGCCTTTCCCATAGACTTTAGCTGGACTTTTGCAACACTATTCTGGCCGGGATTTCTGTTATTTTTATTTTAGTCTTAAATTCACCCAAAAAGAGCTGTTTTACTCTTTAATGTGCCCGATTTGAGGTTGTATTGATATCTTGTTAGCTTGTGATTACAGCCTTTTTGTGTTCTGTGTGGGCTAGACACTTGAGCGCCTAAGCTCCCATACCCTCCAGTCTTTTGTTGTGCAGATTCAGATCTTTAGCACCTTTTGCAGATTGCCTGCAATAAAGTACCTTGCTCACTGCCTTCTCCTCTGTCCCCTACCTTGCAGCCGGCACAGCCCTCGAGATCCAGAGACCGGAGGGGCTCCAAGCTGCCAGAGGGCCAGCGGCGTCCGTCTAGCCGACTGAGGGATCCAGGAGGCCGGGAGAAGCAGGCATAAGGTACGGGCAAAGCCGCAAATTTTTGCCCGCCCCCTCCCCCCTCTCGGTTGATTCTTTTTATACACTTTCCCCCGCCATTTCTCTAATCCACGCCCACATCTATTTCCCTTCCTCTCTTAACCCATACCTAACCTCCACAATGCTACTTTGCTTCCTTTGCTCCTGAGCCTCTTCTCACCCAATCCTTATGATAATTGTGATATACCCCTGTCATGATGAATAAGTTAATGAATACGATCTGCCCACCCTGCCATCCACAATGGACAACCACCTATTCCTTATTCATTTCGAACCACTTTTACACTGCAACCCTGGGGTATCCACATAAAGCCTCTCTAACAATTCAACACTCCCTAGCACCACATGTATCCTGGCTTTATATTAACCCACTATGTCTGTCCATCAGATTATTATGTTATGATAAAATTCACACCTATATAACAGGACCTTCTCCCATCACACAGCGGGCACCCAGGAAGAAGAGGAAATGCTCTGACCACTCACTATCCCTGTCCCTTGGTGCCCTTCTCAAATTAATCTTCTTCCTTCTGATCTGCATTGGTACTATTGAAATAAATCCTGGCCCCATTGAAAGTTTCTTTTCCCCTGCTGATCTATCCTCCATAAATGGCCTAAGCTTCCTACATTTCAATGCTTGCAGCCTCTTAAAAAGTTCTCCTTAATACAGGCTTGGTGGCACATACTCTACCTGACTTCCTGGTCATCTCTGAATCTTGACTCAGACCTACAACAAAAGACAGTGTTGTAAACTTCCCAACTATCAGCTCTTCAGAGCAGATCGCCCTTCCAGGGGTGGTGGGGTGGCCATATACATTAAGGACACCATCTCTGCAACCTGCCTCATCAATACATCCGAACCAAAGGAATTTGAATGTTTGTCAATCAAAATATCCCTTCCTAACTTGTCTTCATTTAAATTGATTGGCTGCTATAGGCCCCCCTCTGCAGGCCTCAAACTACTATCTCACCTAGGGTCAATACTCAATCTAGGCCCTGAAGATACCATCATCCTTGGTGATTTGAATCTAAACTGGCTATCTAATGTATCTGCACCATAGGTAACTTTTTGTGACACCTATGGATTTACACAACTAATTAAAGACCCAACCAGGGTTAACCAAAAAAACTCTAGCAACAGCTCACTCCTGGATATTATGTTGGTAAACAAGCCTCACTTATATTCACATGCAGGAGTACTACGAGTGATGTAAGTGATCATTGTCCTATAGCTGGCATAAGATCTACACTCAAACCACCCAATCCTGCAGAATTTGTCCTCAAAAGGTCAAAAAGAAATTCAACATCTCAGGATACCTCATGACTTGAGTAATACAATATATTGGCAAGATTTCTACCTTACAACCTCAGTTGAAACAGCTCTCCAGACCTAAAGGACATTATCACTAATGCTCTCAATATTCATGCACCAATCACCAGTATCAGAACTAAAGCAAGATCCTGCCCTTGGTTCACTACCGATCTTAAAGCAGCCTTGTTAACCAGAGACAAACTGTGGAAAAAGGCAAGAAAAACAAAGGATACCAGAGACTGGCTAAATTTCAGAAAAGCAAGGAATTCATGTACAAAACAAATAAGAACTACCAAAGCTGCCTACTATAGAGCTGAATTGGATGCCTCCTACAATAACCCAACCAGACTCTGGGGTACTATAAAGAATTCTGGCCAAAACTCTACTCCTGCCTTAACCTCCAAACTGCTACTAAATGATACAGAAATTACGAGCAAACAAGAAATCCTAAATACCTTCAATGACCACTTCACCACAGCTGGCCTAGCATTTGACTCATCACCTGCAAATCTCCTGAGATCTTCCTTGAACCTTCAATCCACTGTGGGACAAAAGGCTACTTCAACTTTTTCCTTCAACCCAATATCCTTGAAAGAAGTAGAAGACCTCCTCTCTAATTTAGATACTTAAGAGTGCAGGTACAGACTCCCTGGATCCCTACTTCCTTAAAATTGCATCACACGTCTTATCTGCCCCCCACTCATCTCTTCAATATTTCCCTAACTACTGGATCTATTCCTCCACTTGAAAACAGCTCAAGTAGTTCCACTACTTAAATCTGGTGATCCCATGGACCTCAACAATTACAGGCCCATTTCCATCCTATCAGTACTATCCAAGATGCTCGAAAAATTAGTAAACTCACAATTAAGGGACTATCTGGATAACAATAACCTCCTAAATTCAGCACAATCGGATTTAGATCAAGGCATAGCACCATTTCTGCCTAGCCAAAGTAACTAACGATTGGCAGATTGCCTTGATAAGAAGAACAGTACCTGTGCTGTGTTCCTGGATTTGAGTAAAGCATTTGACACAGTGGATCATGAATCATTAATCACCTCCTTAGCTCACTAGGACTGGATTCTCTCTCACTCAACTGGTTTAAGTGCTACCTATCAGATAGGTCACAACTGGTAAAAATGGAAATTACCTATCCACCTTAAACCACTGCTAAGAGGTGTACTGCAAGGCTCTATTCTTGGCCCCATCCTCTTTGCCATTTATATTAATAATATCGATATCAACCTCACTCAATCTAACATTCATCTGTTTGCTGATGATACTGTGTTATATGTCAGCAATCCCTCATTACCTAAAGCCTGTGAGCTGTTACAATCTGAATTCTCCATCCTGCAACTCAATCTACTGGAAAAAATACTTCTAAATGCCAAAAACAAAAGCTATGTTCTTTGCCACAAAGAGTTGCTCTGCCACTACCCCATCACCCACCACCTACAATTATCCACCCTACTTGGAGAAGCTGGAATTTGTTGATAACTTCAAATACCTTGGAGTCTGGATTGATAATAGGCTTGACTATTCTGTCCATATTGAAGAGCTACTAAAAAAACTGAGACAAAGGCTTGGTCTATTTTTTAGAATAAAACACTACCTTAACAGAGACTCCAAAAAAAGATTAATCCAGGCATCATTCCTATCCCTCATTGATTATGCTGACTTCCTCTATGGCCATTGTTCACTCCACCTCTTAAACAAGCTGGACACCCTGTATCATAGATCCATCAGATTTATTACTGACCTTCCCTCCAGCACACATCATTGCTCTCTTTATATGGCAGTCAACTGGACATCACTACAACACAGAAGAAATAGGAATGCTGCAATCTGGATATTCAAAGCTTTATCAGGCAAACTACCCACCTATATCACAGACTGTTTTACCCAAATTACTTTTATGCCATACACCTTAAGGATCAGTAAACTCATCATACTAAAGGTCCCCAATGCCTGCACCCGGTTTGGGAGGGCCATCAGCCACTCACTAGCAGTTGCATGGAACTCACTCCAAAATCCATGAAGCTAAATAGCCTCTACCTTTAACATCCTTCAAAAGATTATTCTCCACCCTATTTCCAGAGCTCTGCAATTGCTTTTATAAGGCCTAATCCCCTACCCTACCCCTCCCACCCCTTTCCGTGTTCCATTATGTTAGTTCTACTTCTATTTTCCAGTCACCTGATATACTCTCATAAAAGCCAATTAGGCCCTATAATTTATATATTATGCCTGCTATACCCATTGTCTCCTTTTCTTACAGGTTAAATGGTTTTACTGTGCCTTGTATATATGTAAATTGTTGTATATTATCACTTTATGTCATTGTACTACTGTTTATGTTATTCTTGTCTATGTAAAAATACTTGTACTCTTATTTGTATGACCACTCAGGTCCATCTTGTAAATGAGCTACGCTCAATGATGTTCGCCTGACTAAATAAAGATTTTGATTGATTGATTGATTGATTGACTACACAAGTACACACAATGAATATGATATGTAAAGTGGAACTGTGTAATGTCTTGCTGTTTCAGAACTAACATTGGTGTTGTGCACCAGTGTTGCTCAGAAAAGACCTCTGTCTCACAATAGTCTGCGATAATCTGATAGATCTTATTTAATAGACAGAAGTAACTATTCAGCTGAATTTTAAGATTGCAACTGCAACTTATTGGTGACATGAGTGGAGAATGGCAGTAGAGCTCCCACTATATATTTGAAGAGTGAGTGTTGCATCTCCGGCAAAAACAAGAGAGTCATACCGATGACCTGTTATGGGTCTTGCTCCCATGCCAAGAAAAGTGGCAGCGGATCGCACCTGATTGATCTCTCTGTCTTGCTCGTTCGGGCTCTCTGTCTCTGTCAGTAGTGAGGTGACAGACGCCCCAGAGAGAGCAGCATGCTTGGGAGCAGCATATGGCGATGGGAAAGTGGATATGCTGCTATTGAGCAGCTGGGGGGAGGGGAGGACACTGTGTCTCAGAACAGTGTGTTTTTGCTTGTGAGAGACACAGTGCATTAAATCCTGTCCTGCGCAAAGTGAGAGAGACATAGAAACAGAACTGCATGTGTGTGTCGTATCTTTTGCAACAGAAATGTCAGAGATCACTTCCGTGCTATATTTCTGACATTTCTACATGCATAAGAGCAGTGCAGCGGAGATGTTTTCTGACAGACTATTTTACAAGGTGGCAGGAGACAGCTCCTTTTCACCTATTTAAACAAGAAAAAAACACCTTTCTGCATATTTTGTTCTTCTTTAAACATAGCCCATGTTATAAGCACAATAACCCAATCCAGATTGTGTGGTTACTGGGGATTAATCAACACTCTGAGTGATGTGAGGACACTTGGGCTACACCCTCGTGCCTCACAATGCCCAAAAGGTGTTGATTAATCCCCAGTAATCACACATAAACATGTGGGTTATTGCTTACGTAAGTTTTAGTCAGTGTCAACCTGTTTGTGGCACAGAACATGCAGCGTTTCATGAACTGGCATGTTTTCAATGTGTTCAATGCAATTCAATAAAGGTAAAAGTGGGTAGTATTTGAGAATGTGTGTTTTACTGAGTGGTTTAATTGATTTCAATACATTTCAGTTGTATCTCATTTTGGATTTACGCACAAAAAAGCCCTCTCATAGTTCAGACCAATATCAATATGTTCACATGCTTTGCAAGCAAACATAAAAAGATAGGGTCAACTTTTTTGCCCGACTTTGTTGCACTACTGCATTAAGTGGTGCAGAAAAGGTTGCCTGGCTAGTTGAGAATCTTAATGGTACAGGTGTCAGCAGTTTACTTTGGTGCACATACAGTAGGTGGAAACTTGCAGATGTGCAAATCTTTAAGAAAATAAAGCATGTGAAATAATGTGTACCTTAAAATAAAAAGAGAAAAATGTCACTAATTTAAAAAAAATGGCAGGGACAGTAAAAGTTGTAGTCAGGCTTTATAATGATGTAACTATCTGAAAGAAGCTTTAACATGGGCGGTTACTTTAATGTCCTTCTCTCAAATGTTCAAAAGGAAAGTGTGAAAACTTATTTTTGAGACACGTCATGCAATTTTAGCCCACGTAAGCGTGCAGTACTGCATACAGTGTTCCTTTAACATTGCTGAAGCACATAGTTATGCACTGCCTCCTCTCCGTTCCGCCAGCGAGGGATTGCTAGAGATTCCCAGGGTTCGATTGAAGTTATTGGGATCTCGTGTCTTTGCCTTTTCGGCACCAACACTGTGGAATTCTCTACCTCGCTGGTTGAGAGAACGCCCAACCGTTGATAACTTTAAAACTGCTTTAAAGACATATCTTTTTACTTTGGCTTATTCTTCTTAGTTATGGTTGTTTTAAATGTTTGGATTTTATTACTTTATCTATTATTGTACAGTGCCTTGGTTTTGAAAGGTGCTTTATAAATAAATTTGACTTGGCTTGACTTGACTTGCCTAGTTCCAGAGACATCAATAGCATCAGCAGAAACTGAAAGGTATCATAGGAATGAATTATGGTTATCGGTTACTGCTACAACAAATAAAATGATAAAATTAATGAGTGTTCAGAGAAGCATTGACTTAGGAGTGATATAACTGCCATTATGATGGCGGATCACCTTCAAGGTCAGTTTGCTGATCTATAAGGCCCTACACGATCAGGGACCTGGTTACCCGCAAGATCTCCTCATCCCTACTGTCCCTTCCACTCTCTCCGATACACTGATGAGGGATTGCTAGAGATTCCCAGGATTCCTTTAAAGACATCTGGGGCAAGATCTTTTAGTTTTATGGCCCTAACCCTGTGGAATTCTCTACCTCATCAGGTGCAAGTTTGGCCGACCATCCAAAGTTTTAAGACAGCATTGAAGACCTTTCTTTGTAATCTGGCATATACCAATATTTAATATTGCAGCCATGAGTCTTAAATTGATTATATTGATTATACTGGTTTTAATAATTGTATTTAATTTATTTTGCTAGATTATGTACAAGTGCCTTGGTTTTGGAAAGGCACATTTTATAAATAAAGTTGATTTGATTTGATTTAACAAAATAGCCCAAGTTTAGTATTGTTTGCATCCTAAAAAGACCCACCCAAACCCCTTCCCCGCTGAGGGATCTTCTGGATGAGTGTAAAACTGATAACCCAGAAATTACATTGTATCCCATTCTCTGTTTTGTGAGTTGGACAATCTCCCAGTTTGTTGTTCTATAATGTAAACATGTTTATATTTAATGTACTGTTTATGCAGTGTTTGCTAAAATTTTGCACTGCATGCACGTTCTAAAGCATTTGGGAATATGACCTATATGAAAAACCCATCATAAAATAAATTTATGCTGCATTCTACTCTTCTTTTACTGATCAACTTGGTGATCACTGTGCATAAAAAATCTTTGCAGAACCTGAAATATTACATAGTGTTCCTAGAAGTATGCTGAATGGATTGTATTCATTCTGTAGTCTTAATGGAGAGCTAGTTGACAGTCTGCAGTGACAACACATTTTTGGATGCTTCATGTAGAATTTTGTGGACTTTCCAAATTTAATTTCCACTGGAATCCCATGGAATTTCTGAAATTCTGCCTATATCCACATAATTCCATTGTAATTAGAATTCTGAAATTTTGAAAGCCAAATATTAACTTTGGAAATATTATACACAATGAATTAATTCTCTGCAAATCACTGAATAATTTTTCATGGATCATGTAGTCTATGGAATATGTTTGCATACTCTACATATAAATGCTTTTCAGAACTCTGTGGAATGCAAAAAGAAATTGTGAAAAGCATTTCAAAAGTGAATATGCCAGTCTGCCAAAATTCCACTGTGGGTTTTTGCATTCCTCGCAGCTATAAATTCATGTTGCCTACTTGTTGGCAGTGCACCTTGCATTTCTGTTGGGAAAATCTTTTAAAATGGTGAAAGTTGACTTCCTACTTCTTAGGATGCAAAGCGTCTGTTCAGTTATTGGTTTATCCACCATAGCGCATATGGAAAAAACAGTGCACAGATCCTGTGTCCTGGCTAGATGGCACCTCACATCCTCCACCTACTGTATGTAAAACAATGGTTGACAACACATTTATTCACTGTGCGGTGAGAAGGCTGATACACTAACAACTTTTGCAACCTTATATGATGTGTTCTTTCAATACTTGCCTTGCTCTCCTCTTTCTTGAAGCTAGACACCTCTCTTATTGTGCCTCCTTTATCTGCAAATCCTGTCTTTGCTTGTGACCCCCTTACCTTATTTCCTTTCCCTTATGCACCTCCTCCCCATGCATTCTCTTCATAATACTGACCCATGTATACTCTCCCTTCCTCCCATTAAATCCACTGCAGATCAGGCAGCTTTCTCTTTCAGATTTCCTATGCACTAGTCTCCTCTCCCACCTGCTATTTGTTCCACCTCCTCTCATTCCTCACTCAAGCTCCTTCTTTGGGACTTCTCAGTTCACTCCTGCAAATGCCTCTGATCTTTCCTACCCTATCTAACTGTACAAGTGTCATCATCTGCGGTTCACTGCCCCCAGGGGCACTGCCTTCCTTGACTATCTCTTAATCTGATTTATTGTAATTGTTCTGCTATATTGGCATCACTGCAACCTCTTTTTTGTAACAGCTTTACCTTTGTGCCTTTTTTTATTCTTATTCTTTGATAACCGGGTAATGGCCACTAGGCACAAGTGCCTATTTTTAGGGATGACCCAGAGCACTGGGGAGGTTAAGTGACTTGCTCAGAGTCACATAAGATGCAAGTACCCCACTAATATACAGAGTGCGGGCACAATGGCAGACTCCCTGAGTGACCATTGCCCAATCTTCTGTATATGGAAAAACAAACCACCCAAGGTCCAACCTAGAATCTCTTCACCCGTGACTTCTCCAAGTTCTCTGAACTACAATACAGTTGCTACCTAGGTAGTCTGGACTGGAACCCCATAAATCTTCTCCCTACTCTTACTGAGGCTGTACAATACTTCCAGGATGAACTAACCACAGCGGCCAACCTCTTTGCTCCAATGAAGAGAATGAGGGCTAAAGGCAGCTGCTACAAGTGGATCTCTCCCTCCCTCAAAGCCCTAATGGCTACTTGGGAAAAAGCCTGGAAAATGTTTAGGCTCTCCTCCCTCCCGGCAGATCTCACTGACTACAAAGCCCTGAGGAACAAAGCTAAGAGAGCCATAAAACTCGCTAAGAGACATTGCTTAACACACCTCCAGAAAACCAGCCTGGGCAACCCCAAGCAATTCTGGAATCATATCAATGACCTGATTAAGGGCAGTAAAAAGCCTGAGTCCTGTCCCATGGAGATTAACGGTCAGCTCACAACTGACCCTTCTCAAATATCGGCTGCCCTTAACAGGCACTTCTCAGACCTCGAGGCCTACAAGACCTGCCTGTCTCCCCAGACTCTCCCCGCTACCTCAGATGAACCACCTCACATGGAAAGACCCTTATTTCACCTGAGACTGGCTAAATGCACTGAAGTACTAAACCTCCTAAGGAACCTGAAACCGAAAGGGTCAGGGGGGACCCGACGGTATCAACCCTCAGCTACTCAAGGCAGGAGCTACCTCCTTAGCCTGGCCTATAACCATGCTCCTCAATCAATCAAAGAGGGAAGGAGCAGTCCCTGACCCATGCAAACATGCCAATGTTGTCCCTATTCACAAAGGGGGGCTCAGGGAAAAACTCAACAACTACAGGCCCATCTCCCTCCTCTGCTCACTTGCTAAGGTGCAAGAAAGAGTCATCTACAATCAACTCAGGGACTACCTGAAAGCTCATCAGCTCCTTGCCCCCTCCCAACATGGATTTAGAACAAACCATGGTACTGACACTGCCCTCATTAACTTCACGGATGAAGTTCTCAGGGCAATGGACAAAAGGATACCCACTGGTGCAGTCTTTATAGACTTATCCAAGGCATTCGACCTCATCGACCACAACTTGCTGCTACAGAAGCTGCAAAATATAGGTCTAGACAATCATGCCCTGAAGTGGTTTGGGAGCTACTTATCAGGCAGGGCACAGAGGGTCTCATGGAAAGGGACCATGTCTGACTCACTACCCCTAAACCAGGGTGTACCTCAGGGCTCAATTCTAGGCCCCCTCCTGTTTTCCTTGTTTACCAATGACCTGCGTACCCACTGCGGGGAGATCTCAGTTGTGCAGCATGCTGATGATACTGTCATCTTCCGACCCCTGCGTGACGTGGTTGCCCTAGGCCCTCTACTCCAAAAGGATCTCACTTCACTAGAGACTTGGCTATGTAAGAACAGAATGGTACTAAATGCCGACAAGACCAAGGCAATGCTATTCGGGCCAAGATCCCTGGGATCTGACAGGTCCTCATCCCTCTCCTTAACCTCACTCTCTGGTAAAGCCATTAACGTAGTCCCCTCCCTTAAATACTTAAGCCTCATGTTGGATCAGAATATCACATACAAGGAACACGTGGACCAGGTCACCAGGACCCTACATCAGAAATTTGGCACCCTGTACTGACTCAGGGACCAACTCATCCCTGAAGCCAGGCTATCCATAGCTACCAGCGTCCTTCTACCCAACCTGACCTTTGCGGCCCCTATTATACAGGGCATGGCTAAATAAGAGATTACCAGGATGCAAACCCTATATAATAAAATAGCTCGTTTCGCAACCTTAGACCACCCGAGACGTCACCACTGTGACACTTTGGCCAATCTTCGTTGGGCCCACATTGTTGCCCGCCTCCAACACCTGCTGCTTGTCCAGGCTACAAGCTTCTCAAACCCCACGCTCTGCCAAGCATTGCCGGGACCATAACCCTCAAACACAACCCAAGGAACCTAAGGACCTCAGACAGAATGCTATTAGAAGTCCCTGGGGTAAGGACAAATGCTGGCGGAAGATTCTTTTCCTCCCAAGCAGCTGGCCAATGGAACAAGCTCCTTCCCCAGGTCCAGGCCTCCTCCTCACTCATGAACTTCCGCACCAGGCTTAAGTCCCATCTGCTGACCTCAAGCGCATGCCACTGTCATGGCACTTAAAGCTCCTAAGGTACTCCCCCCTCTCCAACTCCCATCTCCTAGCTTAACCTTCCTACTACCTGCCTTATACAGACTGCTTGCCAGAGGCCACATGTAACCCCTGAATAAACTAGATGCAAAGTACTACCAATTGCTTACATGTCATGATGATAACCATGCCTGTACCTATGCCTGCATCCACTGCTTTTCTTTTACTGTGCCTGTAAGCCATGCCTGTATCCACTGCTTTTCTTTTACCATGCCTGTAACCATGTCTGTATCCACTATTTTTCTTTACTGTAACCACCTCATGATGTAACTCACAATGCCTCAAATGTTCCTTATGTCTCTGTTCATTCTTATAACTTGTATTGTTATCCCGGGTCGCTCCTGAAAATGGGACCTTTGGGGCTCAGTGAGCCTACCCAGTCACCAAATTTAATAAATAAAATAAATAAGTAGAGATTGTGGGACTCAAAACCATGCTTGCTGGATGTACCAACTCATTCACAGCTCGTTACTCTAACCTCTAGGCTATACTGCCAGCCCAAATACAGTTACTGTTCTATGTTTTTAAGTTATTATGTAGGCACCTTAATGATTATATTACTGTTTTACATTGCTTGCTCCCTCATCCTTGACCCCTAGGACACCCCTTATGGTACTCAGAGTGCTGGCATTATGGTGCCGGGTAATCAGGGTGCCAAATGTGGGATTCACCCCCCCCAAGGTCCAACCACCTCTGGAGTAGGAATCTATCAGTAGGGGGTGTGGGGGGCACTGCCCCCACAAGAGGGGTTGTGGGGAGAGGGCACAGCCCCCCACAAGAAACATGATTGGCAACATTGCCGATTGGTACCCTAATTGCTCGGTGCTGGATCGCAGGTGTTTTCTGATGGTGGAACCCTAGGACACATCTGGAAACCAGCTGCAACCAATTAAATTTGTCCTTCCTGGTAAAATCTTTGAAATAAAAAATAGAATGAAACAAATAAATAAATCAATACCTAAATAACATATTTTCTCTTTAATATTTCACATAAACCTGTAAAAAGGGTTTTCTTCTACTGTACTTCCACTATTCTAGCGATAAGCATATTGGTATGGAATCATACTCCCTATTATTTTAAACACTTACATTACATTTTTGTTAACATTCAAAGCCTTACACAATATTGGCCCCAGCTACCTGAAAGAGATCCAGTGTATGTATGCTTCTGGACATCCACTACACTCTTCTAAGGGTGGGCCTCCTGGTGTTTTCCAGATCTAGACTTAAGCAGTCTGGGAACAGTGCATTTGCAGTATCAGTGCCCCTTGTTTGGAATATGCTGTCAGGCTTTTGAGGGAAGCACTCTTAGTGAAAAACTTCAAACAGGAGCTAAAATCTCACCGTTTCACTCTGATCTATCCTGATTAGTTCAGTCTGCATACTTCAATTGGGTGAGGCAGTTGGTTTGTTTTAAGGATATATTTATTTTCTGGAACTGATTTTAGATTATGGACATAAAAAGATGCCAGGGGTAAGAAACTGATTAAGAACTGTTATATTTTTGTATTTTGTATGGTGCCCTGAGCTTGCGGGATAAAGTGGCCACAAATAAAATTACTACCACTACTATAAAATGTTTATTCCAGTAGCCTTAATAGGATAAGATAAGAACTTATTTTTATAATAGAGCATCATTCTCAAACCCAGAGCACATTACAACCAAAAGATCAATATAATCACGTAACAGTAAACAGATGCATATATAAATAGTGCAAAATAACATTGTAAAATGATCAGATATATGGATATGATAGTAGCAAGAGAATCACATACAACAGAATTGTGATTTATCTTAAGTGACCCTCTGTAAAATAAAATTGCTTATAGTCCGATCTGTCAACTCTTTCTTAGGATATTGTCTCACAGAAGTGCGCAAGTAAGCCTATCCACTAATTACCTCTTGATCAGACACATCTTAGCAACACAGCTTCAGAAGTGAGGCGTCAACAGTTCAGGTGTCCCTATATTTCAATAGGATGCACAACCTTGCCTCCAAAGCCTGACTGAACTTGACTACACATAGCTAACTGCAGGTCAGGGCAGGGGACAGGGAGGAAACTTTTTAGGGTCTAGGCCAGGCCAGCAAAGTAGAGCATGCATGAAGTCATTTGTACTCTGTTGGTCCAGTGTCACTGGGGGGCTTAGGATATGGAAGCCAGAAAGTTGCCATAACCATTGTGCACCCCCAAAAAGGATTTCTAGACCCTGATAAGGCCCCAGAGCTACAGACTGCCCTCCTGCTTGTCATGGATGGCTAGGATAACGATAACAGATGCTAGAACCCATTTTTGTTAGGAAGCAATGAGGGCATTCATGCCTATGGGGATTTGGCAGTCCTTTTGAGACCTATTTCCCATGCTTCCTTGCTCCTAAACAGCAAAGGGTAATTTCCAGTGTCTGATCAGGTGTTTGATTGGAAGATTGCCATCTGGCACAAGTCTAGGCCACTGACTGCCCTCCCCAGCATGGAACTATTGGCCCACCCCTCGGGCCAGCTGGGAAGTGAATGCTAGTGTCGGTCTACTTTGCATAGCAAGTGGTTGTATGGCCCAGTATCATCTTTTCAGGTGCATACTGGGACATACAGTGCACTGAGCCCCCATTGTTCATTCCTGGATCATGCAGCTCTGCCCCAGTGATGCTGTGGGGTACACCTTGCATGCCTGCATTATGCATTACCCCAACATCCCCCCTACATCCATTCAGAGCCCCTCAAAGAGTCAGCCAGGGAGACTGGGCTGTGCCAGATATCTGATGGCTTCCAATTAAATGCTCAGTCCATTCGATGCAGTGCACATGCAAGGGATCATGGGGTACAGAAGACAATCGCCTGCAGATTTAGACTAAAAAGAAAAGTTCAGTGATTTCCAGCTTTGTGACTCCAACACATCAATGCAAAGTATAGATCTGGGCACTGATCAACATTTGAAATAGCAGCTGTCCCAGTTACTATGTTCCATGCCAAGAGCCACATGAAGACTGCTGGCAGAATCTGTCTAAGTATGATTTATACATCACCATAGCACCATCTAATCATTTACAAGTGGCTTTGTGCAAGATATGGATCACGTTGGTGCACTCCTCCCCACCGGTCACCCTCTATGCCTTACAGAATGGCCACAGTTTGATGGGAGTGATACAAAGGCCCTGCAGCAATGTGGCAGCCTCCCTGGTTCCCAGACAAGACTGGCTGCTGTGCATAAGTGGCACATGGACTTCATGGGTGGGCCTTTAGAAAACATATAAAACCTTATTTTAGGACTTCAACTGGAGTTAAACTAGAAATTTACTTTCTTTACTTTTTAGTTTTTCTCAGAGAAGTAAGTCTTGTGACTGTAAAGGGCTTTTGTTATAGTTGGGACCACAGTTCCAGTAGCACAACCTGTCAAGTGGTTTTGGTTTTGGTTTTGCAGGGATCATATCTACAATAGTAGAACCAGTAGAAGGGAAATAGGTTATCTGAGGCACAATCAGTCTACTAAGAGCTGTAATAGGATTAAGAAATATTTCACTACTCAGCTACTCAAAGTCTAACTGTAATTCCTATACTAAAGTTATGAAATAACAGGCACATTAGTATATTGCTATTATGTTGCCAGTTAGGATCTGTTGGACAACAAAGAGCCAGGGTGTTTCACCTACTCCTGCTTTCACCATCACAATTTTGTGGCCAAGTCAGCTCACCCTGAATGCTAATAAAATGGTATATACCTGTATGACCATTAGAAGCAGACAGCTGTTGGCTAGAGTCTCTAACCCCTAATTCTTTAGAACTCTGTATCGCTCCCTGTTGGAGGAAGAACTCTCCTTGAAACACCCTGTCATCTGATTAGATCAACATCTTAAATGGTTTATACATACTGATGCTGTCTTTTCTAGACTTCTCACAAAATGAGTACTCACTGCAGAGGGAATCAGTACTGGCCAGGATAGTCTTCCACTCCAAAAAAGAAAAGAGACCTCAGGAGGGATCTATTCCACTTGCACAAATAACAAATTAACCAGTATATTGAATGACTGGACCCACTAACTGGAGACAAGTTTTGGATTTCTTTATTTAAAAATTTCAGACACTGCCCATTCATAGCACTATTTCAAAACTGTCCTGTCAGTTCATCAGGGCAGCCATGTCTGAAAATAATTGGTTATTGCTGATTATTTTTGTCCATTTATTAGTGGTGTATTCTTTTTTTTCTTTTTTATGTATACAGGTTCAGAATGCTCATTATTTCATAAACACAACAGCTAGAATGTTGAGATTCCCAGAAGAGATATTTAATGGAACAAGTCCACTGTTGTCAAGTATTATATCCTTTTATGAGTGTGTGTGCTTAACCCCCTTCCAGTTTCCTATCTCTTAACTTGTGTGTGTAGTGTGTGTGTGTGTGTGTATACAATGGTATGCTTTATACCACTCTCTCTTTATAATTATTGCATAGAGAGCAAGTCCAATATTGGGATTCAGATTTTATAAAATATGTGAAGTTCATATTAGCTAAGATAATGTATTTTTCTAAGTTCATACAGTCTAGGAATAGGTTTCTCCAGAGTAAAAATTATGGTGGTATTTCATCTTTCCAGTGTCTTACAATATACCGCCTAACATTTATTAATGTCATATTAAATGTTTTGCTCAGGTAAGGTGATTGTTGTTTTGATGTTGTACCTAACTGACATACTAAAGTACAGGCTCATAATATAAATAAATTCCAGGAATATTGTTTAAAAGATTAAATACTTTCTCCCAAAGTGGTTTTATTTTCTGACGGGTTGTGATTACAGCACATGCTGCAATGTCCCTCTTCGTGTGCTATATCTGTTACACACTGAGGAATTATCTGAGTTCATCTTATTCAGCAAATGTGGCTTATCAATCAATCAATCAAATCTTTATTTTTCCAGGTAAACATCGCTGAGCAAGCTAATATACAAGATGGACCTGGTTAAGTCCAGATTATACTACAAATAAGCAGCAATATTTACATTTGGAGTAAAACATAGTAGAAGTGCAAATCAGGATACACAACATACATAACATAATGGTTGATTCTAAAGCATCAACAAGACCAGAGAGCAGTTGGAGCCGACAAGTCCATAGAGATACAGAGATGGATATTGTTACAGAATTTTTCATACGGAAAAAAAGAGACAGGTGAGACCCAGGTATCTCTGTCATGGCAGACAGACAGAAATAAGTGACAACAGCTTTTTTGTTGACTGGTTCACAATGAGTAAAAAAAAACAGGTATTGCTATGTCTGAAGGAAGCAGGCAGCCTGCCAGCCACTAACATGGCATCTCCAAGGAATGCTTACATTGGGGCTGAGGGCGGCTGTACTGCGGCATACTGGAGGAAGGTGTGGGTGAGGTACTGAGGCACGGATGAAGCAGCACTTACCACATATAGGCGCCTGGGGCCAGTCATGGTCAATGATTCAAAAGGGGGCTTAATCACTCATACTCCTGATAATAATAATTTAGCCATCTGGAAGAATTGCATCAGTTAGGGAATGAAGTGGTTACAGCTATGTTAGCAGAGTACAGCAGACCATTCGAATTTTTGCCGGCACTGGAAGGATCGCCAAAGAGAACTGCAGGAGCCAACTGGGAGCAGGGGGCTAGAAGGCACTCATGATTCGATTGGTTGGTGGCTTTAACGGTACTTTGTTGGAGAAGAAACTGGGTGAATGGTCTCAGATGATGGCTTGTGAAGGTGAAACCCCCCCCTCGTGAGGTAGAGACTGTATGCTTCGGGTTCAGGTGTCTCTGTGAGACTTACCTATAACATGTGAGAGGGATAAAGGGACTGGAAGTAATAAGTTCATGTGGATTAATAAAACATGCACAAATTAACCTGGGGTATCGCAGGTCATGTCTAAGGTCAGTCTCTGGGGAGCAAGCTAACAGCAGTTAATGGTTAGGAACCGGGTAACAGTTGCAATGTTCATGCACACCTTGGGCATATAATGTCTTGAAAGCATTAACACTTCAGAGGTAACTTAGTTTTAGTTGTTTTTACATTTTGTTTCACAGGGTCATCAATGTGAAGCTAAAGGCCATTCTACCATAGCAGGTGGTGGCTTTAGGGATGCATAGAGAGATATATGAGGCACTCCTTAGGCTGTACGGTTCCAGCTCACTTATGGGAAGACATTCAGAGATATAATGTTGGAGCCTTTTTAAGATAGCTCTGTAGGTCCAAAGAACTGCATTTCTCTCATGTCTGAATGTAAGCGAGAACCATCCTACAGCTTTGTACAATAGGCAGTGATGGGTAGAGAGGGGAAGACCGGTAATGTACCTGATTGGCTTGTGATACAGCATGTCCATCTTGATAAGCAAGGCTTTGGAGCAGTGGCTGTATAGAAAATCTCCATAGTCTATTAGGGAGAGAAAGGTAGAACAAACTAGTCACAGTTTGGCATCACAAGTGAGGAACTGGCTGATTCTATGAAATAGACCCAACCTCTACCTTAGTTTCTTTGCCAGGTCATCAACATGCTCAGAGAATGTGAGGTTCTGGTCAAGCCACACTCCTAGGTATTTAAACTTGGGAGTAAAATCCAATTTCTCTCCAAGAATTGTGGTCAGAGGTAGTGACCTGGAACTGGCAAGGTTTGTCATTTGGCCACATAGGGTGTGAACAGCATTGCCTTTGTCTTTTTCACATTTAAAATAAACTTTTTATGGAGGAGCTGAGTCTGAAGAAGGTCAAATTCTTCCTGAAAGTCTGCACAGGCAGCTTCGGCAGTCGGGTGACTTATGTAAACCACTGTGTCATCAGCAAACAGATGTATTTTTGCCTTGTTGATGCCCACATCAATATTGTTTATATACATTGCAAAGAGCAGCGGGCCAAGAATAAATCCTTGAGCACTCCCCTAAGCAGAGGTTTGAGTTGGGAGAGCTCCCCCTCAGCTTTGATTTGTTGCTGCCATCCTACCAGGTACTCCGTGAACCAGTGTAAGGATGCTGAGTCAAGACCAATGCTCTTCAGTGTGGAGATTAGCAGGGTATGGTCCACAGTATTGAAAGCCTTCCTAAGGTCTAGGAATACTACGCAGACAAAGTTTCTGCTGTCAAGGTCACTGTACCAGTCATTAGTTACTTTGGCAAGGGCCGAGACAGTGCTGTGTTTAGACCTAAAGCCTGGTTGCATAGGGTTTAATAAGTTGTTAACTTCCAGATATGCTGTAAGTTCAATTAAATTCAATTCAAATTTTATTTATAAAGCGCCTTTCAAAATCAAGGTGCTGTACAGAAATATTAAGAATAATAAAATCCAGACATTAAAAGTCAGCCACAACTAACAAGAATACGCTAAACTAAAAAATACGTCTTTAAAACAGTTTTAAAATTATCGACGGTTGGACATTCTCTCAACCAACGAGGTAGAGAATTCCACAGAGTTGGTGCCACAAAAGCAAAGGCATGAGATCCTGAAGACTTTAATTGAACCCTGGGAATCTCCAGCAATCCCTCATTGGCAGAACAGAGAGGATGGATGCAGCAGTAGGGAATCAGGAGATCTTTCAGGTAACTGGGTCCCTGATCATGTAGAGCTTTAAAGGTTAGTAAACCAACCTTAAAGGTGATCCACCACTGAACAGGCAGCCTGTGCAGTTCGTGGAGCAGAAGCGTAACATGACTGCTTCTAGAAGTCCCAGTCAGAAGCATGGCTGCTGTGTTCTGCACCAGCTGGAGGTGGTGGATATCAACCCTGGGTAGCCCTAGGTAGAGCGAATTGCAGTAGTCAAGACGAGTAGTGACAAAGGTGTGAACCAATGTTGGAAGGTCCTGCGGGGGAATCAGATGTTTCACCTGGGTGATATTCCTTAGATGGTAAAAAGAGGATTTGACAACAGCTGACACCTGAGATTTCAGGGTCAGACCATCATCAAAAATAACGCCCAGATTTCACACCTGTCCAGGGGTAGAGAGTGGTACACCACCAAGTAATAAACCCGATGGTTGTCCAACTCCCAGACCCACCCCCGGATGACCTGGATCCACGACCATTACCTCAGTCTTATCCGGATTGAGTCTCAACCAGCTCAAACTCATCCAACGTCTGATCTCTTCAAGGCAGCTATTAAGTGCAGAGAGTGCATCACCCTGATCGGGGAGAAAGGACAAATACAGCTGCATATCATCTGCATAGCAGTGAAAACCCAGACTGTATCACCTGATGATTTATCCCAATGGCAGCATATACACTGCAAACAACATGGGGGCTAAAATGGAGCCCTGTGCTACCCCACAAGGCAGGGAGTGAGTGCCAGAGGAATAAATTCTGGTGACAACTCTCTGAAACCTGTCCGTGAGGTAAGAACTAAACCAATTGAGGACTGTACCAGACAGCCCACAAAAGATCTGCAGGCACTCCAATAGTACTCCATGCTCTACAGTGTCAAATGCAGCAGATAGAGCGAGAAGGACCAGAATGGTACACACCTTTTGATCTCTGGCCATTAGGAGGTCACTCAATACCCAAACAAGGGCAGTCTCTGTACTATGCCTTTTCCTGAAACCAGACTGGAGAGTATCGTAGACATTGTGAGATAGAAGATGATCATCCAATTGCAACGCAACTGCCTTTTTAATAACCTTACCAACAAATGGCAGGTTAGAGATAGGCCGGTAGTTAGCTAGACAATCTGGGTCCAAGGAGGATTTTTTAAGGAGTGGTCAAACCACCACCTCCTTAAGGGGGTCAGGAAAAAAAACCCTCTCCAAAGTCTTCCAGACAATGTCTGCAAGGATTGGGTAGATAACTTCTACACAACCTACTAAAAGCGGTGTAGGACCCGGATCCAAACTACAACTAGTTGGCCACATTGTTTGGATGATCTTCACAATGTCTGTGAATTCTGGCCCGTGAAAATCTAACCAGACAGGCTGAGGGCAGGCCACATACTAATCGACTACCGCAATCCCCCGTAGGAGAGGTCGGACCGATGCCGGACCTGATGTTGACAACCTTATCTGCAAAAAACCAAGCAAACTCCTCAGATCTTAACTAAGTTGATTGCTGACAACCTTTCCCGGGAGCTTAGACAAGATTGGCAGTAGGGAGATAGGTCTATAGTTGTTGAGGTCGCAAGTATCCCCAGATTTGAACAACGGTATAACATGGGCAGTTTTCCAGATGGTAGGAAGGGACCCTTGGGATAGTGATAAATTAAATAGATGTGTGATAGGGACAGCAAGGATGTGATATGCTATTTTTATAAAGTAGGGATCCAAAGAATCAGCTCCAGCACTCTTCTTTACATCCAACGGAAGTATCAACTCTTCGACCTCCTTCAATAGTACAGGTTGGAAAGAGGAGCCAGGTACTTGGGCAATGGTGTCTACACATGGGACACTTAGCTTAGAGTGGGCCAGGGCTGCAAGGGAGTTGTCAAAGACCAGACCAGCTGTGGCAAAATGACTGTTGAAAGTTTCTAATATTCCCTGTTTATCACATGTAGTTTTTCCTTCAGATGTGATTTTTGGTGGCAAGGAGTTACCTGGAGTATGAGTGGACATATCCTTGATTGTCCTCCAGAATTTAGAGGAGCACTTTGCAGCAGAGTCCAGTTCCTTAAGACAGAATGATGCTTTGGTGTCTCTGATCATTTTTATACATGCATTGTGTGCCTTCCTAAATTGGAACCAGTCTGAGTCCAATTTTGTCTGCCGTGCCTTTTTCCACAACTAGTCCCTGCCGAGCAGGGCGGTTTTCAGTTCAGGTGTGAACCAGCGACAAGTTTTACTTTTTACTCAGATTTTTACAGTTGGGGTGTGTGCACCTAAGGCTCCTACTATAATGTCATTAAAGATATCAAATGCCGTGTTGACCATGGTGGCTAGGTAGAAGTCTTGCCAGCATGGTGAATGTCCCAGTTCATATGTATAGGTGGCCACATCAAAGTTGCGCCATGTCCTTTTAGTGATAAATTTAGTTGAAGGGCCTGTGTGATTTAGTGACCTAACTGCAGCAATAAAACAATGGTCACTGACATCGGTGAAAAAGGTTCCAGTGTGTGTGTAAAGATGCAGCTTATCAACTAGTATAACATCCAAAAAAGCGCTGTTACATGGATTCTTTTTATTAGTACATGTAGGTTCTTGAATAAACTGTGTCAACCCATGAGCATCACAAAAGGTGTCTGGGGGTGAAGCAGCCTTGGAGAGCCAGCCAAAGTTGCAGTCCCCAAGTATGATTGTTTCGAGATTCTCTTTCTCAATGATATTACCAAGGTGAGATAAGAGTAATGTTCCCCATAATGGAGGTCTATAGCAACCAATCACTCTAATGGCCAGAGAAGTGGATAATTCAGTCTGGAGTGTCAGACATTCAAACTCATTTTTAACAGAGCTTGAATCCATGCAGGACATTGCAATTCTTTCCTTAACATATATAGCTACTCCACCTCCTCTAGTAGGTCTATCAGTTCTGAATAGCTGGTAGGAGGGAATGCTAATCTCACTGTCCTGGAAGGCTGGTCTGAGCCAGGATTCGGATATTGCCAGGATATCAGGTTGGGTATGGCTGATCCACGCCTGTATCATGGTGCCTGTGTGGAGATCTGGAACTCAGCTTTGAGCTTGGAGAGTCTGGGCTTGAGGTCTTGGGTGGTGGCTGTGGAAGTGCCAACCACCCGGTGTCCAAGAGCCTGAGCCTGTGGGGGCAGAGAGCCCCTGGAGAGCTGGAACTTGGATTTGAGCTTGGAGAGTCCGGGCTTGAGGTCTCAGGTGGCAGCTGTGGAAGTGCCGACTGCCCGGTATCTGACAACCTGCATGGAGAGCTGGAACTCAGCTTTGAGCTTGGAGAGTCTGGGCTTGAGGTCTTGGGTGGTGGCTGTGGAAGTGCCAACCACCCAGTGTCTGACAGCCTGAGTCTGTGGGGGCAGGGAGCCCCTGGAGAGCTGGAACTTGGCTTTGAGCTTGGAGAGTCCAGGCTTGAGGTCTCAGGTGGCGACTGTGGAAGCACCGACTGCCTGGTGTCCGAGAGTCTGTGCCTGTGAGGCAGGGAGCCCCTGGAGAGCTGAAACTCAGCTTTGAGCTTGGAGAGTCCAGACTTGAGGTCTCGGGTGGCAGCTATGGAAGCGCCGACTGCCCGGTGTCCGAGAGCCTGCGCCTGTGGTGCAGGGAGCCCCTGGAGAGCTGGAATTCGGCTTATAGTAAATTCTGTGAAAAATATTAAATTGTATATGATTCAACCTGTTGTTTGACAACATTTTTTATGAATTAATGGCTTCCAGTCACTTGCTCTCTGTTATTAACAAGTTCAGTTCCTTTTCCCAGCTATTTTTTTTAACTTATCTAATGATATTGTTTCAGAACTTATTGGTTTATTATACACTTTTGAGATTATTTTATTATTTTTGTCTTTTAGATATATCCACTCTTGAGCTGATGCTAAACTCAGTTTGTTCAGGTCTGTGCCTAAGAGTTTATCATAGTATGATCTACAGTAATTTAAAAAAAATAAAGTATTCCACTTCTGGGATATTACATTTATTTCTTAAATTTTGAAAAGACATGAATTGTTTTTCTTCATGTAAATCTCCTAGTTGGAAAATATTTTATTGGCTCAAGAAATTTGCTCTGAGTTTAATGAAGTACTGATGTTACTTGGACTATGAATGTTCAACCTAAAGTATTCTTTTGTTATTTTATAACATGTAATACAAGATGTGATTGTTGCTTTTCAACATAGGTTTGTTTGTTTATTTTTATTTATTTTCCATTATAAATTCTGTATAGCTTTTAAAATATGTCTTTTTTTAGTTTGTGTTTTTTCCAGCTGAACCCATCACGGTACTGTATTGGAGAAATATTCTATATTATGGCTAATTGCAGAAGTGTGGTAGTACCACCAAAGGTTAGTCAATTGTAACTCCACCCCCCCCCCATTCATAATTAGTTTTCAGTTTTTCCAAGGTTAGTCTAGGCTTTCTGCTTTCCCATCATTTTTTACATTTTTTTTCTGTTTCTCTAAAATCTTTTTGAGGGATCAAAAGCAGAAATGATTGATAAAAATACAAGAATTTAGGAAGGACACTCAGTTTAACCACTTGCATGCATCCTGTTAAAGACAAAGGTAAATGTTTCAAGTTTTCTAAGTCCATTTTTCTTTTAAAATGAGTCCAAATTATTATTTATCATGGATTTCTCATTCTGTGATGGGCCTGTCCCCAGATATTAAAGTTTCTCTTTTACTTGTCGAAATGGTAGAATATTCATTCTTTGTTTGCTATTTTTATTTAGTACTAGTAATATCAGTTTTGCCCAGGTGACCTTATAGGCTGAAATACATCCAAAATTTGAAATCAAATCTATAAGTATTTGTAATGCTGTGTCCGGGTTTATGTGTAATAATATGGCAACCATATATAATGACAGTTTTAATTGTCTCTCGGCTGCCATTACTCCTTTGATATCTGGACTGTCCCTTAATAAGTTTGCCAAAGGTTCTATTATCAATGCAAAAAGCAAGGGGGAGAGTGTGCATCTCTTCCAGGTCCTCCTGACTATACACATTTGATTAGTCCTGATTTGTTGAAATGAAAGCATATGGTTTAGAATAGATTAATCATGTCCAGTTTACAAAATTGTCCCCCAGATTTGCTTTATGCATAATATAAAGAGTATTGTAACCATATTTCATTTAATTTCATTTTTATTTTATACTGAAAAGTCTGTGGGCTAAAGCCCATTTTGATAGACATCCAGTTTTAAACATTAAACATAAAAAGACATCTTGACAAAATACAAAACACATTTAAAAATTTACAGGCTAGCCAGGACAATATAAAACAATTACAACATAGTTAGAAACTAAGTAAAACACCTACAGACAGAATTAATAAACATGTTTTTGTTATTTAGAATAATATTTATAGCAGCAGCATCCTTCCGTTTGAAAATCCATTTCATGGTGTCTAAAAACTGCCAAAAAAGAGACTGATTACTTGTTCTTAACTCTCTATATGTGCTTCTTGACACCTAGTCAGCCCTTGACCCTCTATGGTTCTATGTGATAATGGTGAGTGCCGACCGGCGACCCACATTATCATGACATCAGGGCGGTGTAAACAAATTTGCCACCCTGACATCCTTGGCACATGGAAGAACAGCACCAGAGAGTTAAATCATTTGCTTTCTGAAGGGGGGACTGCACCCCTCACACACCCTCATGCAGGGGCTGTGCACCCCAAGACCTCCTCTCTACTTAAGGATTCTCAACTCCAGGGGGCATGTCAGGAAAAGCAAATAAAAAACAGGTTTTGGGCCGGGCGCAACAAAACTGCAGTAGCACCTGGACCCAGACCCGAATCTGGAACCCCATGCACTGCAAGTGGAGGCCTACCCTTGACACCACGGCACAGCTCAGCAGCTGACCACAGCACCACCACCTACATCCCCTCTGCCCCCTCACAGGTCACACTCACCGTGCTTGCTCCCCCTGTGCACATGTACATATAGTGACATCTTGTCACTACAGTTGCCCACCCCACCACAACCAGTCACCCCCCCACCATTTGGGCTTTCTCCTACATCGCATTGCCATTGCAGATGGCTCCTTAATTCAGGTACCCACCTCATGTGCTACCCCCTCTATCAGGCCTTTCCATGCCCCAGCCCCATCACCCCAAAGTCTCCCAGGGCTTACTTCTCTATGGTTCCATGTAGCTTCCCCACATGGAATTGCTCTCAGGTGGGCCAGGATCCTCAGGAGATTTTGTAGCCAGTCTTCCAGAGGAGGATACCCAGGACAATTAGTATGGGAACTGTGGGCTGGATCTCCATTGTGCTATATGGCTAAGGGATTTTTCATTTCTTGTTTCTCTCAGAGTATGACTTAAGCAAGAACATCAGGACTTGTGTATGCTGTGTGTGCATCCATAGACATTGATGGCATCCTACCCAACTCTGCAATCCTGTGTTGCACCACTCTCTGTGGTCACCTTGGTGATGGTACCGCAGTGAGGAACTGATGCCCTCTTTCCCAAGAGAGGAGCTTCCAATGAGTTCTAGATGCTCCTCCTCCTCTCACAGTCAACCATGACAAGCTAGGTTTGGTTTGGAACCCAGGTCACCAACACTATGAGCAGTATTGCTACCATTGTACCTAATGGCTGGTCCTCACTGACTACTTTTTTCTATAGCACTTTTTTCTTGTCTCTGAGCCTGGTCACCATCTCTGGCCTAGCCCATCCCTAACCATCAGCCTGTCTCCCTTGGTACTCATCAGGAGTGTTCCCTCAGGGCTCACCCCTGAAGCATGGCCAGAAAGGGGAGGGCTGTTCTCCACCCTCTGGATCATGATTCATTTTGTCCAGGAGCAGCAGGAAGCAGTGTGGGTTGGGACAAACTAGATGTGAACCCCCAGGTGCTGTTTCCACTATTTTACTCCCTTTGGCTGGTGGCATGCAATGATGCACTGCCCAACATGCTGCTGGCTGTCTTGCATTGCTGGCACACCTATTGCCCTGCCCCATGCCTCTACATAGTGGCAGCATTGCAGCAGCCCAGAAATTCCTCCCTCCATGAGCAGTTCATTGGATGCTTGATCCTCTCCCCCCCAGCTGATACCCAGCAGCTTGGATCCAGTCTTGAGCCCAGGCTGCTGGTGTGGTCAGAAGTGTGGCTTCCACTGCCTCAAAACTCCCCACCACTGGGCTAGCTCTAGGGTAACTGACTACCTTTAATGTATTCTTGCAATGGATAATGCTGCAATGGGAAGTTTGTGCAATACATATACACAACTGTGTGTCTTTCATCATTGCTAAAGAAAAAAGTAGCAAAAATGGGCTCATGTCATAAAACAGAAAACCACTGAAATGGTATTTTTTTAATAAAAAAACTAACTATAACTAAGGTTGGAACCCGCACTATCACTCACAGGTAATGTGTGCTCAAAACATCCTAAGTCTAACCTGAGGGATAATCAAGTACTCAACCCTGATGTAGGAAGACTATTCTAAGAAGGAAAATTATCACAAACTTACATTAGACATGAGGCTAGAAGATAGTCAAAGCCCAATATTTATACTTATATGGCACCCTTAATGTTAGTTTACTCAGGCAGACTGGCAGAAGACCTAGAGCACTCAGGAACCAGGGCTGAAATGACAGGTTTGCCAACTGAACTGTCCAAATAGGCACAGTTTAAAATTTAACAATGCCATTTGTAGAGAAAACAGAGTTTATTTGCTGTGGGTTCCTTAGGAAAATAAAAACAGTAAAAAGGGGAAAGCAAATTTCAAGGTGATGAGCCTCAAGATTAGTTTCTTGACCCTGGAATGGATGCTCTGTTTATTGAAACAGCAAAGTCTACAGGATAGAGACAACACAAACTGATTTATTTGAGTAGCAAAATACTGTTCATAGCATTTTGGCTTCCACACCAGAAAGAATATATCCTGATTTAAGAATTGTTTTATACTTTTAATATAGGAGCTCCAATGGAAAGCCAAAATCATCAGGGACTTGTTGGAGTGATCTGACAAATCATTGATACAGAGAGACTGAAAGGTTCTATAACATTAAAAACCACAAGACTGGAAAAACTGAGGAACCATGAAGTAGAATGAAGATAAGCTAAGAAAAGAGCAGGAAGAAGTCATTAAATAAATGGACTCATCTATCTGGATTTTGTGGTAGATACAGACTGTGTATTCCTTATTCACTATTTGAAAGGATGTTAAATCTACAAGGAGTATTAAGAAAATAAAAGTAAACTTATGCAAACATTTTCAGTATGTTGGTCCTAGTCACATTTATTTTTATTCATTAGTCATCTGCATCTGGGTTATCACCTTGTTATATACCAGGATAACTTTATTGTAGAATTTATTTTCTTCTGTTTGAAATACATTTTATGATCATTACTATTGGTTATTTTATATTTAGATTTTTAAAAGTGTAATATGGCACAAAAGAAAAATCCCCAAACAGCAGTAAAATAAGCAGTGAAAACCAATCCCCTGAAAACAAAGAGCAGAATTTAAAATAAAAGGAGTGTTAGTGGAGAAAGTAAATTAAAAACAAATTAATTCATAGTACACATACTGTATCTCAAATAGACTTAAATAAGATGACTCAGCTTATCAGTGGGGATGAGCGCATAGCTAAACAGCAGGTATTGGGAAAAGAAGAGCACCCAAGGATGATAATAATAAGAAAAGTTGAAAGTTCCCCTGTTGTTTCTGGAACTCTGAGCAAGTTTTCAAGAGGAAAACTGGGGATTAAAGAAGAAAATTTTTCAAATGTCCAAGTTATAGTAGATAAAATCAGATTCAAGAAAATGTTAATAAATGTGGAAAAAAACACAATTTATAGAAGTGAAAAATAGGGATATCCCTATGGTCAGTCATTCTGCATTACCAAATAAACAGAAAGAAACCATCTCAGTATCAAAATAAGCTCATATAGATATGAGGTCATTTTAGCAGGACTTTGAATGATTTATGTCACCTTGTTATAAAAGGTTAAGCTTCGGCAGTACCACCAGATATTACATATATGTGGCAGGCAGTAATTTCATGCAATTCTAGGATAAATTTGGAGAAAAAGAAACCAATGGAAAGGAAAGAATCCCTTCCACCAGCAGTGGGAACATTTGTCTCCCAAAATCTTGTTTTAATTGGTCTGTCTGAAAGAAAAGAGAAAATTGCAAAGAGTAATCAGATATTTCATGAAATGAGAGATATAATGAAAAGCAATCACAGATATGAATATCTACAAGAAAATATTAATAATGAGTTAGGACCAGTAATTATCAAGGACAAAAAAAAAAAACAAGCAAATCTAAAATATAACAACAACAAATAAATTATAAAAGTGACAAGTCAAATTATTGCTGAATAGGAAAGGAAAGATATGGAAAAATTGGTCCTGAATATTAAGGGTAACAAAGAAGAAGACAGAAAAAATAAGAAATACACAGACAAACAAAAGTTTATGTGACTAACGTAATTGTAAAGACTGCTGCAAGTATGTGTAGGATAGAAGACAGAGTGGAAGAGGTCCTTAGGACAGTCTATAGAAACAAACAAGGCCTGAAACAAAATAGAAGAGCTAAAACTGTGAAATGAAATAGTCAAAAGTAACATTTAGTAAAGGAAACAGGCAGCCAAAACATAGCACTTATCAAAAGGTTAATGGAAAGATTAATCAGAAACCCAGGGAACTGAACATTAATAACCAGGTGTAAAAAACAAAAACAAAACTAAAGATCTAATAGACAACAAATATAGAGAACTTCGAATAAGAAAAGGGAAAATGCTGTCAACTCTATACCTAAGAATGCTTCTGAAAATAAAATATGAAAATGTGTTCACATTATAAACTATGTTATATAATGCCTGCAAAAGTACAGTGGGAGAAATCTTTTCCTAGACAAATATTAAAACTGTTTATAGATACAGAAATGCAGATGTAAATGGGTGGTTATGTATAACCTTTAAAAATGTGGATACTAGGTCATTTATAGCTAAATATGCAGTTTGTCCAAAGATTTGTGAATTGATCTTAATGTATCATTATTGGAAGTGAACTTACAAAATACAATTGAATTTTAAAGTTAAAAAGTGAACTGGAAAAATCCATAAAGTACAATAGAAAAGAGGTATATAAAACTAAATTAAATGGTGAATAAAGGGTAGTAAGGATGTGGGGGTGGGAAAACAACCAGAAATCACAGAATTTATATGTCCAGTAAAAATAGAATATTCTGCAGGCCTGCCAGTGCACTTGTAGTGCTACCACCTGTGGCACTGATGACCCACATTTCAGAATAAGCATGGTACATCAGAGGGTCGGCTAGGAGTAGGGAGGATGAGTATCCCTTGGACAGCTATCCTCCTCTGAGGGCAGGGTCATGGCTTCCCAATGTACCAGCGACAGCTAGTGGAGGCTGGGTGTGCAACTGCTGGGCCACTCTCACAGGGGGATGTGATGGTGGATGTATGTAGGTTTGATGTGGGAGCATGCCCAACCCATGCTGACATATTTGTATGTCCACACCTCCAGGGAAAGCTCACAAGGGAAAACCCCTGGGCCAGATGCACCATGAAGTCCCTAGACCTCCACCCAAATGATGCCCCAGGAGTTAGCCTTGGCTGAGGTTTCAGGTTGATTTCTGTCCTTCCCCTCAAGAAGCCACACTACAGGGGCTAAGCTGTTGGCCCCCCAGTTTGGGCAGCCTGGGGAGATGCCAGGCACGAGGTCAAGGTGCAGAAGAGGGGGTACATCCTCTGCACCAAGCCAAAGCACATAAACAGAGCTGGGAAAAAAATAGAATATTCCTTTGGAGGGTACTTGGTGCAAAGAAATGAGGATGGCCATGAAGCAAAATTCATAAGAGGAAGGAAATAGCATGGACATAGAATAAATTGTAGGTTGGATATGGAATGAAGCTCCATTTAAACCCTGGCCACATCTTCAGTAGTAAATGAATCAGTTCCTATAAATGCCTCAGTAAACTCAGATGTTCCACTGATCAAACCAGAAAGTACTGCATGATATGAACTTAAGACATCACATGAAAAGATCCAATGTAATATTTAGAATATCGCAGGCTGATCACTGAAGCTTAACAACAAACTGGAGTAATTACATGAAAGAATTCTCTATTATTTTGATGCATGAAACATGCCATATAAGTGTTCCTTTCAATATATTGGAAGGTTATGACATGCATGGTATAGCAGCAACAAAGAAATATTTATATTATCTCAATATGGGAGGTTTGATGACCTTAGTATCTACAGCTGTTTCTGACAAAATATGATACAACAACATTTTTACCAGTAAGAATTGTTAAAAAATGACAAAATATTGTTTGTGATTATAACTGTTTAAATATCTCCCAAGGTCTGAGTTTAGCTAGCAGATGAATTACTAGAACAACTAGAATTAATTTTAGTGCTAGTGCTCCTTTGTTCATCTCAGGTGATTTTAATGCAAGAGTGGTAAATATGACTGAATGCAGTTCTACCACTTGGTCACTAGATGTTTCATTGGCAGTTCCACTAAAAAATTCAAAGATAAGCTATACAACAGAAGAGGTAAACATATTTTTGATTCAGCCAGACAGACACACACACACACACACACACACACACACACACACAGATGCATGCACGCACACACACATGCACACACACACACACACACACACTTACACTTTTTAAATGATTGAACAGTGGGAGATCTAAAAAAGAAACGTAAGCTATCCAACAATTAATGGTGGTACAGTTATCAATTTAATATTGGTTGATGTCTGTACAGTCTCACTAATTAGAAAGCTGGAGATTATTGATCACTGGGAAAGGGATCATTAACCCTTGATTGTTATGAGTAATGTTTAGCGTGTCAAGTTAGATAAAGAACTTTTATAGAAAGAAACAAAAATTTCAGAAAACTTGAATATGCTCAATAAAAAAAAGAGAATAAAATGGAATCCATATATGAATGACAGAGTGGTAGAACTGTTTCACTCTATTGAGTCTCAGAATAGTTGTGATTTTCTTTTTCTTTAGAAGTGAATCATAAAGAAACTAATCAAGATAGTGGTAATGCAAAATGGTTTGAAAATGGATGTTTGCAACTTAGAAAGATATTGAGAAAAACTGGAAAAGAAATAACTAAAAACTGTGACCCTATTTTGTTAAAATCATGTACACTTCTAAAAAAAGAATACAGACTGTTATGAAAAAAAAAGAAGAAAGAACCATAGGTTAACTCTCTGAGGTGAAGTACAGCAAGCCATTGAAGGCAAATATTTCAGATTGTTATAGAACCTAGTTGCTCTTGGCACCAACAAAAAAATCAGATAATATTGAATGCTCTTTTCACCCCAGATGTTTGGAAGGAGTATTTTAGGATGTTACACAAATTACAGCAGGCTGAGGATACCCTCTCCCTTTCTAATAAGGTAACTTACTGGCCTCCAGTACAATAGCCAAGGGGATAATGCCATAAATATGCAAAACAATAATAAAGCCACAGGGGTGGACAGTATCCCCATATAAATATTTAGGACTGATCCTGTGTGGTGGGCACCAATATTAGCCAAGTTGTTTTCATTTAGAAATAATTATATTATCCCAGATCAGTAGAAAATAGGGGTAGTTATCTTGCTGTTCATGAAGAGTGATAGGTCTGATCCTTTATGTTATCAACCTATCACCCTTCAATGTGCTGCCCAGAAAATATACACAACAATCTTGTTGAATATAATGAATGACTGGATTGAAAAACAATAATTTAATATCGGTATTCCAGGCAGGCTTCCAGGGCAATGTCAGTACCATAGATCATATTTTTACTTTGAAGAACTTTCATTTTATTTTACTTTATTTTTTTTAAGATCAGTGGAAAATAGGGGTAGTTGTCCTACTATTCAAGAAAGGTGAATGTCTGATCCTTTATATTATCGACCTATCACACTTGTTTGTGTTGACCAAAAAATGTACACAGCAGTCTTGTTAAATACAATGAATGACTAGATTGAAAACAACACTTCAAGATCTAGGTGGGATTCCAGACCAATTTCAGCACTGTAGATCAATTCATACAGATAGAAATCATAGCAGTCAAATAATAAAGGCATTGGGTTGGGTTTTGATTGTTAAATATGTCATCAACAAAAAAAGAAAAACTATATATAATTTTTATCGATATAAAAGGAGCATTTGACAGTGTTAATAGTCAAAAGCTCTGGAATATTCTGGAAAATAAAGCAATTGATTAAATATTATTTAGTATATTACAGTTATTACACTATTCAACAACAATTAAAATAAGATACAACAGTGATGGTAATCTGACAGAGGCAGTAAGAGCTGATCAAGGGGGTGAAGTAAGGGTTATTTTTACACCCACCCTTTTGAATCTATATATAGAGTCACTTAAGAAAGAAATATGTTTACATGATACCCAATCACCATCCATCAATGGTCAGGATATAGCAATACTGTTGTATGCAGATGACACTATTCTGTTAAGTCAAACTTAGGTGGAAATAAAAAAAGCCTTCAGAATAACAATAGACCATCTAACAAGTTTAGGCCTGGAAATTAACACACAAAAGTCAAAAACAACTGTCTTTGGTGAAAGCCACAAAAAAAAATAAAACTGATTGGAAGCTCAGAAATATAATCATAGAAGAGGTACAGCAATATAAATATTTTGGTGTGATATAAGAAAAGAGTCAAAACCTAAAATGGGATAATTCTGAAGTTACAGTGCAGAGGATAGTAACACCCAATGGAGAGAGTGCATTAAGAAATCATGGCGCTCAGAAGTGAGGAGGAATACATGCATTATGAGGGTTAATTTTGCATTATTTATAAAGGGCTAAGAAAGTAACCCAGCATCTAGAAGAGGGGTCAATGAAGTTGCATGGGCTATGAAATGTCACACATAAGCCACATGTGTCATATGAATGAGAAGTAAATATGAAGAAAATGTGACAAGCAGTGGATCTCATCCTTTTTTTGTTATTCAGGTTTCTGTAGTGTCCTAAGGATGCTCCAAGAACAAAATTATTTTGCTTGATTTACAAACGCAAGCAGCCTGGACACCCAACGAATGGTTTCTGCATACATAATCTATTGTTTAGCCAGTGTTCCTGAACTCTGTTCACAGTTACTAATTTTGCACACAAAAATGTTTTTAAAAATAGACAGGGTGAACGCATTTAGCTAGAAAGCCTATGTTCTATTTAAACTGCAAAAAAACTTTTAATGATTTACTAAATGTGTTCTTTGTTAAGATTTCATACATGTGATAAACTATGTTTTTGTTGCATGTGTTCAAATAAACTTGAACCCTTGAACCCTGAACCTTGCTGTGAATTCCTAAGGGAAACGAAAACAATAAAAAGTGTAAAGCAAAGTTCAAGGTGATGAGCCTCAAGGTAAGCTTCTCATTCCTGGAACTGACAGTCTTCCACTGAGCTCCTACTGTGAGTGGAATATTGGTGAAGACAGGGTTGTAAAATGATGTTTCAGCTTTGTAAGTGTCCTTACCTGTATGACATAATCACCTAGCTGTTATGAATAACCCAGTGACAATGTTGAATGACACAGAATTTGTCACCTTTTTTTTTTAATTTAGGGAAAGAATGCTACCCTCCGTGCGGACTGAAGACTGGTGTCCTCACCTCCTGATGGCACCTGCATTCTCTCCATGGAACACACTGCACAAGGAGCAAGCATTCCTGAGCCAATAGCTCCACAGCAGTGTCAGCCACTCCCTTCCCTGCTCTAGTCTCTGCAGTCTACATAGCAACCTCCGGTCCTTGAATGAGTTGCTGTCTTGCTTCTTCTTTCCTTATTTTTAAAGAGTTTTTTTTTAGTACTCAGATCTGAGTCTAGCTCCAGCTTTGATCCCTTTCACGATCCTCCAGCAATATCCCTCAACACCAGATTAATGGGCACTAGTGCTGCAATGTTAGTGACAGAGAGAGAGAGAGAGAGAGGAAACTAAGTTACATGGTTCGCTAGCACCTGGATACCTCTCTCTCTGTCTTTCTTTCTCTTCTATCTCTCACTCTATCATTCTCTCTCATATGTGGATCTCGCTCTGCCCTTTCATGGCAGACTGTTTCTTTTGAAAAGTGTGAATTGAAGTTTGCCAAAGGTCCCCAAGTATTTATAGGTACTCTGTCTGCTAAAGTCAGCAGGAATTTGTTGGTTTTTGTTTTTCAGTTGATCAAAACATGTATCCATACTTTCATGGAAAGAGATGTTTCAACATATTAATGTTGACATTACAGATGTTTGCCATCTTCTGATGGTCAGAAAAGTAGCAGAGCCAGATAGATGCAAAATCCAGCATTCCATACAAACATTCCAATGGGGTTACCCTGCTGCATGAGTTCCACAGAGGGAGGTACTTGCACATGTGTCAACTGTGATTGGTGGCAAGAGTGGTCAGATTACCTACTGACCATTCAAAAAGAGGGAAACTTGTTATAGAAATTCATTTGAAGGATATAAGAGGCTGCATGTACATGTTCAAATCTCTCAACCTTTCTTCATATACATGCACATCACGACATGTTGTTTATTTCATTCAGTGCAAGAGATGTCCACAAACAGGTTATGTTGGAGAGACAAGCCAACAGCTCTGCACTAGGATGAACTTGCACAGACATACTATTACAGCAAAGAAGACTGAAAAACCAGTGGGGCACCACTTCTCCCAGCCTGACCATTCAATTTCAGATATGTCAGTAATGGTCTTAAAAGGAAATCTCGAAAACACACAACAGAGGCGAGCTTTTGAGATTAAACTTATTTTACATCTCGATATGGTAGCAGATGGGATGAACGCTGATCTGGGTTTCATGGGACACTACAGAAATTGACATCCACAGACCTCTTCTTCTTCAGACTGACACATTATAGGACTTCAGCATGCGTGGGATGTGGGTGCGTGTGTGTATGTATGTGTGTGGGTATGTGTTGTGAGGTACATGATATAACAGGTGTGGGGCTTGCTGTCACATTGAGGTAGGCCTCTATTTAGATACATGGAGTTACAGTGTTACTATTCTTACTTCACACACATAATGAATATTAATTCCTCCTTACTTTTTATCTTTGCCCGAGAGTGGGGTTGATTCCATTGCACCATATTCAGATTACCTAGCCTGTTACTGTACATACAGGAGCATTATCATAGACTGTCACATATTTTTTTAACTCTGTACATACTGGGGGTGCGAGATCTCATTTGCATGGGGGTCCTGGACATATCTTTTTACATTAGGCTAATATTGTAGTAATTTGTGGAAATGTAAGTATGTTAGACCACTGGTTTTACACACATACTTTATATTTACTTCTAGTTACCTTATCCTGGGGAGGGTGGCAGTTTTATTTAATTGTAGTTCTATCCAGAATCCTTGGAAATGTTACTATGCAGATAGTAGTACGGTTAAATAGTGTCATATTTTTGCTCTGTAGGTATTAGGATGTATGAGCCCTTTTCCTTAAGATTTCATGACAAGTTGAATTCCTTTGGGTAAAAATTGCAGTGACTGATGTGAATAAAGGTTCACTAGGAGTGTGTGTGTGTGAGAGAGAGCATCTCCTTAAAGCTAGGTATCCCCCCCCCCACATTATGGTGATGTGGGGTGGGGTAGGCTGTATTGTTTGTGTGAAGAGGAGGAGAGAAATTACATTTCTATCTCTTTTTCAGATTCCTTAGACACTTCTGGTACATCAAGTTGTTACATTCTCAGTATATATTGACATCAGTACATATCAGGCTACATGGTCTTAATTCCTTGATGGTCCTCAACTAGAGTTTTTTGTTTGACACTAATACTGTCAATTTATATTTAAATTATCATTTATAAAGTCCTGTCACTACACTAGAGGTTTTTGAAATTTGTGAGGCATGACATCTAGCTGGAGAGTACAGCTGGGTGACAGGTCCAGCTAGGTTTTACACATCATACAGAGTGCACTGATGTTTTTAAGACAACTTTACTGGTAATTTCTTGTCTATAATGCATACATTGAAATTTCTTGGAGACCTAAGACAATCTTAGTATGTCTTTAATCTGGGTGGGGGATGCTTTTCAGTAATCACATCCTTATACAAACTGTGACACTCATAGCTTGATTTAAGAGTCATCTGCTCCAGCAGTGTTATCTTACGTCAATTAAATTTATATGCAGCAGGATTCTTTGTATGTGTGTTCCACCAAGCACCTTTGACCCGGGGACCCTCCTAGCTGAAGGTAGTATGGTACTGTTAAACTTCTCTGACATCATCTTCTGTATTTTTTAAATGAGTATTTTAAACCAATGGGGATTTTTTCTGTTTTTTCTGCATGATCTAGCTGTTAAAAGTATTGTATTTTCTAAACAACTGCCATTAGCTTCTGAAGAAGGACTGGTTGGTCCGAAAGCTAGAGCACTTTGTTCTTGTTGTTACATCTATGTTGGTCCATTAAAAGGTATCAAATCATTTGCTTCTGGATCTAAATGGGGAGATCATTTGTATTTAGGAAAAATATTGTGAGCATATAATGCATAAATAACTGTGAATCTTGATGCTAATAAAGTGAGAAAACTACTAGAATATAAGTTTATAGTATAGTAGTAATATTTATCGAAGGTTGTACGGCCTTAGCACAGTAAATTGGGTGGGCTGGAGCAGGAGGGACTGCAAGTGACAGACATCCAGATAGGATAGTATTCAGTATAGGCTGTGTGTCTGTAGAGAGTATCCAAAGTAATACCGGGTAGAAGTGTGCAAAGTTGGTAAATTTCACTATGTGAAGAACTTTGTCAAGTTTCCCAGCTTTGTGTAGTGTGCAGTGGCACACCACATAGTACTTCATCTGGGGGACTTGGCACTTCACCATGTGAAGACTAAGCATGTAAGCACTTCACTGGTAAAGGTATAACTGTGCTTAGATATTTGCACAGTGAAGTAGGCACCTCACCACACAAGAAAATGCATAGTGGCACTTCACCAGTAATGTGCCACAAGGTGTAATTTTTTGAAAGGGTTTTTAAAGTAAAAACCCACCTCCCTCAATGCAACAATGCTCCCACCCTCCCCACCCATACAGCAATTCTCCCATCCTAATCCCAACTAATCAGAATAAAATCCCCCACCTTCACAGCACTCATACCAGCCTTCACCTAGTCCAGGAAAGTTCAAGAATAATGCAGGAAAACAAAACAGAACACTGTGCTCAGGAACGGAGGTGGTCTGGAGGGCCAGCCGGGGGAGAAGGATTGAGCATCCTATGGACTGCTCTCCTTCTCCGGGGGGAGGGTGGGGAAGTGCCCGGAGCATCGATGACCCCTGGCGGAGGCCAGGAGTCACACAGCCACCGGCACTAGCATATACAGGAGGTGGGGCAGACACCAGGTGTCATTGCACGACCCCGCCTCCCACAGAAAGTGGAAAAACAGACAGCTGCCAGCCTCCTTCAATGAAGCCCACCACGGCTTGAATTAGCTCCTCAGGCCAGCCCTCCGACCTAGCCCGAAGACTGCGGCATGCAGGGGGAGTGCCACAGCCCCACCATGGAGGGTAAGCCACGGGGTATCGGAGGGCCCGAGGCCGATTTGAAGCAGTGGAAGTCCATGGTCCGTGACCGGACCGAAAGTACCGGGAGGAAGGCAGCTTGGGCGGAAAAATAATAAATGAAAGAAAAAAAAAAAAGGAACGGAGGTGGTGCAAATAAGGGTTAGCGGCCCCAACAATGCACACTACTATAGGAATCTCACACAGCAGCCCATGAAATTCAAAAGCAAATGCACCTATGTGTGGGCATGCTGCTTCATACCACTCTACATTGTGTTTACTGACCTGAATAGCTGACAAATGCCAGCAATTCATCTTTATTTTTGAACTCATCAAGCATTTGCTTTTGAATGTCATGGGCTGCTATGTGCAATTCCTATGGTAGTGTGTAAAGTTCAAGAACACCCTTCCCCAACCCAATGTTGATCTGTTGTATCTCCTTCAAAAGATCCACTCTCCTCTCCCTGCCTGAACCAGTAAGTCTATCACTCCTCCCACTGACCACACTGTGGCTCCCACAGCACCCCCCCACACAATCACCATTAAAAAGGATACAAAACAGACAGTCCCACAGTGGATGACTGGCACAGTCTCATGAATGAAATCTGATGGGTTCCCTAGAGTAACCACCAACTGGCTGAGCAGTAAGCATGTGATTAACCTCCTAGGTCAGGCAAGGGAAGAAAGGTGGGATCTTCCAAGAGTCTGTCTTCTCCCCCAAGTCCCATTAATGAGCCAGTGCCACAGGTGTTAGGACCCTGCAGGAGCCATAATCTTTCTGGAGGGCTGGTGACATGAGTAGGCCCCACCCACATGTCACTGCATGCACCTACTGGTATACATTGGTACCAGTGCTCAACTGCCTCAGTTCATTTGTCCCACTGTCGAGTGAACAGCAGCAGCATTGATGCTCTCCATGTTGGTGCCAGAACTTCACCATCTATATGACGAAAGCCTTTAGTTCTTTGATTTTATTTTAAACTGCACTAAAGTTTGCTATTTCTGAGTCAATTTAGTTGGTTTAGTACACAACATTGTACAGTTTTCTATCAGCCCTACCTCACGCTAATGGTCAATGACCATGTATGAAAATAGGGAGCCTGAAAGGCATGTTTTTCTAGTAACAGGGCTGTGCTGGGGCACCAGCTTTATCTGGGTGGGTGCTCTGGCAATGGGCAGTCTAGCACCTGGGAGGATTGGCAGCCCTCCAAGCACTGCAACAAGAAATGGTCCAGATTCTGTACACACTTGGCATTGTGGTCTTTACACCATTCGGTCTCAACCTCTTCCTGCAAAAGGCAAAAAGGGAAGACACAGTACCAGTCAAGGTCATACTCTGGTCATTCTGCTGTGAGACCCTGGACATCTGCAGACTTGGGTACACCACCATCATGAATGATGACGCCAGGTATGCCTGGGCCTGTGAGGATGAAGGCTCCATGCCAAAGCCCCTCTCTGTACGATACAGGGAACTTTGCTCGGCAGTTTGGCCAATAAGCAGCACTTATGGAGTGGTGTGTGAGGTGTATGAGTTAAACAGTGCCATTTTTGGTGCTGGCTCCTGACCTCTTAGGGGTCAACTGAGCTGGAGCCATCTTTGGTGCTGCTTGACTTATGTGTGCAGCTGACTCCACCCTCAGCACTGGAGCCAGTGTTTGCACGGCTGATGCCTGTCCCACCTGTGGTGTCACATCTATCCCCTCCAGGGATGGGGCATGCCACAGTGCTGCTATCAGTTCCTTTAGGGCCAGCAGGATCATTGAGACCATTTGCGGTGGCACATTCTATGCTGTGAATGGGTTCTTAAGGGCCTGTTCTGGTGCCAATGCTGATGCTGCCCATGGTGCTTCCTGGAGCTTTGGTGCTGAAATCATTCCCTTCAGAGATGGTTCCAGGGCCATCCTTGGTGCCACAACTACCATTCCCAAGGCCCCGTTTATGGCCATGACTGGTGTTTCTGGCATTGCTGAGGCTGTGACCTGCACTGTCACCCTTTCAACCCCTTCCTCATTATTACCCTCCAGTTGTGGAGGAAGTAGAGGAAGAAGAGTCAGATACTGACCCCATCATCTTCAATGTTGGAGACGATTACTGGTACTATGGTCAAGAGAACCCAGAACCAGTTCTTGTCATCATACCTCAGGAGGATCTCTCTATTTAAGCTCTGCTCAGACATAGGCATTCTGCACTGAATTTCAAGCCAACTACCATAGACCTGGCTAGACATCTCCAATGGCAGTACCATTGACTGCACTGTTCAAAAAGTCCCTGGAGCCTGGGGTAGTACCAGAAGACTGGAGGCAGGCACATGTGGTCCTGCTGCATAAGGGGGAGGGAGGAAGGAGGTGGGAAATTACAGGCCTGTGAGCTTGACATCAGTGGTAGGCAAGCTCATGGAGAAATGAATGAAAGTCAGGATCACAACTACCTGGAAGAAGGCGGCCTGATGGAGTCAAGGCAACATGGTTTTACAAGGGGAAGATCCTGTCAAACAAATTTGATAGAGTTTTTTGACACAGTCACCAAGGAACTGGATCAGGGAAGGGCGGTAGATGTTGCTTATCTGGATTTCAAAAAGGCATTTGACTCCGTGCCCCACAGGAGACTGCTGTATAAAATGTCATGCCTGGGGCTGGGGCAGAGGGTGGTTAAATGGGTGGGAAGCTGGCTGGGGGACAGGAGGCAGAGGGCTTGCATCAAGCCCTGCATCCACAGCAAAGTTGGATGCAGTTGCACCAAAGCCCCTTGGATGCAACGTAGTCAGATTCTCGAAGGGCTGATGCAATTGCGACAGTTTTGCCATGTTATGACACATTGCACCAAAGGTTTTGTGCAAGTCTTGCAAAAGGGGTTCCCCCATGGATGCAAAGTTAGACCAGGAATACCTTGATCTAGCTCCCTGTGTCCCACATTCCGGAGTGTGGCAGGGCATTTGTGGCACACTACTTTCAGAATCACGCTTGCCGCAATGTATGATGCAAGTCATTACTTGCGTCAAGCACCATGCCTCAAGTTCTCAGTGGCAAATGCATCCTTTTGAGAATCAGGCCCAGTCTCTGAGGTTGTCTGAAGGGGGCTTGCTACTGTGTCAACTGTCCACAAGCAGGCAAACAAGAAAAATATGATGCCTAAATCTAAGCCCATGTAATTAAATCTGCCAATAGCAGATGCAATTGTTAATCTGTCTGTGAATGACAACCCATTAGTGCCCAGGGAGGTCACCATGCACCCCACTAGCAAGGAGCTATGCAAGGTAGATTCCATGAGCAAGTAGGTCAATGCCTCAGCTACCCTTAGCATGAGGATAGCTAGCTAGCAGGGGCACTGCTTTAAGTATCGGTACACCCTCTGGCGCATGTTTAAATCTCTGTGAGAGGCTCTGCTGGACACAGAGGCAAAACAAGAGATGTTGCTTGTATTAAACAAGGTATTGCACCCAACAGCAACCAGATTAAAGCCTTTATGGATGCCTTTGATGCAGCAGCTCACTCCACAGCTGCAGGTATTTGCATCAGGCAGCACTCCTGGCTGTGGAATGCTGGCTTCACCCCAGACATCCAGTAACAAATCATGAATGTGTCCTTTGATGTCACTTATCTATTTGGACAGAAGATGGAGCAGTCTGTTAAAAAATGTAATGAAATGAGAACAACTCTTAAGATGTCCAGGCGGGCTCCCTATAACCCACAATGGGGTAGAGGGTGCTGCTATTTTCACAACAAGCAGTCATTTCATGGTAGGGGCAGGGGAGCCCAAACAATAAATCTAAGCCTCTCCAGGCCCAGAAGAAAGCATGGCCAATGACACGTGCTAAAAACACTCACTGTCACCATCCAAAGCTCCAGCTCCAGTTCTGCTTCACTTGCCTGAGGCAAGCCACTCCTCCCCAGCAGGGGGATGCCTAACCCAGTTTTACTGTCAGAGAGAATCTATGTTGATCAACAAGTGAGTTCTAAGGATCCTCCAAGAAGGGTACTTCCTGAAGTTGTTGATAACCCACCCAGAAGGCAACTCCCCTTGTCAGCTCACATGTCAGAGCTTCTGGCCCAGGAGAGTGCTGGTCTTCTGAGAAACAGGGCAGAGGGAATAGTGCCAGAGTCAGAACAGAACATGGAGTTCTAGTCCCACTATGTCCTGATACTCAAGAAAGCAGGTGGTATGCAACCCATTCTTGACCTCAGAAAACTGAGCAAATACATGAATCAAGAAAAATTCTAAATGATTTCTCTAAGATTCTAGATAACTTACCTAAAACATCAGGACTGGCTAGCACCTCTGGATATGTGGGATATACCAGTGGATACTGGTGCACCCCAAGCACCATGAGTACCTCTGGTTCTGTGTGGAAGGGCAACACTACCAGTTTAGAGTCCTAAACTTTTGGGCTTTCCTCAGTGCTACAGGTCTTTACAAAGTGCTTTGCAGTAGTCACAGTGCACCTCAGGAAGCTAGGACTCCAAGTCTTCCAGTATCTGAACAGCTGCCTAATTCCAAGCCAGTCCAGAGAGGAAATAGAGCAGGCAGTGGTCACTGCCTCTCAGTTCCTAGGATCCATGGGAGCCCTGTTGAACCCCTCAAAGTCTCAGTTAGAGCCATCCCAGAAACTGGCATTCAGAAGAGCTGTTTGAGGGATGACCCAGGAATGGATCTTCCTCTCAGACAGCAACTATGGGCAATCTTGGAAATGGCATGCTACATCATGGAATGCAACACTGTGCTAGCCCACTTCATGCAATGCTTGCTGGGCCTGATAGCCTCCTCGATGTTCACAATGCCTTTGGCAAGGCTGTACATGAGGACAACTTAGTGGATGCTCAGTACCCAGTGGTCACAGGACTGCACCCTTGAAACTGTCCCATTTAGGTCACCAAACCCCTGGTGAAGTCCCCGATGTTGTGATCAATGGAGGACAACCTCCTTCAGGGCTTCCACTTCTCCTCATTGGATCCAAAGGTGACTCTCTCCATGGATGCCTCCCTACTGGGGTGGGGAACCCACAGCCAGGGTCTCTAGACACATGGTGACTGGAGCTTATAAGAAACACATCTCCACATCAGTGTGCTGGAAATGTGTGCAGCTCTGTATGGTGTGAAAGCCCTAGTGGACTTGGTCAGCCTAAAGACAGTTTTCCTCCAGATGGACAACAAATCTGTCATGTACTATATCAACAGGAGGAGCACACTTTTACTCTCTCTGAAGGAAGGCAATGAGAGTGTGGGAATGATGCCTGAAGCAGGGGATCTTGCTCCAAGTAATGCAGTTGCCAGGGGTCCAAAACACTCTGGCAGATGAATTGAGTCAAACAGATGCATATCCTCATGAGTGGTCACTAGCACCAAACATCATGAGATCTCTCTTTGGTGAGTGGAGCACCTCAGATGTGGATCTTTCTGCAGTCCCACTTAATGTCAAATTGCTTCAATTCTGACCCAGAAATCAAGGACATGGTGTTTTCTGTCAGGATGTATTGAGACTGCCATGGCAAAATATGTTTCTGTATGCATTTCCTCCAATTCCTCTCATCCAGAGAGTGTTGTTTGAACTGGAGGCACACGAGGGCAAGATGATCCTAGTGGCCCCCCTGCCAGCCTTAGCAGATATGGTTTCCTCTACTGAATTGACTTTCAATCAACAAACTAAGGGTTCTGCCACTCCAGGTGGACTTCTTGACCCAGGGTAAGCTAGCCCATCCCAACGTGCTCTCCATTCACCTTCAGGTCTGGCTCCTGAAGTGACAGAAGTGAACAGGTTCAGGGTATTTCAGAGGATCTCCTAAACACTTTTGGCTGTGTGTAAACCTTCTACCAGGAAGATATACACAGCCAAGTGGAAAATATTTTCCATCTGGTGCTCCAAAACCCCTGGCAACCTTTTCGGGTGCCCACCTGAAAAAAGTTTTGGAGTACTTCCTGGACCTTTCTGATGGTGGCCTGCAGTATTCCACAGTTAAGGTCCACCAGTGTGTTATATCAGCATACCATGAACCTGTAGGTACTCTCTTTGGCACAGATGCCACTGTTTAAGAGGTTCCTCAGGGTTATTCTGCATGCAAGGTCTCACATCAGAAAGCCAGTGCCTCCAAGGGATATAAACCTTCTGCTGGATGTGCTCACCCATGAGCCCTTTGAGCCTATTGTGACTTATGACTTGAAGTTTCTAAGTTGGAAAACAACATTTCTTGTAGTTGTTCTCTGCATACAACGTTCCTGAAATTCACGCTTTGGTCACAGAAACTCTGTATACTGTTTTCCATAAACATATGGTACTTTTCCATACACACTTCAAGTTTCTTTCTAAGCTGATGTTGAAGTTTCATCTTAATCAGGGTATAATTCTACCCACTTACTTTGCAGACTTCCAGAATGAGGGAGAAAGGACTCTTCACTCATTGGATGTTAAAAGGGTTCCTAGATTTTATCTGGACAGGGTTAAGGAGTCCAGGCAGTAAACAGCGCTCTGTCTCTTTCAACCCTAATTGAAAGGGAAAGCCTGTCACCAATAAGTGCATTTCAGCCTGGATTGTAAATTGCCTTTGCCACTGCTATGCTATGGCTCAGATTAAACTGGAGGGCAAGGTATATGCCCACTCAACTAGAGCAGTTGCCACTTCCCTGGCAGAGGTACACTCTGTGCCTATTGGAGAATTTTGCAGAGCCGCAACTTGGAGCACTGCATACTTTTACCAAGCACTATGCCCTGAATGTCCATGCCAGTCAACATGCCACCTTTGGCAGAACAATTATGAATGGATTACTATCCTCAGTTAGCCCTGAGCTCCAGCTTCCCTACTCCGGGGGACTTTCTCTGAGTTTGGTACACTGATCCATTAGTGGGAGTCTATGGAGAAAACTGATTATTGGAAGATATGAAAGTTACATACTTGCCATAACTGTTGATCTTCTTGAATATCTTCTCCATATATTACCTCACCTGTCAACCATGCCCCGGACTCATGCCAGCATTGTTGTGTTGGTCTTTGGCCCTTTGTACTTGGTTTGGACTGTGAAGTCACTGTGTCATAGGGTTCTGTGGCCCTTCTTATACAGACACCAGGATTATCGTCTGCCCGTTTGCTAAGTGCGTAGGTTACTTATTAGGGTCATGCTGCTCACCTCCTCAATAAAAAAGGTACCGAGGTGGATGGAGGCTGGCAGCACTGTATACCAGTGGGCACGTGCAGTGACATATACATGAGGCCTACTCGTGCCACCACCCCTCCAGAAAAGTTCTGGTTCTTGCAGGGTCATACTGCCTCTAGCACAGACCCATTAGTGGTAATCTATGGGTAAGCTATTCTGGAAGATCAAAAGGTATGATAATTATGTAGCTTTCATTTTTTATAGACATAACACACTGAAATTGGGTGGGGGGAGGTTATTCTTAAACAGGCTTCAAATACTTCAGAATTAAATTTATTTTGTGTAAAATAAGCAAGTTGGTGGCAAGGTACAGGTATGAGTCCTGCCAAGATTCCTTCATGTATTCCATTGCTCTAACACTTCATCAGGTGATGAATATGAAGCAATGTGTTACATAGTAGCCTTAGCAGTGCACTCAGGCTTGTGTGCCTGTCCTCCCCTACCACTGACTTGCATATTTTGCACTGAATGAATGAAAATTCCTACAGCAATTGGAGTCTTTGGGCCACCATGCACAGACACAAATGGGTGCTGCAAAGTGGTCACAAGGACCACACACAAGGACCACTTTGCAGCACAGTTCAACCTTGCTCCCCATTCTGCTATACACAAAGAGATTGCATGGCATTCCCTATTCTGGCAGTATGAGCATTACACTGGCACAGGAAAGGGGCAGAGCCAGTATGATGATGACATGCTGTGCTATGCTCATCCACTTTTTGGACCTCAAAGCTGCATCTGTTTAATTCCACAAAGTGTAACAGCAGAATGTGGGCTGGATTTTCCACTGACCTCATGATGAATCATGATTTTAGCACAATTTTGTTATACTTGCATCAAAAAGATAGACCAAATAAAACTTGGTCTAACCTCTTGTTGCAAGTGCCATAAGTTGCATTCAGAAAATAACAGAAGCATGTGCCAAAATAATGACATACCTGTCCATTGGTCTGCCATAAAAAAAGGAAAACTTTCACAGATGCACCAAAACATTAGAATATAGCAATCCAACATAGAAACATAGACTTTGATGGCAGATAAGGACCGCTTGGCCCACCTAGTCTGCCCATTTCCCTACCTAGAGGATGAGCTGCAGATCCTATTTAACCAACATGTTGGCACATTTATTCTATAGGTGTCAGCATGACTCAGTTGGTACTGTAGGTAACATCATTTTCTTTGTCACAAAGTCATGGGTTCTAGTCTCACACCAGGTTTGAGAACATACCATAAATGGCAGCACCCAAAGAAGCAGTAAAAAGAGATTGTACTAATGGGGTGTACTGTCTTTCAAATGAGATGTTAAATTGAGGTCCCATCTGACTGTTCTAGTAGTTGTTTAGATGGATGTTAAAGATCCCATGACACTTCTCAAAAAGAATATGTCCAGAAGCAAATGATTTTATTGGACCAACATTGGGCCTGATTCTAGAAGTGTTACGCCTGGTGTAGCAGCAGTTGCGCCAAGTAGAATGGCACATGTAGCAACTTATGCCATCAGTTGCGACATGCACAATTCTACAAAGTGGCCTGCGACATGTCGCAGGCCACTTGCGTCAAACAGCAGTTACACCACATAAACCCCCTGTGACATGGCTCTAGGGAGTTTATGACAGCAGTTCCATTCTAGAAGAGCAGCCACAAAGTCCCCACATCGGGATTCTGCAAGAACCCCCAGAGGAGAACTGGCAATGTAAGTTACACCAGCATTTAGCTAGTATAACTTACAGACACCCTTGGGGGTCCTGTAGACCCGTCGGCTGTCCAGCGGTCAGTGCATGGTTTCCTTCCCCCCATGCCCAGCAAACCCCAGTGGGGCCCCACAGGGCTACCCATACCCCCAGCCCCCGAAACACCCATTGGCAGAAGCTCCACAGCGATGCTGCCATCCCCACCAAGTGCCCCACCCTGGTCACCCACCGCAATGGTAGCAATTTCCCCGGTAGTCTAGTGGCCCCCAATCATTATAAATGAAATAATAAAGCCCAAATCCCTAGTAGTCTAGTGGGCCCCATCAATACAAAATAATTATAGCGTTCCATATCCTGGTAGTCTAGCAGCTCCCCAATCATTATACAGTAATGTACAATTCCAAGTCCCTGGTAGTCTAGGGCCCCACCCTACCCAGCCATGACAGCCTACCCCACCCCCTATCCCCGGCGGTGACTGGCACAGCCACACCTCCACCTCTCGACCAGCCACCGACTAAGATCCGATTTGGCGCTTACTGCTAAGGCGTGCTCAGAAATTAATTTCTGAGCACGTCTTTCCAGTGGCACTCATACAAATCTCAGTCAGCGGCTAGTCATGGAGGTCAGAGGTGGGCTGTATCAGTCGCCGGCTGGGGACGGGTGTGAGGGGGTGTGGAGTGGGCTGGCACTGCTGGATGGGGGGGCCCCTAGACTACCAGGGACTTGGAGTTGTACATTACTGTATAATGATGGGGGTGCACTAGACTACCAGGGATATGGAGCTAGCTATAATTATTTTATATTGATGGGGGGGCGCTAGACTACCAGGGATTTGGGGCTTTCTATATGTATTTTATATTGATGGGGGGGCTGCTAGACTACCAGGGAATTGGCAAGTGTTCTTTCTGCAACAATGTTCAGGGGGGCACTTGACCACCAGGAAATTGGTGATATTACATTCATCACCAATGCTGGGGGGAGCACTTGTCTACCAGGGATATGGAGGAGTTGTATATTTATTTAACAGTGATGTGGGGCACTATACTACCAGGGCTACCTGGTATATACCGTGTTGCAGCTGGCGACTCGGGGTTGGGGCAGGGTGGGGGGTTGCACCCGCGCCTGCTATTGTGCTGCGACATGCTCTCCAGGTGCCCCATGATTGGCGTGCCTGGCGCATGTCATAAGACCTGAGACTTAACTGTATTGACCCTGCCCCTTCTAGGATAGGGAGCAGGGTCAATGTATAAGTAGTTGCGGGTGGCATACCAAGTTGCAATTGCGCCGCCCTTCTAGAAGTGGGCCCATAGATGTTACAAAAAGAAAACAGTGCCTAAGCTTTTGGACCAACCAAGTCCTACCTCAGAAGCATATGCTGAAGAAGGACTTAGTTGGTTTGAAAGCTTAGACACTGTTTTCTTTTTGTATCATCCATGTTGGTCCAGTAAAAGGTATTAAATCATTTGCTCCTAGATCTGTTCTTACAAGGATCAATACGGCAACTAAACTAATTCTGCATGTCAAAATAAATACGGTAATTTCACCCATTCACTAAAAATATCAACAACAGTTTAATATGGTTCAATGTCAGTTGGTCTGCATCTATATCTAAAACCCCCCACTCAGGATGAGGCTGAAAAAGGTAGAATTGCCTAACCATCCTTTCCCAGGCAACAAAAACTAAATAGCTAGCTAGACAGACAGACAAACAGGCAGACAGACAGATAAATGTTTGATGCAAGTACACCCAAAAATCAAGAATTATGCCTGCATCGACTTCTGAAAATCCAGACCTTAGACTCCACTGCATGATTTGACAGTGCTGGTATGGGACTGCATCAGCCAGGGGCCAACTGCTTTTCTGATGCATGTAGTTAAAGGGGCTAAGGAGGTTATTCCACTGACTGCAAATGATTACAACCATTGTAGGGGTGGGCAACTGGACCACCAGGTCTGAAAAGCAAGGGGCATACAATTTGGAAGTAAACAATGGCCACAGATAGGACCAAAGATACAGAGTCAGGAGTGGTGGGGGGCCAACTTCAAAAGTACCACTATGCCATGGACACTTGGGCATGGCATCACACTGGTGCAATGCTATGCCCAAATATATGTTGGTGCTGCAGTTTGCATGTTTTGATCACAAACTCCATTTATTACCACAAGCTTCTTGCAGCCTCTATTTCAATTTCAACAGCCACTGGGGGAGATTCTTCTCCAGGAGGCAAATGAGTTGCTTTGAATGTGGAACTTTTGTGGGTGTCAGTAAAGACACCCCAAAAGTCTTCCACCTCTGACAGTGACTGAGTATCAGGTCCTCAGAGTGCACCATTCCTAGTATCTTCTGACCTCAAATGTGATCTCCTGCATGGGGATACTGGACAGTGTGCCAGAGTGTCCTCCCCGTTTGTGCCTTGATAATAGCAGGCTGGAGCCTGCAGAAAACCAGAAAAGAGTAGTAAGTATAAAAGCTGTGCTTATTGAAATTGTTTGTTTTTTCCAAGTTAATGATCCTGTCATGTTGCGGGGTTAATAAGTAAACAATAATACCCGACTACCCAGGGGCATAATAGGGCCTTATACCCCCTGGAAGGTCTGGTATTGACAAAACATTGCCCACCCTGGAGGGCATTCTTGAGCTTAGAAAATGGGCACTGTAATGCATATGTTTTTAAAAAAATAATTTTCATGTTAAGATGCAAAAACGTAAGCATTTTATTTTATTAAAAAAATAGTTCCTCCATCTGTATGAGAATGCTTTTTTTGAACTATTAACTTTTGATCTAAATGAGATTCTGTAGTTTGGAGTTGGTAGTCATTGTTACCTCCCCCCCCCACACACACACACACACTTTCTCGCATAGAGGACTTAAAGTTGGTAAAACAACTTTTGTTGTACTCTGTGCATTCAAGTTTGCAGCCTGTTTTTTCCCCCATGGTTTTTACTTATTCATATTCTGTGCTACAAAAGATGCAGCCATTATGGAACGTCACTTCAAGCATGCTCAGATGATGTGCCTTCGGAAAGTATACTATGGAGAGATGGGAAGAGGTGGCAGACTGCTAAGTGTTTTTTTAGTTCTTTTTTTTTAGTTTTAATATGTGGCTTGAGTGCTGCCATTTATTTTCCCACATTAATTATGCAGTATGTGTTGTGATTGGGACATTAAAGGCAGTGCCTAGAGAGACAACAGGAGCGGCATTAAGTGGGACATCATCATCACTGCCAGTGATCAGCTGGAAACATATTTCTGAGGTACACATTATTTTTATTTGAGTTGGCAGAGTGAATCAAGCTTTATGTGACCACTTGCAGTAATCTTTTACTTTGGCAGTTCTAAGTCTGGTTGGTGGGGAGGGTCTCTCACTGGCTAAGTGAGATAGTAAACATGGCGGTTATAGCCTTTATAATGTTCTACAGGACCACTGATTTTTAGAACATTATGAAACAACAGAGTCTGGGACTCTTTATTTCCCGGTCTCTGTCGTCTCACACTGGACTGCCTGATTGGTGATTTCCACCAATCAGAATCAAGACTGAACATTGCCAATTTTCTAAAACTGAATTCTTACCTGACATCTGTTGTCCATATCCTCACTATGAAGCCTCTTTTACTCACTGGCTCTCCAGTTTTCATGTACCCAGATGTGCACTTTTTCCCTCCCACCAGAATTTGCAGGACAACTTGTTGGGGCAACTAGCTAGACATACCACCATTTGTAACTTCCTGCCAAGCTATATATAAAGTAAGGTGAGGGGAAGAACCCCATAGTCTTTGAATGCCTGATTGCTAGTAGATTTGCAATGTAGTTACACTGTGATATCACATCTGTGGTGACCACAAGTGGCAGTGCAGCTGGTGATCACAGTGAATAAGGTAGCTGTATAAGCAGCATGCCAGGTGTGCTGGTACTTACATACTTCTTCATGGGAAGGTTCCATTATGGGAGCAGATTGGGGGAAATGGTCCCAAACAGTAGACACCCACATGTGTACTTGAGAGACAATAATTCCTTGGCTCTTCTCTCCCTAATCCTGGATTCTTCCAAAGGTGAGTGCCATGAACCTGAAGGCCCACCCATAAGGAAGCCTTACAATCAGATATTTTAAAATCTAACTACATAGGGATTCACCCATGGATTTATATGGGAGCTGACTTGAGTTCCAAGGACAAATGCCTTCACCAGCCATGACAACCTTTTGCCAAAGTCCCTTTTTGCTTATCAAAGGAGCTGTTCCAAATAAATTGCTGGACCCTTTGGAGCACCACTCAGCTTGTACACTGCTGCATTGCTCCCCTCACCCCAGGTGGGGACTTGCTATAATGTCATGGCATGTACAACCCCTTCAAGGTACTGAGTCACCCACAGTGGGAAGAGGAAGCATACAAGTGATGTCCAAGGGTGGAGGGAGGAGGCCTACTTGATATGGTAGGGATGAGTGTTGTCCTTACAACTCGAGGTAATCCCCCCATTTTTCTACTGAAACAGGCACATCCAATGAGGACACTAGAAAACCATTGCCAGCATGCCAGATGCATCTGTTTATGCAGATCCACTCCCCAAAGATACCCCAAACTGTACTGCCGTTTCTGCTCATGCAGTTGACATTATTACTGTAGGGACTGCTCTTTACACTTCCTGGAGGTTACCCTTCTCTGGGAAGCTCCATTGTCCTCTTTCCAGCTATACTGGTGAACTCTCTCAGATGAACTATGTAAAAGAATATACAACAAAAATGTTTATTGACTTTGTGCCCATTTTCTTATTAACAGAAAACAATAAAGCCACACTGCTTGGCTACAGAAAACCCTCTTTAGAGAGCCTTGACTTGCAGGGATTATTTGGTAAGTGGTGGTAATACAAGGAGCCACATAATTTATGGATGGAATAGAGGAAAGATAACAGAAAACACGTTTACAAGTTGTTCATAAATTATACCATACTCTTTTGTGTTGCACTGACCCTGAAACTGGCAAACACATTTCCTAAAGGTACCTTTCACATATACAAATACTTTGTTTTATTAGTTACCATACAGTTCTTGATTGTATCTGTTTTCTTTACTGTGGACTGCTGATGTCAGGTCCAGTTTTGGACAAGACTGGTGAAAGCTGAGGCATATAAAGCTGTTAAAACTAAAAGGCATTCAAACTGTTAGAGAACAGAAGAAGAATTCCCAAGGTCAAATGGAATGTTCTTCAGCCTATTCAGATATGGCTTATCTTTGCTCACATGCCTAATTTTTTCAGCTCTAGAATAGTCACTTTCACAGTTTGAAAGCTTTAGTCCAGCCCAGTGCCATCCCTTATTCAAGTTCTTTTATGGTTCTCTTTTTAAAGAAGCTGTCAAGTTCTTTTCTTTGGTTGACAGGAAAGGCCAAATCTACAGTACAGGCAGGCAGGACAAAAAAGAAACTTTATGTATTACTATTGTGGTAAGTTAGCTATGGAGAATTTAAGAATCATGTAATTTACTCTAGAGGCATTTACTGTACATAGCTATAGTGATGGTAATTTATTTCATTGTAGAAGTGAAAAGATAACCATCAATCAGTTGTCAATTGGTCAATTGCAGAAATGGTGAAAGAAACTGGTAGGAACAATCACTTCTATGGCTACCTAGACCATTCAGTGTTCTAAGGAAAATATGGGGACTGGATTGCTTAAATGGAATGCGTCATCATGAAGCAGGGTAATACAAGAAGGCCAGCAGAAGAAAAACAGGACTCTGACTTTAAAATTATGACTGTTGAAATAATAGACTAATAAAACTGAAATTTCTACAGTTAACTTTTTAAACAGCTCAGTAATGT